>JAGFBZ010002392.1:0-22581 GCA_018398805.1 Hirundichthys speculiger | reverse complement strand
AAGCAGAAGGTCCAATATGACAAATACCACGCTCAGCAGTCAATAACTGATTCAAAACCAAACTATTCTTCAGCACAACATTATGCAAAGACCTAAAACAAGAAGGTCTGGAAACCAACAGCAGCCACAAGCGTGAGGCTTTCCAGGTCTAAAGCCAAACCACTAACATGGTGAGCCAAGTTAACTGTACCCCACCAAGGAACAAAGCCCCAAATAACTAATCCCCCTCTGAGATATGATCAATATGACCAGAGACAATATGTTTAGAGACACAGGTGGTAAAAAAAAATAATGAGGATAAGCACTATGACGACATGACAATTTAACCCTCACACGGAGCCATCATAAACACCAAAGTAACCCAGGTGGGAAAAATACATATTTTGATGAGATTTACTAAATGAGAAAACTGTGGTAAGAGAAAAATTAGAGCACTCACCTACTGGAGTGGAGTGACTATATGGAGACAAGTTACGTTGGCTAACCACTCACCTTTCATCTGGAGAGCTGTTGGGAGCTCCGACATCGACATGTTCAGCTTTGAAACACAGAGCATCGGACAGGTTTTTGAGAGGACTGGAAAGTCTGAGGATTGGGGCGAGATTCCGGTTGTGACAGATGGCGAGCCAAGAATCTTGAAGCATCGCAAAGGAGATAGAGTGAGCCCTTATTTTTCACGGTTAATGGGGACCGGCGCCCCCCCCCGTGAAAATCAAAATCCACGATTTGGAGCCAGAGCCCCCGAGCCTAAATAATGTATTTAAAATATGTTTAAAAACCGCAAAAAAGTAGCGAGACACTGCAGCGAAACAAGAAAAAGGCTCATCTGTGGTCTTTCTCTTACCTTCACAGCCTCTGGTCTCTGAACCGTAGTAAAGAAATAGCTGCTATTGTGCTATTTTTGGCTCATAATTAGCGGATAACACGCTAACAACAACAAAATAAAAGTCCGGTTTTCTCTGCATGGAACGAGCACTTTATTCTGGCACTGCAGGAACTTGTAATATCACACAGGTTGTATTGTTGGGCTCCTGTCGGTTAACAGAGAATGTAAATCTATACACACTGGGCTGCTGTTGATGCTCACTACACTTTTCATCTAACCCCGTTTTCGTTCTGCCGTCCCATGACACACACACTACATTACCCATAAGGCCACACCATTACCCATAAGGCTACCTTCTTAAAGGGGCCAGGCTGGCTCACAACATTTGTGCGCTGTGAGAGAACGTGCACAACATCCTGTGATGCTTGGGTGATGCGTCTCGGCCAATCAGCGCACAGATTCTAGAGTTCTGGGCCATCTGCGTTTCTTGTGTTGCTTACACGTTTGCTTAGACGTTTCGCTGGCAGCTCTGGCCTCTCGTCTGCTGTGGGGTGGATTTTCGCGTAATTTCCGCGATTTTTTTCTTGATTTTTTATCTTATTTTATATTTATTAAAAATCCGCAAATACCTAAACTGTGTAACTTAAGGCGCGAATTTGCAAGGGATCAGTGTACGCATGTGCACCCTGACACGCACGTATGCTGACATCACATTTCCCTGAACCTTTGATAAACAGGTTCACCTGCACCAATTTATAGTTTTAGAAAGGCCACAACAGACACTCTTAATTGTGCACACCTTTTTGTTCTGGTCAATATTTTTTGGACAATTTTCTTTGTTCTTTGTAGAAATGCAAGAGTGGCTACTCAACATCTATTCTTGTGATTCATTATTGCTGCTCAGTATATTGGCTCCTGATGAATTTAGTGTCTTCTGATCGTGGCCAGAGTCTTACTGTTAGTCCAGCTTGTCATTACACTGTAATCCATTTTTATATCACTAATATTGGTTACACCAACATGAGGAAGGAACTTCCCAGACAACATGTCCCGTACCCAAAGCGGCACATTAAAGTGATCGGGAGCTTTCCCGGCCCAAACCATCGATGTGGACCACGGGGACAACTAATTTTAACAAATTTTTTTGTCACTTCTTTTGTCTTATTCTTGCATTAATATCAATTAAGTTGCAACCGCCCGTTGCATCATAGTAGATTAAATAGGTCCACAGCCCCTTCCTAGAAAATCTGTGGTTCTACTACCATGTAAGCAGCATAATTCCCCCCCGACCCCTCCCACGTGTTTCAGGTGGTTTGGCCCAAGGCTCGTCTTTACTGTAAATCACACTGGCGCGAAACAGAGCGCCAGTGATGGAAAGCAGAGAGAGGCCGGGCGGAACGGAGAGGGCTAAAATAAAAAAAAAGAAAGGAGGCGGCAGCCAAATGTGCCAAATTAACTGACATCTTCTCAAGACAAGCTGGTAGGTTACTGAAAGAGAGATGGATAATTGGCCTGGTTGTGAATTTTATCATATAATGTGGCGAGCGTTTGCAACTGTCGCAACTGTCAACTTAAAAATGTCACAATGTAGGTATAGGATTATCTATGCTTAAAGTGCATTCATATTTCCATAGGAGAACCGAAAACTTGTTGCTTTAAATGCCAGTTACCATTTTGATGAACAAAGTTGCCAAACGCTTCATCACGCTTTATTTGTAGCCTGCCTGTTTTAGCACCAACGCGCACAGGTTCACGCGATTAGACATATTAAACAGGTTGTGTAACAGGCTATTTGTTAGGGTATTAAATGCATGTCAAACGTGCTATTTAGGCTGCATTATTTAGAAGTGCTGTATACCAATATTGTGCTTGGTTCGTGGGCGTGGGGGCAGGTGTTATTAAAAAAAATATTCTTAATAATAATAGGCCTAATAATAAAATAGGCTACTCGAGAGTTTGCACGTTCTACATGCCTTAGCTTCTCTGCAACTGTAGCCTGTTTCGTCTCGCCGTTATATCGTGCATTTCCACAGGCGCACAAACATGAACAACTCAATGTTAACTGTCTTTTTCATGGTTCTGGAATGTTTTGTAGCATCAGCGCAGGATGTCAGAACCACTGATGATCCAGATGAGGGCAGGACTGCTGAAGGGCCAGGTAGAGGAAGACAGTTAGTCAAGATAAGGAACTTTGATTTGTGAAAAGACTTCTTTATCATTATCTTTATTTTATTTGAATTTTAATTATACATTGTTAAAGGGGCGTGAATAATTGTATGCCATAATCTAAATAAAATAAAAGGCATTGTGAGAGAATTATTTTTTGTTTTATCTTTTTCTATGTACTCAAATTTGTCCTCCGTATCAGAGTGGCCTGAATTTGAATTAAATTCCCGGACTGAGAAAAGGGCCCACTCTGGCCCTGCCCGTACCTTCCTAGAGGTAAAAACTGAAATACATGTACAAATACAAACCTAACGATGCACACAACCACCACGCTCTGAATAAGGGAAAGGAACCTGAGGATTATCTGTAACACCCAAATGATTTGTCGGAGTCAAAACCTCAGGGATTTCCAAAATGAGAAAACAGAAACACCTATAGACAGTTATATCATTATGTCGCAAACGCTGTGTCTCAGAACCAACCACAGGACGTACACAACTGGTACAAACGAAACAGGAGCTCCACAATAAACCCAGAATAGTCAGAAATAGAAGCATTACATCTGCAACCTGAATACTAGCATCATCGTCCCAGACAGTGCTCTGAACATCCACAGTAAAGCTGAACACTAAAACTACTACCAGAGTCACAACCACAGCAACAAAATCATGAGACACATGCACAGCCCTCTGAGCAGCAACAAAGATAACATAAGTCATACAACCATCCTCTTCATCCACTGTTGTGTGAAAGTACACATAGGACCAGGCAAACCTCGAGGAGCACTATGAAGAGCTTGTTTCAGTCTACAAAAGCTTCCATTGCTCCAGTAACCTGTCATGTGCTCGCAACCCCATAGAACAAATGAGGGAGCTCAGTGTAGCAGAACACAGTATGAACACGTGACCAATAATGACACCATCTGTTACTCAGAGACAAAAGGCTTCAACGGAAATGATGTGGACTAGAAAAGTCACCTGCTGCCACACAAACACATTTTAGACAGATTACCCTCTTGTCCCTCCTCTAGTAAGTGTAATGCATCAGCCCCACACAGTCCAGGTACAGGACAAGCCAACAAATGTCACCTGTAGACTTCACAGTACCAGGAGTCAGCACCAGGAGGTCAAGGCATCCCAAAGCAGCATTATAGATGGAAAGAAACATGGAACAGCCAAGTCGATGTCTAATGCTCAGCCTTGAACATGAAATCAAACCAGATCTGGTCATCAGGATGGACAGGAACATTAAAACAGAACAACAACAGAAAACCAGTTTTAAGAAACGGGACCTTGTAACACAGGTGTGTCAAGATGAAGAGAATACATCTTTGTTTACGGCCTGAAACTCCTGTGTGAAACGTCACTCAGTCGCTTGACCTCAATTAGAAATTTCAGACATGAAAATGGGTCAGGGGTTAAAAAGGTGAGAAGTGCGTGTATGCGCGCGCCCCGGGGGGAGGGGATACTTTAGGTATACTGTTCAAGGGGGGTTAGGGTATCAAGTGACTCTAGTTTACAACTTCACCTTCAGCCTTCTCAGCCCTCAGTGAATATTATCCTGACACGTCCCTGACATGGATTCACCAATTACAGAGATATTAGAAAGAACCCTGTGTTTCTTCTTTTATGTTACCGTTAACTACACAAGCTTGATGCAAACTTCTAGCAAACCGGAGCCGTTGTTCACCGGAGCTTTGGCTAGCTCTGACATTGTTGAACGTTAGCTGTAGCGAATGGCAGTAACTTTGTTATACTGCAAAGTATGAAAATGATTGAAACCATAACTCACCAAATTCAATCCACTGGTAAATGTAGGTCGGAAATTGTCCCACTAGCAGGAGCTAGTGCTATCCACGGATCCTCGGATCTACACGATTCATGTAGGTCACCCTTTTTGACTTCAAGATGGCGAATTTCATTGAAAGGTGAGGGATTTTGCCTGAGGCAAGGAATAGTTGCACCTGTCGCACGCAAAGACTCTAAACACATGTAATACCCTCAATCTAGTTTCAGAGAAAATTATTGTAATATTGTTATTGCCAAAGGTGATAGCAAGGTTTTGCTGTGATCATCACTGATTGAGAGTTTTGACCAATTGTCATTTTATAAAGATACCACTTTAAGAGCAGGAATTCCCACAAAACAGTAGGGTCAGCAGTCATGCGCGCACTCATTCACATAAAAACAAATATTTCAGACCACTTCTCATCACTGTCCCAAAAAAGAGACACATGAGGATGAGAACATCTAAAACATGTTTGCATCGTTCTGAAGGAAAATCACAATGAACTAACGTGAAATAACATGCTGTGCACGGCATTAACTGTAATAGAATAACAGACATAAACACAAACACCTGTGAGAGAGCTGAGTTATGTTCCACCACACCTTCATTTAGTCTTGCTGCCAGTTAATGAAGGTCACAAATATGTCACTTTCAGTCGAAATGGCATTTTCCTCTCAGGGGACCATTATAAGCAGAGAAGTCACAGATGAGTGATAATTTCAATAGAAGTGCTCAATGATACTGATGTTGAAATGTCTGATTCTTTGTCATTACTTGGCATTTGCATTACCCACAATGCAACTGTAGCAGCAAAGGTTTTTTATGAATGAACCAGTGTGTTATGCCACTAGTGGCTTGTCTGGGCAACCAGCCTGAAACAGAGAAAAGGAGTAGTCAGGAAAAACCAGCAAACTATCCCTTGTTAATCTGCAACCCACAGACAACAGAAATGTCTCACACCACATCAGACCCAAGGCTGTTTTACTTTATTTTATTCAATTTTTTTGCTGTGGCTTAGTGTGAGTGCTGTCACCGACCATGCAGGAGGTTCAGGTTTGAATCCCATTTGCTTCAGGAAGGGCATCCGGTGCAGATCTTGTGCCAAAATCAATAATGTGGATCACTCTGCTGTGGCGACCTTGAACAGGAAGCAACTGAAAAGGAAGTAGTAGGTGGAACTTTCAAAGGCTATTAAATGCCAATTTTACAAGCTCCAGTAAACCTCCACTTCGCTTGCTTGGTAATCCATATCTATTTTAATTATCCGTACTTTGTTCCTGTGAATTAATTATGGTTTAATTATATATATAATTGTAGAATTATTAGGGCTGGGTAACGATTAAAATTTTTAATCACGATAAATCGCATGATTTCTCTGATTAATCACGATTAATCGCATTGTATACGCAAAATCAAATAATGAATTCAAAAGTAGTGTAAAGGTCACTTTTATTTAAATGTTCTGCTGCCATATGAACCAAAGTGCCATGACATTTGTTGTTCAAACAGTTTTAACATCAGCACTTGTCAGTAACTCATATTTAGTGTAAATCTCATCTTAAATGTCAAATAAAATAAAGCTTATTGCTACTGCCAGGGCATTAATGTCATCCTGTTTTTTTATGACAAATAAAAAACAGGTAATTTCTGAGGTAACAGCAGAAACTTTTAACAGGGAGTTCAACTTGTCAGTTGTTACAAATAACCTCGTTTCTGTTGAATTCACCGTCTGGGAGAACTTTAAAATGAAAATGTCCATGTTAAAGTTCTGTAACTTTATCAATCTGTGTATCATTCGTTCTTTCCATTTTCAATTGTCAATCAAAAATTCAAAATATTAAAAAGTGACATTTTATTTTGTTTTTCATTTTTTTAAACTAACACAATAAAACAAAAAAAAAGCTTGTTTTTTTTATATTTTAATTTTAGACTTGGATCAAAAATACAAAGTGAAAAAAATGGGCCACGGGACTGAATTTGTTTTTAATATTTAATTGTCCAGTTTAGTGACCCTGAAATGGCTTTGTGAGCAGCAGTTCAGGTAGCATGGCGGCGCTGGAATCACATACTATAATATTTGCAATATTGTGAAAATCTGAATGAAAACTCAGTTTATATATAGATGAACCAAAGTGCTCTCCAGCTCTGCGTCTGACATAAGTCTTTTTCTCCTCAGATCATGACGAGCACAGAATCTCCTGAGGCTCATTTCCAAGCATTGTCCATCCGTTGCTTAATAAGTCCTTGATCAAACTACTGTATTTACCAAAATATAGGACAATATTTTAATCTAGAAGTCATATTCTCAACAATGGGGGTCGTTTTATAATAAAGGACTAGACTTTCTGTCGTCATTACACATCTGTGCCACTAGATGGAGCCACACTGAAGTAACCAGTAAGAGAACAGCAGGACAGTAAACACATGGAGCAGATCTGATGTAAAACAGAGGAATGACGCGATCGTCTTGAACAAAGAGGTTTAAAATTTTGAGTCAGTCCAGAATTTTTTTTTTTCAGACAGAATTGTTAATAATGCTACTTGAGTTGCTACCTGAACTGTAAAGTACACGGATTTTTACCGTTCTCCAAGTCTGTTTTAGCTTTTCCAAATTTTTTACCAGCCAATTATCTTTCAGTTCCGCAGCAGCCAGTAATAGACTTTTCAAAACAAAAGCATGTGAGCAACATGCGTTAACGCGCGATAAAATATATGTCGCGTTAATAAATTAATGCGTTAACACGATAATAACATGTTAACTTGCCCAGCCCTAATTATTATATATAATTCTGAAGTGTGAGAATATGTGGGGCACATGGGTTCTTCATGTTTGAAATTTAATTACATTTTCTAACATGCACTTCAGTCTTTGTACTTGCTTCTGTTTGATTTTTTTTATTTTTCATTGTATTTAAAGATTGAAATATGTGTAGTGTTTGACTGATGAAAACTAGTCTTCTCATCCACCATCCTTCGTGTGCTGGAAACAAAAATGTTGATTCTGCAGCTTGTTTAATGCATCAGGTTCTTCCTCCTGTGCACACTACCCAGGCATCACTATGGGACATTTCCAGCACTGACAAATTATCTTACAAAGGCAGTACATGCAAAATAACAACTGGAGACAATATGGCCCTAAAACTCTGTATATTGACAAAACCAATATTCTCTTTATCACTGTATAATTGAACAAGTATATCAAAGTCAAAATATAATTCACTGTCAATTCTAACACGTGTTGAGTAATTACAGAGACTGGAAACTGGGTTACTCTCAGACCCTTGGTGCATGGAGATAAAACTCTGAACACTAAATGTTAAAAAATAAATACAAACTGGGGCATGCAAAAGTAAACTAAGACAAAATTAAAATATCATATATGTGTGTATGTGTGTGTGTGTTTTGGAAAATAATTGACATAACAGAGATCTCCAAATATTTCAGGCACAGCCATAAATATGTAGGGGGGGTGAAAATGTGTTCTGAACTTGAGCCAAGGCCAATAAATCTTGGGCTGAAGACATAATTTGTCTTAACCTTTGTATATGTTGAACACAAGGGCTAAGCAGTCTAAAATATTGCATATCAAAACATTTTTAAGTAGAGCAGAATAAATACTCTTGGGGGAAAAAAAAAATCAGTATACAATAGGAAAGTGTCCTCAGTTTTCTGAGTGAACTTGACTTGAAGGGGAGTGTCTTCATTTGACTTTCTCATGGCTCCTCTTCCCACCTCACTGTGTGTGATATCCACTCAGGCTCCTGTCTCTTTTAGCATCTCAGCTCTGCTGTTAAACTACATTCCTCCCACCTCCGGAGCCCAAATATGTTCACTCACACTAACCTGTTACCATCAGGCCATTCATCAATGTTGAACTGTCCAAACATGAGAGGTGTTAGTGGAGACGGCACAGCCAGAGAGCTCTGGAAGCTTTCCAGTGACAGTTGCTTGTGGAGAAAGCTTCTGCGATGAGGACACATTTTTCTGTCAGATACACTTGATCATAGCTGTTTCATGTTGAAAATTATGATTTGGTCAAGGAGATTGTATATGCGGGTTAAACTCACCCCACTCCATCGCTCTGACATTTTCTAAAGGTTGTCTGGATGTTTGTATTCTTTTTGATCGTCTTTTGGGATATGCAGCGGTCCATTAATCATCTTTAGTTTGCCTTTTCAAAGCAGGTGTCTCGAACCGTCTACGATCAAGCAAATTGCTCTTTTATTGGCAGTCATAACTGTCAGAGCACACGTAAAGCAATACCACACTGATGACTGTATTACATGATCTCTGTTTATGGACCGCCTGCTTAAACCACTAAGCTACCCAGCAGCCCCATCACACTCAGCAGGCCATCAGCAAATCACATTACATCCATACATCAGTATATATATATACATATGATGTATATCAGCATATGCATATATGATATATATTGAACTGAATTGAATTGAATTGAACAGTCATTCTTACTTTGACTTTTATTTAGGGCTGGGCAAGATAACTCATTATTATCGCATTAACACATTAATTAACGCCGACATTTATCTTATTGGATGTTTTTATTGCATGTTGCTCACATGCTTTTGTTTTGAAAACCGGAAAAACCGGAACCAGGAGAGAACTGGCAGAAAAACATGCGGAAAAAAAACAGAACTCCTGTATAAACATGCACTTTACATTCTAGTCTCCTGTAAAAGAAATGTCAATAGTGAATTTTTTTGTGCTTCCTACTTTCTAACTGGTAATGCTGCTCCCCATTAAATGTTTCTGCTGTTACCTCAGAAATTACATGTTTTAATGTTATGATTGTGGCTCAGGATTTTGTTGGTAGACTTTTTTTATTCGTCATAAAAAAACAGGATGACATTAATGCCCTGGCAGTGGCAATAAGCTTTATTTCATTTGACATTTTTTAAGATGAGATTTACACTAAATATGTGTTACTGACAAGTGCTGATGTTAAAAGTGTTTGACAACAAATGTAATGGCACTTTAGTTCATATGGCAGCAGAACATTTAAATAAAAGTGACCTTTACACTACTTTTGAATTCATTATTTGATTTTGTGTATGCAATGTGATTAATCGCGATTATTCAGGGAAATCATGCGATTAATCGCGATTAAAAGTTTTAATCGTTGCCCAGCCCTACTTTTATTTTATTCCAGATCATATAAATCCAAGCTAGTTTACATTTTGTTTTGAGAACAACATGATTTAAAAAAGGTTTCAGAACTTTTCTATTTTAATGTTGCCATTCCCTCTTACAACACTTAAAAGGCATTCTGGCTTGAGGATATCAAGTGATGAGGGACTTCCGTTGTTATTTTTGTCCCCATTCATCCTGCAAACACATCTTAAGGTGTGTAGCAGCACAGGATTGCTGTTGCATTTTTTTTTCCTGTCAAAATTCTCTTTTCACATTCTCCAGTGGTGACAGGTCAGGACTGCAGCAGGCTGCTCCAGCACCTATGCTCTCTCCATTATTATGATTATTTTTTCCCTGTGGTTCAAAGCACACGACACCTACTTCTGTTTCAGTTTCATTTCAGTTTAATCATACAGCGTCAATTCACAACAAACGGCATCTCAGGCCACTTTAAAGTCAACAAAATGCAAGCAAGTAAGCAAGTGGAATACATCCATCCGTTAACTTCCACTCATCCCGTTGAGTACAATCCAGTTTAATTCAATGATAAACAATTATGTCAAATTGAATCAGTTCATTTGTAATCCACTCATTCAACACTTTGACTGCTGCTGATTCCAGTTCAGTCCCATTCATGACAACTGCACTGTGCCACTCCTTCAACAGCAGCCTGGCACTTTGATTCAGTCCTCCATCCTGGAGACGATTCAGCTGTCATCAGGCAAGAGTCAGAACTGCTCTCTCCCTGAAATCTGCTGCAAAACAGAAACATTTTCAGTGTATCTTAAGGCAAATTCCAGAGGAAAAAGAAGAATGGAGAGCAGATTTTGTGCATCGGTAATGCAAGTTCCAGGAAAATTTGTCAAAAACTGAAACAGACAACGGATCAAGCCGTGACTCTGTTGTAATCTTTAGTGATGAAACTTCCTTCAACATCTTATGAAGCTGCTCCTGGTGAACAGTGAAGAAGAATCCTTCCGGTAATGTGGAGCTTTTAGCTGGGAAGAGTGTGTAACTGGGCAGTAACCCAGTAGAGATCTGCGGGTTTATCCTCCGTGACAGGTTTCACATGCAGCGTGTAGGCCAAACCCACAAATAACAGTCAGGCGTCTTGTTTGCCATCATTCTGCGGCCTGTTTCAGATTACCGACCGGCTCTTTGAAGTTGGCCGACGGACAGGCAGGGTTTTCCCCTGCTTCTCTGCCAGAAAAAGATTGGGCCATCAACAGCTCTGCCACCCACTACATATCTTGAATGACCTCTGAAAGAGACACGTGCTTGCTTAGGAATCAGATCAAGGAGCCAACGGGAATCCGTAACAAAAGGTCCAGTGTGAGGCACTTTGTGATTTTACAGCGCTGTAATACAAAACTCTGAATGTTGCCTTTGGAAAAAGCGTTGCAACCCCTCCGCACTGTTTCATCAAAGACCACAACGTCTGGGTTGTAACAAGCTGAGAGTCGGTCAGAGGCACTGACTCAGAGCTTTTGAACCAGCAGACTCAGTTCATAAAAATTCAGAGAAAGATCATCATGTTCCATTAGCTCAAGTGCTGCCATTTCTGACAGTGAATACGGAGAAAACATCCGTATTCACTGTCAGAAATGGCAGTGAATACGGATGTTTTCTCCATATTCACTGTCAGAAATGGCAGTGAATATGGATGTTTTCTCCATATTCACTGTCAGAAATGGCAGTGAATACGGATGTTTTCTCCGTATTCACTGTCAGAAATGGCAGTGAATACGGATGTTTTCTCCGTATTCACTGTCAGAAATGGCAGCACTTGAGCTAATGGAACATGATGATAGTGAATACGGAGAAAACATCCGGATAACAAATGCTCTCTTGTTATGGTCGGTATAGACAAAAAACCATTGTGAGTGAAATAATGTGATCTTTAGGTCAGGTAGCTTGGACGAGTCAAATGTCCACGCTGGCGCATTCTGGAGAGAGTCAAAAAAAAAAAAAAAGAAGAAAGAAATAAAAAACAGAAGTCCCCTCCGGCTGAGGGCTGCCATACATTCATACAACACATGCAGTCTGACCTCTGAGGTTTGGCCTCACCAGCGTTCATCCAGTCCTGTGGACCAGTTTCACAAAGTTGTCAGCTGACTCATTCAGGAATTCTCCATCGTCTCTACGTGCCCATGTTCAGTGGTTCCATATCACATTGCCAGTTGTTTATTTCTCTTTTTCTGCAGTGCAACAAGCTAAACAAGCTGTCTTTCTGTGTGGCTGTAGTTGTAGGAACAACTGGCCGTTACGAAACTTCTCGACAACTTACGCTTTATTTATTTGTCCCTGTCAGAATTATGTATAGTTTGGTATGAGCTGGCTCTTATACTTGTGTATTGATAAAATGTGTGTCACTCTTTAATTACACCACCGAACGCATGTTGGCGTGGGGTTTTAGTGCAGCGCTGCAGCTTTCAGAGACGAGTCTTCTCTTGTTTATTTCTGTCTGTGGACGGTGCCTTGTGTGAGTTGCAGTTAAGAAAAGTTGAAAAAACTGTTTAGTTTACTGAAATTACAGAACTCCAACCATCTGGTTTTGAAAAATGGTGGAGAAGAAACTTTAGCCAGAAATGCATAGCGGGAAAGTGCATGTTACTACTGTTGCTGCGGTCCCTGTTGACCTGATACGCTGTTACATTTCTGGGGAGGCGCACATTAGGCCATGGTGTAGGGTACTGTGTCAGGGCCACAGACATGGCATAAACGTCACACTAGTTAAATCAGAATACATGGTTAAAATGTTCAGAAGGTGTTTTTTTTTCTTTTTCTTTTTTTTTATTTCTGACTTGTCAGGCTGTACAGTTGAATTAAGGCTAGGTTTTACTTCTTTTTTCCCTTCCCCTTCATTCAGTTTTCATGAATTTGCAAAGAAAAATACACACCATGATTTCAAGTTACTATTTCAGCAGAAATAAATGCACTTATATCAAATATAACAAACTAAACAATTGTGTTTCTGCTTCACGAATACTAGAATTACTAGTCGAGCACCCCAATTCCAAAAAGGTTGAGCAACTCGAATCCTGCATCAGGCAGGAAAGGGACGACTTTCCTCTCCTGAAACTCCAGTAACTGTCCTCCTCACTTCCAAAATGTTTACAGACAGCTGTTGAAAGAAGAGGGGATGTTAAACAATGTAAACATCGACCTGTTCCAGCTTTTTAGAGATGTGTTGCTGCCATTACAGTCAAAAAATGTCTAATTTTCAGCAACTGATATGTTTTTTAGGTTCTACTGGGTTTATGAAATTTTATGCAGCTATCCAACTTTTTTGTAATTGAGGTTTGTACTGTCAGCCCTTCATTTATACATTAATGAGATGGCTTTTTGAGTGACAGCTACATTGCAACTTATGATGTTTTGTAATGACGTTATGTATTCAGTGTATTGAATATACACACAGGTTCTTAAGTATTTGGAACACATTCGATGTATTAATGATCAATGCATAAATATGTCGGTTTATTGGTATTATTACATTAATCTCATTATTATTTGTTTAATTTACATTTGACTGACAAATATGCACCCCATTGAGCTTATTAGGGTGTTTAGGATAAATCTATATAATCCAAATGGGTGGAAATTTTATATGCAGTTGAAATACATTAATCTTAAAAATGGGGCCTAAGTATTTCTGTAAGTGTAGCATTTATCACTTTAGCGACTTCATGCTTCACGTCTTCTCTGAGTAGGACATCTGATCTGTGAAAAAGAGCTAAACGAGCACAGTCACTAATGCAACATGGCTTGTTGTAAGAGGCCAACACCCTGGATTGTACAAGGCCTTGAAGAATATCGGAGTACAGGCTGTTCATGGCCTCTGGCTGAGACCAGAGGCAGCAGCCGAATCGAGCCTCTGCTGGCTGCTACAACTGAAGACCAGCTTGGCCGACAGTTACAGTCAGCGGCTTCAGTCCAGCCGCTGCTGTTGTCGGCTTTTGTGCCATGTAGCTGGTCTGAGGCGAGGCTGCCAAAGGATGAGCACAGTAGCTCTGATGGAGCTACGACAGTTCTTATTTCGGCTCTGATAGATGTTATTTCAGTATCAACATCTGAAACGAGCAAAGATTCAATGAGACTTAATGTTAGTTTGCATTATAGGTTAGCATGAGCTCCGTTCCATCGGCTACACTAAACCAAGCTACTCTTTAGAAACCTGTGGGTGATGTCACAGAGGCTTTGTCCAGTTTTCTTTATAGAGTCTGTCGCTGAGATCTATGTCCCCCATTTAAAAGACAAAGTGAACAGAAGGATTACTGCAGGTGATGTTCACAACTATAGTGAGTTAGAGCCCTTTTCAGTTTGTGGCCAGAAGGAGATTCATTTTAAACAAAATACATATTTTAAATGTATTTTGTGTTTCAGCTGTTTGCAAAAGAAAAGAAAATAATATTTGAAAACCTAATTCTCATTTTAAGAATAAATATGAATAACTATCAAAATATTTTCATCCAGCCCTACAAATTTACTCCCTTAGCTGACTGGTTGAAATGCCAAACCACATCTCAGCTGGTGTTTCTTACTTTAAAATATGAGGAAAGGACAACTTTTCAGAATCTTACCATCTAATCTTGTTTGATTTTAAAGTTATGATGCGTTGTGTGAAGCAATGTAATAAAGATATAGAATCTTTTCCTGACTAAACATCATAAATCATGGCTTACACAGCATGTTACAGTGGTTGGCCACGCAGTGGATCTTGGACCTGTAATAACATATGAAAGAGGCGAATGAGGGCTGTGACACGTGGCTGTAAACTCCAGAAATGCTTTGATTCATTCATTAATGGAACTTTAGTTTGGGGGCTCGTTTGACTGAATCCAAAACACACAGCAGATTTTTCACACCGGACTTGTGCGGCCTCCTATTGAGCGCGCTGTTGACTCATCTTCCAGCTCCCGCAGCGCTGCACATGACGAGTGGCGCGCATCCATCCCGAACCTGGCGCCCTCACTCACGGAAAGTTCGCTTCGGGACGTGCCTGAACCACCGAGCAATAAAAAGCCTGTAACCAAACCCGCGGTCTAATCCAGCCGGGACAATCGATGGCAGACGGCTGCCCCATCGGAAAAGGCCGAGTCGCTGAGCGCTTTTCCCGACGCGGCGCTGCACGTGGGAGGAGAGACCACAAGCTGCTCCATCATCCACTCGAGGAACGTAAGGCAGCATTTCCCCTTCACATGAAGCGCGATATCGAGGGAAGCCCACCCACTGCCGGGTGTCAGACCGAGTTCAAACATGTAAAAGGGCAAATGAGCGTGGAAGCAGGCTCGGAGGTGGAGCGCGTGACTCTCAGTTGGGAAGACAGCGCGTACGGAGAAAAGGTGCAAGTGTTGGAAGAACGTACACGTAACAACCTCAGTGGACTCCGAGCTATTCTGCGTGGGTAAATGCAGCGCAAAAAAACCGAGGAGGAGCGTGCGTAAAAGTTTCCGTTTTCTTTAATGACCATGCGCAGTTTCTCCGAGATGTGCGCTCCAGGAGAGGTGCCTCAAACTTTTCGCGCAGAAGCCGGAGATGCGTCCCTTCATGGAACTTTGTTGTCCGGACCCTCTGTCGCATCATCCTACAGGGGGTCGCCCCATCCCCCGCGGATCTTTCACGCGTGTCCGCCTCAGCCATCTTCGCTGTTTTATCGGCTTCCCGAAATTATGAGAGGCGCCGAGTCGTCCGAAGAGGAGCCCAACGTTTGCCTGGAAGCCGCTGACCTTTGGAGAGAGTTCCACAAGTGCGGCACGGAGATGGTCATCACAAAATCGGGGAGGTAAAGATCATATTTTGACGTTTACGCACGAAAGGTGCGACGCGTCATGCGTTTGCGAGCTTTATGTCTGTGTCGTGTTTTACCCCCGCAGGCGCATGTTCCCCCCGCTCAAAGCCAGGTGCACGGGGATGGACAAAAGAGCCAAGTACATTGTGCTGATGGACATCGTGGCGGCTGATGACTGCAGATATAAATTTCATAACTCGCGCTGGATGGTGGCGGGGAAGGCGGACCCGGAGATGCCCAAACGCATGTACATCCACCCGGACAGCCCGGCCACGGGCGACCACTGGATGTCCAAGGCGGTCAACTTCCACAAACTGAAACTGACCAACAACATATCGGACAAACATGGATTTGTAAGTTTGGATTTCGAGATTTGTGTTGATGTGTTTGAGGCGCAGGGTGAGGCCTTTCCAAGCCGAACGACTTTTAATGCTTAAAAAGTGCATGCAAAACGTTTATTATTATGTCTCCAGATGGAAGTTTAAAGAATATTTACTCATCTTTTTTTTTCTACAGACAATACTCAACTCGATGCACAAATACCAACCGAGATTTCACATCGTGAAGGCAAATGACATCCTGAAACTTCCCTGCAGCACCTTCAGGACGTATGTGTTTGCAGAGACGCAGTTTATCGCAGTCACAGCTTACCAAAACGACAAGGTAGGTGTCCGACTCTCTCCCAGTAAACTCTGCTGCAAAAGTCTGTTTTTGAAAAAGTAATGTGTCTGTTTTGCATAAATAATCAGATTACTCAGCTGAAAATCGACAACAATCCCTTCGCGAAGGGATTCCGGGACACGGGGAACGGAAGAAGAGAAAAGAGGCAGGTTATTCTGAAATGTCTTCTTTATTTTATCACAGTTAAAGTCGCTGTAAACGTGAAAAAACAGCCTCTCCAGTAGTAACTTTCACAAATAAGAGTCAATGAAAAGAAATATGAATTGAACTCCTTTTACTACACTAGTTTGTCACATGCTGGAGCATCTTTGTCTGTTGAAATAATACAGAATTGAAATACTTAAAAGACTATGTTGAGCAACAGTAGATGCACTTTTGCTTTTGTTTTCCAAGTGCCTCTGTGACTAAGTTTTAGCAGCCGTTTTCCCAGATTCCCAGATAAATGACTGTATTTGGATTTGTTATCTGCCTTTTTTAAAAGTTCAAATCTCAAAGCTTTCACTGCTAAAAATTAGATGCAGATGCTGGTCAAAGCCACCTCAAAAAACTGTAGTATTAGTTTAATTCTTGAAACTAAAGTGGAACAGTGCATACTCTTGAAAGTCAATAATTGCACAAAAAAACTAAGTAAACTGAAAAAAAAAACAAAAAAACAAATACGCAGAAAACCCACCCAGTGCAACTGTAGCATCATACATTCAGTCTAAACGTCTAATTTTTATTTGTGCGGAGGATCATTTTCCCAGTTTGCAATATTTCCTTTCCTTGTCCTGCTCTAATAGATGGAAAATGATTTCTCCAGTGAATAAGTGATCTTGTTTTCAGTCTTCTTTAATCAGACACAGTCGCTTCATCAGAGCTGGCATCTCATGAAGTGACTTTAAATGGTTTACTAACAGCCTGCAGATAAAAAAAAAAACAAAGCAACCTATAGCATGCCATATAAATCCATGATTTTTTGTCTAACTTATATGTTTGCTGCTTATAAATGTGATTTAGTGACACATATGCCAATCATGTGGACATCAGAAGTTTCTCACAAAAATCGTTGCTTTAAATCACATTGGTAATTCTTCTAAAAAGGATTAAAATAATTTCAGCAATCCAAATGATTTAATTTTACGTTCTTAAATCCATTTTTGGAATACTTGCTCTGGGATGATGCATAAGGAACATATCAGTTCAGCATAGACATCGCAGAACCTTTCATATAAACTACACTATAAAATCCTAAAGTTATATCTTCTCAAAGATAAACTTACAGCTTCAGTTGTCAGCTATTAAAAAAAAAAAACAAGAAAAAATTTGCAGAAAACATTCAATATAATGATATGAAGCAGCAAACTGTCAAATATGAGGCAATAATCCAATAATTAGAATTCTTTTAAGACGTCCATGTTACCTTGGTTCTGCATGAAGTGTCTGCTCCATCATTGTCTGTTTCAGTTGATTCACATCATTTAAAGTGCTTCTGATCTCTTTTCTCCTCTCAGAAAACTGCAACAGTCTCTGCAGAAGACAAAAGAGGTTTGGATGGCCGATGTGAAGTGTGAGGCTGAAAAGCCTTTCTCTCCTCAACAGTCAGACACCAAATCTCCAGGTGAGTGAAGAAACGCAAATGGCTCCATCTTTCTGAGCCAACTGACAAAAATCCTAAAGTTACCTTCGCGAATGATTTAGATTTTTACTTTTTTTTTTATTTGTCAAGATGCTTGTGGAAGTGACAGCGATAAAGACGAATATGTCGAGGAGTTTCCTGAACCCAAGGTGTGTAAAACCCGGCAGGAAGCAGAAACCCACCCTGAAGTTTACATCACAGCGGGGGCCGTGCAGGCTCCGGCCGGGACCCCACACAAACCCGCGGACCCCCGACGCCACTCTGCCGTCCCGACGGTAACGAAGCCCGGCTGCTGCCAGGCGCAGGACTCGGGCAAGGACCGAGGTCGCGCGTTGCACGGCGGCGTTGTGCACAGTTGGATTAATTCTCCAGAACTGTACCGGCACCTGTGGGATCTCAGGATGTCCAGCGGCCTCTTCCATCCGGCTCAGATGAACGCCTGGTACAGCTGCGGCGCCGTGGACAGAGCGGCGGCTTCTCTCCCCTTCAGCCTTCAACAACACACTCTGGTACGACTGCACTGCACAACAGGAAACACAGGTTCAGATAAATCAAACGTCCTCTGTGACAGAGACGAACGTTTCTCTTTACCAGCAAGTTAGGGTGCATTTACACTTGTGCTTTTTCTAAATATTTAGTTCAGTTGCGTGGAAGAAAGTCTCGGTTTGTTTGACCTTTCAGAAATGACACAATAGAAGAAAGGTGGATTAATGTCACGGCATTGTTCTGTACTTTATATATTGATTTGATTTTTTGTGTTGTTTTTTTTTTTTGTTGTCCTAAGAGTGTAATACATCCGCATACTCAGGGAAAGTCAAATCTGACAGGTAGAACATTTATAATCATCATGGATTTTATTTGGATTCAGTTTATCCATTTTTTTTTCCAAACAATGATTCCTCACTGAGGGAATATTTAACACACTGACAGTAACTGTTGAAACAGCTCTGATTTTACTTGTTTAGTACAATCGTGTATTTTTTGTAAAACAAAACTTTTTTTTTTTTGTATAAAGGGGGATTTTAGCAACCAAGTCAGACTGAGATTTGAGTCTCCTGCAAAAAATGGACCTCCACCCATTTAAACTTTAACTTCATAAATTAGTACCACTAAACTGTCGTATGGCTTTAAGTTGTTGAATAAAAATCCCTCAACAGTTTTAGAATAATAATAAGCTAAATGGAGCAAACGTCCTCAGCTTGTCATCAATAATGCGGTCAGAAAGGGAAAAAAAAAAAAGTAAAGGCTATTTGTTCCAAATTTGTAAATCTCTTCAGTAATTTGTTCAAATGGATCCAATCCGGCTCTCAGCCGTGCATCATTTATTGGATTTAGCTGGTTTTGGCTGAGGAGGTGGATCATCGGTCAGTGGTACCGGTACTGGATCCACTGACTCTGATGGGTGTGAACGAGACAGATGGAAAAATAAACCCAAATGTAAAGTGGAGAGCGTGTCAGGAAGTGTGAACCTGTTAAAAGCAGAAACAGCAGAACAGTGATGAGTGCTGGCTGCAGCTAACTCTCTTCTACAGTAAACAGCCGCGTAGCTGCAACTAAACATGCACATTAGTGGGAAGGTTCCAAAAATTAAAAAAAAAAGGGAAATCAATTTAAAGCATTTATTACCACATGTGAAGTAAAGAAATGACTTTTCTTGCACCGTTATATTCTTCCTTTTTCGTTCCACTCTGGACACAGTTTAATGCTGAAAAATAGAGAATAGAAATATAAAATGATGGGGACTAAAACATTGAACTGGACATATTTACCAGCTATGCAGGGAAACAAGCTTAGTGCAGCGCAGGATATGCAGCGTCAACCAGCGCTTATTTAAAAAAAAAAAAACTAGAAGTTCACTTCATTTGATGAATCAATAAAAGTTTTATTTTTTATTTTTTTTACAAAAAAATGAAACGATTGACAAAATATAAAGAATAAAAAATAGACTGAGACAGACATGCACAAAGAAAATATTGAAGTGTGGAATGTTAGGCAACAGAAATGTGGATAGTAAATTAAATTTAAATAAAGAATACAAGCAATATTATCATAAATGAACTCCCATAAAACAGGTTGATAAAAAGTAAATGATAGCCAATGACTGATGAAAAGAAAATATTCTAAATTTTAAGTCTAAGATTATAATGAATTACTTAAAAACAAAGATTTTATTGCAGGATGAAAAAAAAGGATACTGTCAGTGTCACATTCGGTGGTTTAAAGCAGAATGAGTCAAAACAGCATCAAGCATTGTCTTAGTTGTGTTTCGTGTTAAAAGAGAAGAAGGAGGAGATTAATATGGAAGTATTTCTGTGCCATCTGAGTTTGAATACGAATTTTTAAGATTGAAATTTTTCAGCATCAAAATCAGACTTTGAATTTTAAAAAACATCAGATTTCTAGCACTGAATTTTTTTTTCCTCTGAATTTTATTTTGTTAAAATAAATTCAGTGTTAAAAAAAAATTGTTGTCTTAAAATATTCAGTTTTTCAAAATTCAACACGCAACGAAATTTAACACCCCAAAAAATTCAGTGTAAAAAAAAAAATCAACATCTCAAAAAAATTAAGTGTAAAAAAATTCAATTTCCAAAAAAAAAAAAATCAGTGTAAAAAAATTCAACCTCAAAAAATTCAGTGTAAAAAGAACCAGACTCAACATCCGGGTCACCAGGGAGAAGCAATCGATCCCTGTCTCAATTCAGCCAACGTCCAGCCAATCACGTTATGCTCCATCGGTCATGTGACACCCACCCAGATAGATGGCCGACCGGTCCGTCTTACTATCTGGGTGGGTGTCACATGACCGATGGAGCATAACGTGATTGGCTGGACGTTGGCTGAATTGAGACAGGGATCGATTGCTTCTCCCTGGTGACCTGGATGTTGAGTCTGGTTCTTTTTACACTGAATTTTTTGAGGTTGAAATTTTTTACACTGATTTTTTTTTTTTAGAAATTGAATTTTTTTACACTGAATTTTTTTGAGATGTTGATTTTTTTTTTACACTGAATTTTTGGGGTGTTGAATTTCTTTGCGTGTTGAATTTTGAAAAACTGAATATTTTAAGACAACAATTTTTTTTAACACTGAATTTATTTTAACAAAATAAAATTCAGAGGCAAAAAAAAATTCAGTGCTAGAAATCTGATGTTTTTCAAAATTCAAAGTCTGATTTTGATGCTGAAAAATTTCAATCTTAAAAATTCATATTCAAACTCAGATGGCACAAAAATACTTCCATAAGATTATTTCAGATAGTAAATGAACATCTGGGTAATTATGACAGTCAACTATTTGATATAAGAGTTTCTAAAGACAAGTACAACAGTACAGTGTGCATGAATATTTAAATCCAGCATTAGTCTATATCTGGGCCTGAACTGTGGTTTTATTCCTTCAGGAGTGACTGATAACACGTTTTTCTTGGTTCTGACAGGATCTGATGAGCCTGTCCCCCTTTGGAGGTTTTCTGTTTTACCCTTACTCCGGCCTCTCGGCTCTGTCCGCCGTCCCACCGTCTCACTTCAGACTGGATTTCAAAGCCTGTCCAAGCGTCCACAGCCGCAGTTTGTCCTCCTCCTCTCCGGTTATGTCTTCGTCTTTTCCTCCAGCGTGGGAGAACGGCTACAAATGTGTGAACCCAGAGATGTTTAACTCTCCTGAGTCAGAGCAGACGGTGTCGGAGGACGAAGCTGGAGCGGACCGCAGCCACCAGCAGGGGGACGATACTGACTCGTGAGGAGACGTCTGCTGATGGAAAACAGATTTCAAAATGAGACTTTTTAAATCGTCTTTGCCGAGTGTCAGATGAGTCCATCGTATTACTTGCATGACAATGCAAGAGCTGTTTTTTTTTCCAAATAAATGTAACTCAAACAATAAACAACATACTCCACTGTGACTTTCTCTTCCTGAGATGCTCGCTGTTGTGCTCCATAGTAGATGGAACAGAATCTGGCTGCCAAAAAAACAGAAAGAATAAATGAAATCTTGAGATATTTAAGATTTTTTTTAACTTTTGTAGGTCATTTACAAACATTTACATCATGCAGCATGTTCACAGAAACCTCGACTCAGCAGATGTTGATGTTTTGCTTGTAACTCAACAGGAAGTTGCTGGATTGTGTGTAAGTGCAGCTGAGATTTATGCTTCATCCTCTTTACGTCTGCTGCTCTCTAAAGTTTGTAGAAGACCTACACAGCAAAATAATCAGTAAAACACTGGCAGGCAGATGGGACTTCGCTGACATGGATGAAAGCACGTATTAACGCCAAGAACTGGCAGGGAGATCCCTTTTGCATGAGTTTACAGCATTTGCTTTTTCAAAACGATCCAGGAAATCTGCGTTTGGAAAGATTATAACATCTCAACTCCCTTGAAACTCATATAAGCTTATACAATGAAGGCAGAAGTTATTAGAACTAAAAACTGTATAACCTCAGTTCCAATGAGAGTTGGGAGGCTGTGTAAAATGCAAATAAAAACAGAATGCAATGATATGCAAACCTTATAAACCTATATTTTATTCCCAAAAGAACATAAAGAACAAATCAGAT
>JAGFBZ010002391.1:0-309332 GCA_018398805.1 Hirundichthys speculiger | reverse complement strand
GATTCACTGACTGACGTCTGAACTTACCAGCAAAACACGGTAGACGGTCAGTTTTCTGAAGATCTAAGAGAAGACAGAACATGTTAGATGTTTGGTCGAGTTCAGATGAAACATCTGAGTTACTGGTTCTCATAGCTGATGGAACTCTTGACACTGATGTCAACATTCAAGTACATTAATTTGTCAATCAGATAACTGCTGGTTGATCTTCTAGTGTGGCTGACAGACAGCTGTGATACAGCAGTTCAGTCAACCCTCTGGGCTCTGGGCTAAATTAGCTGTTCTGATTTTACTCTATGTTTCACTTAAAATGTTCATCTTGTCATGTTTGAAATCATTTTTTCAGCATGACCTCACAAGTGCAATTTTTTTTTTACGTTAAACAGTTTAGTTAACCTAAATCAGGACAGAAAACATCAATTCTGAATAGGAAGAAGTGATTTTTTTTTTAACTGTGAAATGTCCATGAAACCACATTTGTGATCCCACTGATGTTACAATATAAAACTATTAATTCATCAGTGTTTCATTCTGAAGAACAGTAGTGATATTTAACATCTGTCCTGTAGTCCAGCTGGTTTCAGATCCTTCTATTTCTGACATTGATGTCACTGGTCATGTGACTTCCAAGGCTCCAAGAGTTTGTGTGTGTAAATCTGTCTTCTAATCAGAGGCTGAGTCAGTGGTCATGCTGGTCCTGGAGACTGGTGTCCCAGTCTGGTCATCACAGGCTGCAGGTAGATGCTCCTCTGGACTGAAACACAGCTGCCAGGATGAGAAGTCTCCTGGGAGTCCACATGACTGCACTGTTCTACAGACTGTAGTGGGATCAAACATGTGGTTTTAATGGAAGTCTGGGAGGGATTTCTGGCCATGATGGTGTCCAGAGGAAGAATGTGACACTACTCAAAAAATACTAACAAAACCAAATCTCTTTACATTTAGTTGGTTAGTATTTTTTATTGGTGTCAGAGTCAGATCCTGAAAATTATGTCCTTGATTTGTCCAGCACCAAAGACCTGAATCCCTGCTGTTCATCACATGGAAAATACTTACTTTTAGTGTTTTATTTTGTAACAAATCATGAATAATTCTAATTATTATTTAAAGGGTTAAATTCCTGAAAATGAATGAATGAATGCCTGGTAGTTTTGAACAAGTGCAGATATAAGAAATTTATGAAAAAACTATTGATGTGTGATGATTTCACAGCAGTTTTTTTTGCCATAAAGGTGTCCAGATATTCTCTTTAAATTTGAGGACACAATTCCATTCGAGTCTATTTTATTTGTATCGTGTCTGCTATTATGCCAATTGTCTCTAAGTGTTTTACAGAGACCAGAGCATGACACAAAAGTTAACAAGAATAACCCAGGTTACATCATAAAGCCTCATGTACGTCTGTGTGTTGACCTGAAGTGACCTGATGTTCTGCTCCATCCCAACAACAACTACTAGAAGACTAAGAAACAGGCTGTAGATCAGAGGTGTCCAGTCCTGGAGGGATGCTGTCCTGCAGGTCTTTGATGGTCTCTGATTCAGCTCACCTGATTCACATGAATGGATTGTTAACAGACCTGTGTAGACCTGGATGACCAGCTGAAGGTGATCCATTCATCTGAATCAGGTGAGCTGAAGCAGGAAACATCTAGACCTCCAGGACTGGAGCTGAACCCCTGTGCAGCAGAGCAATGACAGCATGAGCCAAAAAATATAGAAACGTTAAAATATCTGCTTCAAATAAACACATGTACAGGTGGAATCAGTACTGTTAGGACTGGGGAAGAATTAAAATCAACATTCAGAACCTGGAACTGACATCATCTTTCCAACATCCATCAGATCAGATGTTTTAAAATATTGAATACATTAGTACTAGTTCACCTGTGAGTGTCCCTTCAGTTACTTTCAAATCACAAAGATATTTACTCTTATTTAAAACTATCCATTTTAACAGCTGAGCATATTTGCAGCAAAAGCCTTGTACTGTTGTCATGATCTATGAAGACAAATAAAACAGATCTACATTCATCTCTCATTAATAGTAATCAAGGGAACATTTTGAATTAGTTGTGATACTGATCAGAGGCCCTAGTTAGTACTTACTGTATTACTGTGATTCAAGTTCTACTTCTATCTGAATTTATATCATGTATCATGTTATTGTTGATGTCTCAGTGTTTCATTATCAGGTTAGAGTCGATCAATAATCTCTACTGACTGGATGTTGATCCATGAAAGAACTGAAACTGTTCAGAGACTCCAACACTGACTCTGCAGAGGTCTCCAGTCTCTCCAGTCCAGGTCTCCTGTCTCTGCAGAGGTCTCAGTGTTTCATGGTCATTAGTATCTCCAGAAAATGTCTGGATTTATCAGCTGGTTCCAGAAAACAGCAACACTCTCTTCTACATAGAACTACATTTGACAGCTGCAGTCACCTGTTAAAACCAGCAGCTTTCAGCTCCAGAACCTCAGCTGTTCAGTGATTTCAGGTGAATTTAAATACATCTGAGACTAAAGGTCCAGAGTGATCCATCCACTGTGTCTGTCCTGCAGTGAACAGCCTGATCTGAGCTGCTGTCACTGGCTGCTTCTGTCTTCTTTAAACCAGAGATACACAGAGACCATGACTGACTTTGTTGGTTCCATCAAACTGAGAGAGACCAGTTCCAGTTCCTGCAGTAAATGTCTGGTCTAGTCAGGAGGAACAGTCAGTGCATTTACATGGGAAGTTTAATTCCTCTTTAATTCAGAATTAAGTTAAAGCCGAATAAAAGTTACCATGTAAACACTTAATTCCATATGAAAATGTCAATTCCGAATTAAACTTAATTCCGAAGTAAGTGGCTGGTTTATTCCCATTTTAATTCTGCATTAAATAATTACGCGGTCATGTATACACTCATTCCTGTTTAAATTAATTCCCGTCTTTCTGCACATGCTAGTTCTCTTGTTCGTCTGACGGTTAGATACGCGCTGGGCTGTTTCAAAACGGCAGCGCGCAGTAAACGGTGTTCAAGAGCAGAGACGATTTATATAAATAGCTTGGAGGAACTGGAAATAATTAAAAGACGATGGCAGGGGAAACATAAAAATAGTGAGCTTTTCAAAGCGGCCAGGTTAAATGAAGGAGGTTTCACAGATAGAGACGCCACCCAGGTCAAAAATAAGTGGAATGTTGTTGCTAACCAGTTAGCTAAGTTTGTTTTCTTCCGGTAGATGTAAAGACACCCCCCCCCCCATCCAATCAGAACACTTCCCAACCCCCAGACCTAAAGCAGAGTTGGATAAAGCTGAATAAACGTGTTTTCCATGTAAACCTCAATTCGGAATTACTATTTCCACGTAAACTCGAAGAAAAATAGTTTAATTCAGAATTATTTAATTCCTAATCTTAATTCCGAATTAAAAAACATCATGTAACCGCAGCCAGTGACTCCAACACTCATGATCTACAGTCAAGAACTGATTCTGGTGTTTTAAACACATTTACAGTGTAGTTATGTCATGTGGAGGCTGATTCACTGACTTGACGTCTGAACTTACCAGCAAAACACGGTAGACGGTCAGTTTTCTGAAGATCTAAGAGAAGACAGAACATGTTAGATGTTTGGTCAGAGTTCAGATGAACACCATCTGAGTTACTGGTTCTCCTCAGCTGACTGGAAACTCTGACACTGATGTCAACATTCAAGTACATTAATTTGTCCATCAGATAACTGCTGGTTGATCTTCTAGTGTGGCTGACAGACAGCTGTGATACAGCAGTTCAGTCAACCCTCTGGGCTCTGGGCTAAATTAGCTGTTCTGATTTTACTCTTATGTTTCACTTTAAAAATGGTTCATCTTGTCATGTTTGAAATCATTTATTTCAGCATGACCTCACAAGTGCAATTTTATTTTTTACAGTTAACAGTTATAGTTAACCTAAAATCAGACAGAAAACATCAATTCTGAATAGGAAGAAGTGATTTTTTTTTTTTACTGTGAAATGTTTAACATAGCATTTTATAGCTGAGAATGCAACCATAAATAGTACAAATGTATGTACTATTTATGCATGCTGCACAAGTTTAACAAGCGA
Source organism: Hirundichthys speculiger (assembly GCA_018398805.1). NCBI lineage: Eukaryota > Metazoa > Chordata > Actinopteri > Beloniformes > Exocoetidae > Hirundichthys > Hirundichthys speculiger. The sequence continues at coordinate 305,248 of JAGFBZ010002391.1, read as the reverse complement.
CAAAGTTATACACAACTATTGACATTAAAATCCAGCAATGCTCCAGGTGTCATTTTTGTTTTTGTAGAACAACTATTTAGACAACAATGAAATGTCACAATAATTATTTGTGTCACTCCAGAAAATAGTTAATGTCCACCAGAAGAAAGAGAGTCCATCACCAGCCTGACACATCCAGGTGTGTCCCTCCACCTGGAGACAGCTGGATAGATTTCTGATTGCTTCACATGGTTCATTTGCTGCAGCGTCTTCAGACTGTCAGCTGATTGTTTACAGAGTTTAAGTTTTTCCATCTAAAAACAGTCTAAAATGATGTGGAGCCATAGTTCAGCTACTGTCCCACTGATGGAAAATGGAAATCAAGTTTGAAATGTTAAATATTTAACAAAGTCAACCATCATCTGTGAACTTACCAGCCAACGCAGAGATGATGGTCTCTCAGTCTAACAGAAGATAAGACATGTTAGTTGATGACAAGAAAGTAAATTCATGACATAATCAGTTAATTACAGAGTTAATTATTTCAGATCACCAGAGGACTCGTGGAATTATGTCTGACTGTCATTAACTACAAAACACACATTCACATCTTCTAACTCTGTTTATCTGGATCTAAACTGTAACAGGGTTGAACTCATTACATTTATACTACTTTCTTTTTTTTTTTTTTTATTAATTTTATTTACTAAGTAGCCTTGAAGAAAAACAAAATAAAAAATAATGAAAAATATGCAGCAGAAATGTTCCATCTCTAGAACAGATTTGGAGTTTAGAAGGTAAAATAAGAAAATACTAACTACACAGCAATTTCAGGTAATTTAACACTGGTAAATAAATACTGACATAAACATCTGCACAGGGATTGAACTGGTGGTTAGAGCAGGTGTGTCTCATTTTTCCTCTTCTAGATGGGTTTGAGGTAATTAATTAATTAACCATTTTATCACAGTTAACACTGACTCCTGTTCATCGTTTACCGGACTGAACACGACTGGAACAACTCAGAGCCACAAACCGGTTAAAACCGGTTGCTACGTGTTCAGTGGTTAGGATAGCAACCGGCTACCATCGCAAACTATGAACTTATTTTTGTGCCTCAAAGGCCGCAATATTCCGTTTTATCAGTTCTCCTCTTCATTGTTTACCGGACTGAACGCGGACTGCAAACCGACTGAGAACGAATAAACAGTTAAAACCGGTTATAACGAGCTGTAGCCGCGGCTAGCGGCAGCTAGCACCGCTAACTATGAACTATCGCTAACTTATTTTTGTGCCTCAAAGGCCGCAATATTCCGTTTTATCAGTTCTCCTCTTCATTGTTTACCGGACTGAACGCGGACTGGAACCGACTGAGAACGAATAAACAGTTAAAACCGGTTATAACGAGCTGTAGCCGCGGCTAGCGGCAGCTAGCACCGCTAACTATGAACTATCGCTAACTTATTTTTGTGCCTCAAAGCCGCGATATTCAGCTGCTCTCGGCTTATTTTAGGTCGATACATACATAGAAACGTCTTCCAACACCAGGGTAAACCACCAAACTTGTTATAAACCGTCTCATTAGTGACAGGCTGAGTTTCTGTACATTACCTGGGACAGACACAGAGGAAATGACGGAGGGGCGTTCGCGAACGGAAAAGAGACGGAAGTGAACGACGGGAGCCGGTTACAGACACACGACCAGGAGGCAAAGAGACGAGAGCGAGAGGAGCGCAAAAGGATTTGATCAATGTGTATGACCAAAATATTGTTTGAACGTAATCTCTGTTTAATGTTTCCCAAAGTTGTATCATAAGAACGGGGAAGACACGCGTCAAAAGGATGAACGAGCTGGGAGTCGAACCTGCGGTCTCTAGTTCACGGGCCGCCTGCTCTAACCACTACACTACAGGGGCATCTTAGCTTTTTTGGGCAGAGAACAGTAAAACTCTTTGTGGAAGATCCAGATGGATCTGGGTTTCCAGATCACTCGGATCTGGAAACCCGACTCAGTACTGGACATTTTGATAGTGGAAGTGTTGAACAAAGAATAAAAAGGAGGTACAACTCTTAAAATGTACAGAGAAAAAAAATTATGTTACATTCAGAATATGAATGACATGACTTTAAAAACATTACATGCAGAAGGATGTGTTGAACAACAGAAAGGGTTGAACATTTTGATGGCAAAACTGTTGAAATCGCACAAAGTATGAAGGACTAGTTAATCGGCGAAAAACGGCGGAAGAAGATAGAATAGTAATAATAATAATAATAATGATAATAATAATAATAACTAGAAAAATTGCATTTTTCTAGGTTAGAGGTCTCAGCATAATGTATTGAAAAGATAAAACATGACAACCATAGCAAATGGAGCAACATGCTGAATGATGGTAAGGTAAGAGAATGGACAGTACTCCTAAATTGGAAAAGATATAAAGTGATACATGCCAGTAAATGTATAAAAGTAAAGCACAATATTTAAAATTTAGAAAAATTTGAAAAAGCAGAAGTCCAAGAATAAACTTTTGGCAAGAAATGAACATTTTCATACAGGAAGTTTTGGAGTTGCCAAAAGAATGTAAAAGTTGCTAAAATTTGCATGAAATTGAGGAAAAAGTCAGACTACTTTATTACAATGGACTGAAAATTTGAAAAACATGAGTTTAATAACCTTAAAAAGAAGCAGACTTAAGCTAAACATCTTAGCAAAATCTATCAAGAGTGTACTGAAGCTAATTTATCAAAAAGCTAAACACAACTAAGACACCTAAATTCAGAAAGCAGGTTAATAGCAACAAGAGTTAATGAAAAAAACCTCTCTAAAAGATGATGACAAATCAAAAATAAATGAGCTAAATGCAACAAGGTTAGCTACATACTAACTACAGCTCAGTGAGAAAAAGGGATCAAGGAAGACAAGTTAAGACAATGAAAACAACTGCAGAATAAGCAGCATGTTAAATGAAGCTAAAATAGCATCATGCTCACAAGTGCTGAGTCAGCAGCAGTCGAGGCAGGTGTCCGAATACTTTTGGCAACATAGTGTATGTGATTATCAGTCACATTCTTATATCATATACTGTTCCTGAAGAACCTGCAGGAAGGGGCGGGGCTTCAGGGGAGGCAGTCACATGTGCGGCTCCTCCAGCGTGTGTATGTGTGTGTGTGAGAGGGGGAGAGAGAAAAAAAAAGGCAGGCAACCCCCTAATTACACTGTCTCAGTCAGTCCGCATCTGGATTTCTGTGTCCGAACAAACGGCTGTAATTCAAAAGCTGAATAAGTTTTAAAAAATTCTTGAACCGTGAGCGCCACAAGGCTTTCAGGATTCTAGTGATATATTTTTGTTTGGCAAATGTCTACCATTTTTAAATTACGGCAGTGTAAAAACATGAAACTTTTTCAAGCAATTTGAAAAAAGAGGTCGGATTTTACATTACAAAGTATAGGAAAAATAGGAGACTTTCTGTCATTTGGAGGCCTCTAGCAGGAAAAGTTGAAGTCTCTCATTTTCAAGGGTTACATTGTGTGAAAGAGGACAAAAAATACCTACGTTTTGATGTATAAATTATGTCTGTGGGGTGAAAGGTCTGGCTGCAAGAGCAGGTTGTTTAGAAAAAAAAAGTTTTAATTTTGAAAGGGCTCTCACTCTAGCAGAATGTTTACAAACATTCTGTCACTCTAAAGATCTGAAAAAATGAAAAAAATGGTAAAAACTTAAACGGCCATAATTCAAAAACGGTAAATATTTTTAAAAAAACTGAGTCATATGAGAATAGTCCAATCTTTTGTGAACATTTTAAAGTTTTAATGGTTTGAATCGGTGAATGTGAAAGTATGCTGAAGTAGTAAGGTTTTGAAAAAGCACAAAGTTTTTGCAAGATTTGAAGAAACCCCATTCATTTTCAATGGCACAAAAAAAAGTTTTTAAAAGTTAAATATTTTAAAAAAGTATAAAATATTTGAAACCCAAAAGTCATAGGAGGAATCTCCTGAACAAGCTGAACATTTTGAAAGTTGAATGGTTGAAATCGGTGTGAAAGTATGAAGATTTTAACAAGGTTTGAAGATTTCCCCATTCATTTTCAATGGCACAAAAAAAAGTTTTTAAAAGTTAAATATTTTAAAAAGTATAAATATTTGAAACACACAAAAGATATAGCACCCTTCTCCTGAACAAGCTGAACATTTTTGAAAGTTGAATGGTTGAAATCGGTGAAATGTGTGAAAGTATGAAGGACTAGTTAAACGACAAAAATTGGCGGAAGAAGATAGAAGAGGAATAATAAATAAAGAGAAACAGGAAAACAATAGGTGTGAATGCCTTAATGCATTCACACCAACTATAGTTGTAGTAGCTCAGACTAGAGTAGCTCGTCTTAATCACAGCTTCGTCATAGCTATGCTGCTATAGGCCTACGCTACAGGGGGACACCAACATGATCTGCTGAGTGGTGTGTCTCCACTGCTTTTCTCCTTTGTCTTCCCTTTCCTCCTCCCTTCCTCCTCCTCCAGCTCATAATTATTTGGGAGCACCTTGTTACTGAAAACTGTGCCCCATATTCTTTGCTTTCTCTGGTTTGTTGTGCTGGTTTTGCCTCCTTTTTCTTTCTGTGTATTTGCAGGCCAGAGTGTCCTGGGTTTCATGCTGACTTGCAGTTCCATCCTCTGTCCATCCCGGGGTTCACCTCCACTTGTGTTTGGGTGCCGACTGACGTGGTGATCGGCGACCTGGTCCTCTGGCCATCTCATCCCAGTGCTGCTACCTCCATCTGTTATGTGTATATGGCCCATTGTATTTAGTCATTTGTGTGCTCTCCTCTTTCTGTCCTCCATCTTCTCTCCGTCCTCCATCCTCTCTCTGTCCTGTCTCCCCTCTTTTCTTTCTCTACCCGGCTGGCCTTCGGCAGGAGGGTCCCCCCATATGAGCCAGGTCCTGCTCAAGGTTTCTTCCTCTTAAAGTGGAGTTTTTCCTTGCCATTGTTTGGCATTAAGGTTTTTTTTCTCCCTACGTGGGAGTTTTTTACCTGCCATTATCACTGATTGGATTTAATATTATAATCTTAGTTAATGATATTTGCTCGGGGGTCATGCTCTGGGTCTCTGTAAAGCGCCTAGAGACAATTGTCATTGTAACAGACGCTATACAAATAAAATTGAATTGAATTGAATTGAATATCAAAGGATGCATCCAGCAGTTCCAGCAGGACATTCAAAGAATCAGGTAGGGGAGATATTTCTGTTACTAATATGATAAACTTGCAATTAATTTCATTGTCAATTAATTTGTGATATTATGCTAATTAATATTTTTAAATTCAATTGTTTTAAGATATCAGAAAAATTTCAGTGTTTCCTGAAACCAATCATGACATAAATATTCTGTTCTACACACTCACTGAATACATTCAGTTTACTGTCTTATAGGAGGAAAGTAACCAGAAAATATTCACATTTAAGAAGCTGAAATTTGACAATTTTACTCAATTTTTACTGTTTTTTTACTGAATGATTTTACTGAATGATTATCAAAATAGTTGGGTGAATCAAATAATCAATTATTTTTTCAATTTATGATTGAAGCTTTAGTACAGCTATTATCTGCTCTTACTATTTAATGATATATATATATTTATATTGTTCTCAATATTTGTTTTTACAGAGATTCTCTACCTTCCATGGTTGGGCGAAGCAGTGGTCCTCCACCAGCAAAGAGACGTCGTGCACTCAGTGCACAGGAACAAGAGAGTATTGCGGAAGAGGTGAGTATACTCTATGTTGCTTATTTGGCAATTGTGGTAAGCGGTAAGAATGTGGTAAGAATCTTAGGCCTGTAAACATTTAATAGCCATCATTTTCTAGCACCTAAGATAAAAGTATGATCCAGAAAATAAGTTTATAAACAAAGTAAATAAGTTTGTCATTAGAATCAGACCCATGATTAATACAATTTCAAAGTTTCACAGTATATTATACGACAATATATATTATAGCAGTGTTTCTCAACTCCTATCCTGGGGACCCACTACCCTGCATGTCTTAAATAGTTCCCTCTCCAACACACTTGATTCAAAAGATCAGCTCGTTATCTATACTATTGTACTATCTACTATAGTATACTATTTTTTTTGTCCAGTACATAAGGAATAATGTTTGCATTTGCATTCACATTTTGTCCAGCAGATGGCAGTATAATTGGACATAGTTAATGTTTATCTATTGTTTATACGTTTTTAGAATGTAAGTCTTAAAAACTAAAATAAAATATAAACAATATTTAAAACATGTACTGACCTTTGGGTAACTTAAGGCGATGAAGGTGAAATGCTTTTTTTTTTTTTTTTTTTTTTGCTATTTTAAAAAAAATATATATTTTTCTCTCTGAAGGTCTGTAATACTATCCTAGGACATGCCAGGGAACGCTTCGCCTTCACAAACCACCTCATCAGTGCCACCTTACTGCAGGGTGACAGGTTTGCGGAGCACAACAATGCCTTCCCTGAAGATGCATTGGTCAACACCGTGAAGGCCTACCCTATGCTGGATGGAGGCAAGCTGAAGACGGAGCTGAGTCTCATCTACAGCAAGGACGAGTTCAAAGCTTGTCGTGGTGCTGTGGACCTCTTCCAGTTGTTCATGGAGAACAACCTTGAGGAAGTCTTCTCAGAGACTGTGACACTCCTGAAAATCCTCATCACTACACCCATGACGACAGCAGAAGCTGAAAGGTGTTTCTCAACTTTGAAAAGGATCAAAACGTTTCTCAGAAACACCATGACCCAGGAGAGGCTCAATGCACTGGCTATGCTGTCAATGGAGAAGAGACTGGTGACTGAGATTAGTGACTTCAACAAGAAGGTCATAGAAAAATTTGCAGAACAGAAAGAAAGGAGGGCAAAATTCATGTTCAAATAGGAATCATGATATACACACATACATATATTATAGAATATTCGATCTTGTATATTATAAAATACCTGAAAGGAAAAAAATTTATTTTGAAAATAATATAAATAATTAAACAGCTTCATTATTGTTATTTATGTACTGTTATGACTAATGAGCCATTGTTTGTTTACATTTTTCAAAATAAAAAGGACCAAAATATTATGTTCTAGCTTTGTTTTGTACCCCATTGTATCAAGCTTGCATCGAACCGTGACTTCTGTGTATCATTATACCCCTATCTAATCCAAGGTAAATTGCGCCCCCCCCAAATTTTTTTTGCACCAGCCGCCACTGGACCCCACTGGCATAAAATACCCACCACTGGAAGTGACTGTTGTGGAAAAAATAAGATCCGATCTCGATGAGAAAATCAGAATAAAATTTATTACAGAGAAAAGAGACTAACATACAAAATTCTTGTGCGCACAAGGAGAGCAATCAGCCAGCACTCCACCCAGAATGCTGACTGAGGACTCTATCGTTACAGAGATCAGGCTGATCTTTATACCAAGACAGAAAATGTTGATTGTGCTTACAGGTTTTGCATACAGAGTGTATCACAGCAGGTGGTGGTGAAAGCAAAGAGACATTTGTCTTAAAACAGACTGATTGAATTTAGGGATGTCATACAGTTCTTCCTTGATCAAGAAGTTATTTAGTTAATGCTAATTGAATTTAGGAAGTCACAGCTGACCCCTGCTGTGTGTCCTAGATCAATGAGCCACAGCTGACCCCCGTGTTTGCCTTTGTCACACATTATGATGTGTATTGGTCTTGTGTGACACAGACAAATCACTTTTAAACATATTGTTAGATGACAAAATTACAAGATTAATATAAACCAAATAAAAATTTCCTCCACAGTGACAACAGGTAAGACTTGAACCAGCAGCCATGAACCTTTCATTGAAGCTTTATGTCCATGAACAATCCCACCAGACCACCCAGCCCCCTTTATCCTATGGTGGTGTCTGTTAGCAGATTTAAGCTTTCATTTCTGTTTTTCATGAGACATAAAGAACTCATCCAAGCATCAGTTGTCCCATTGGTTTCTATAAACATCATGACAGCCAGTCAGTTCACATCTGTGTCCAATAATCTACAGCTGGAGTCTATGAGTCTGACTATGAGTCTTCTTGGAGGACTTGAACTCAGCGACTCTGACACCTCTAACAGCTCTTTAACATCCTGAGCTACCCAGGTGTGCTGCTGATTGAGAACTTTTCAGTCTTTATTCAGATCAGAGCGGCCAAGAGACTGAAAAGCTGAGGAACAACTTTTCAGCTGACGATCCAGCGTCATTGTGGAGAGACCTGGAGGAGATCAGCAGCTACAGGAGATGCCCTTCCCCCCCTGCTGAAGACCTGAACACCTTCTACTGCAGATCTGAGAGAGACCACTTCACACCTGTCCCTCACCTATCTGGAGCTTCTCTTCCTGCCCTCCTCCCCCCACCTCCCATCATCACCCAGCTCCCCACCCAGCGCTGTTTCAGAGACAGAAGACCAGGAAAGCTCCAGGCCCAGATGGAGAGTCTCCCTCTTGTCTGTCTGTTCACAGACAGGATGGAGAGTCTCCCTACTGTCTGTCTGTCCACAGACAGGATGGAGAGTCTCCCTCCTGTCTGTCTGTCCACAGACAGGATGGAGAGTCTCCCTCTTGTCTGTCTGTCCACAGACAGGATGGAGAGTCTCCATCCTGTCTGTGGACCCGTCCAGACCAGCTGGTTCCCGTCTCTACTCGGCTCTTAAAAAGATCTCTGGAACTGTGTGAAGTCTCCTCCTGTTTCAAGCGCTCCATGATCATCCCGGTCCCTGAGAAACCCCCCATCACAGGACTGAATGACTCCAGACCTGTCGCCCTGACCTCTGTAGTCATGAAGAGCTCTGAACGCCTAGTGCTGGTCCACCTGAAGTCCCTCACGAGAGACCTGCTGGACCTCCTGCAGCAAACAGGTCAGTAGGTGATGTGGTCAATAAGGGACTGCATCACGTCGAGTTGGAAAGAAACAAAAAAAATGGGATTTGTGTCTGAAAGCAATTTTGTCTTCTGTTTACAATCAGTTCAGTGTGCTTGAAGCATTGACTGGTATCACAAACAAAAGTATTAGTATCTGTTAAAAGAGTTAAAAGATACCACCAACCATGGAACCCTCTACCACGGTCAAGAAAAATATAAAAACAAGTTTTACCATTTAATATAAAAACTCAGCAAGAGCATTGTCTTTTCTGGTTGTGCTCTTTCTTCCAAAAGCTGATTGAGAAAGGATTTGTTCCGGTTCAGTCATCAGAGCTTTGGAGCATCAGTGAGAGACGTGGTCTGGTTCACAGCAGGGCTGGAAACGAATGTTCAGACATCCAGATTTTCTTTTGTGAAGTGAAAATCTGGTTTTCAGTTGAGGTATGCAGATATTCTTCACTTCATGTTAGCTGTTAAGACAAATAAAAAAAAACATACTGAACAGCTCAGCTGTGTGGTAACAGTTTAAATTGAGCGATGACAAGACAAAGGCTGTCTGCCAAATATGGAGTTGGAATCTGACCGACCACGGTGCTACAACAGCCATGAAACCTCACCTGAATGATGTCGTTTCTACTTATCTATAGCACTGCTTCAGCATCTCCCCGTCTGAAGCGCTACATATTCAGTGTAATCTTCTACCGGAGCTCTGGAGTCATTTAATGGTCTTAATGGTACTTGGCCCAGCTCGGGTTCAGAGGAGAGTTTCAGGTCATACCAGAGGTGTTAAGAGGCTGTTGAAGCCACTCAAGTAATTAATCATCAAACCATCCTGAAAATTAACGCGTGGAAACAGGATAGGCAAACAAATCGTGGCAGACGTTCTCAGCAATAAACCTGGAGGGTCAAAGGATGAGTGAAGCTGGAAGACAAGAGTTTTTCCGAAGTTTTGAGCTTTTAATGTGAAGCGCTGGATCTCATTCATTTACTGAAAAAAAGAGAGAAAGAGGAATAGACAGCTGAGATGCATCAGTGAGCCCATGACTACTCACAGCACAAAGGAAGTATTTCTATAGAGAGAGACTGTACACTGTGACATTAACATTCAGGAAACTATGAACTATACTGGGCTGTGTGCATGTGCATGACACAGGGTGTCACTCACAATAACTACGCAACAAATGGAAAAATATGTAACGGTGTTCTTACAGTGTCCTCAGGAAAATTCCTCCAAATATGAGCATGTTGTTCTCTGGAGTCATCAGTCAATGGCTGCATTGTGCTGCTATAGGAGAGACAGTTTTTACTGGTTGGAGCTACATGTGGTCACAACTGTCAGCTATTTATCTACACACACATAAACAAATCAAACAAAGACACTATTCAAATACCTTTAGTTTTAGCCAGATTGAATCCCTTATGAATACATATGAAGGGATAATTTTCGAAGTGTTTTTTTTTTTTTTCTTAAACAGGACTTGAACTTCAGCCAGTTGTTATTGCGCAACCCTATTGAAACCATAGATCCAGTGTTCACTCAAGCGATTTGCATGCGCTAATTTGCTTGTGTTTGTTCTCTTTGGCACTTCCTCCTCTCCCACAAGGCAGCAGCAGCAGCAGCAATTATCCAAGAGCAAGGGGGCCCCCAGGAATGCAGGGCCGCAGCTGACTGGACCGCTCAGAGCAACACGTGTTTGTTGCAGGGACCCACTGGTTTACAACTGGCTCATGTTGGACGAAGTAATCCAGAGTGAAATAAAATAGACTGCATGAACCAGTAGTTGTTATTTTAGCCTGTTTGGACATTTCTGGGGCCTCAGAATGTATTACACAATAAATATTTACAGTTCTTTTAACAGCATCTCTTCAGCTTGATTTAATATTTTTGAGGCTAGTGCAAAGTTTAAATTATTTATTTTTACAACCTTTTTTTGGATTTGTACAGTATATTAAATATCAACTATCACAGTCATGTGCATAAACACTGGAACCCCTCAAGCTGCACCACCAGAAAAATAAAATATGTGATGTCACATTACTTGTGACAGCCTGACTCCTGGTTTATACATCATCAGTTGCTATGAAGAACAGAGACTTAAACAACATGTTTTTTCTAGAAAGAGCAGCTTCAAGCTGTCCTTCCCTTGACTGAGCACCAGAGTTTCAGATGATGAAATCATGAGTCCATAGACTTTTACATGAGAAGTGCTCACAATGAGCATAATCCACAAGGATCAAAGTTATATTGTTTGTAGGGGTTTCATGTTGCTAAATTAAGCATTGTTTTCATTCTCACTTTAGAGCCTTGTTGCGTTATGTGTGTTTTTATAATGATCACCTTTTTTCCCATCATTCCACATGTTATGACTGTTGTCCTTCTAGGTTTCACTTTGGATCTCTGTTCTCGTAAATGTGCCACAGTCATTTGCAATTTCTTGCTTGTTGGAGTGATCATTTTATTAATTTCTCTGAAACTTGTTTTCATTTTGTGTCACATTTCATTCATCCGGACACTCTTTGCAGTCATTTTGTGTCACGATCAGGACTTTTTCCATCCCTTCGTGATCACATGGTGTCACATCTTAGTTGATTCGCAGCATCTGGTATGGCCATTTTGCATTACTTAGAAATTATTTTGTGTCATGTTTTGGTCGTTTTTGGGTGTCTCTGCAGTCATTTTGCATTTGTTTCTATTCATCTATGGTACTTTGTTGTGTATTGGTGGTTATTTTCAATTTTGGTCAGTTGGATTTCTGCATAATTTGGTGTATTTGTTGTTATATTTCAATCCAACCATGGATGATGATGTGGCTGTGACAGCTGGTTAAAATGAATAAACAGTTATTTTGCAGTTTGGTTTTAGCTGTGGACGTCAGCAGGATGGTTGGCTTCTACCTGTGTGGCTCCTCTGCTGCCATCATTGTCAGACACCTAATCCCACAACTCCAGACTTTCTCTAAGGCTCTGGGAGAGTCTCCTCTCACTGGGTTTGTAATTCCAAGCCTCTTAGCTGATTGTGAACCATGCCAACTTCTGACATTTCCTCTTATTTAACTTCCTACTTGCTATTTCCAAGAAAGTGAGTTGACACACTATGGCTTCTGTTAAGAGTGATCCCCTAGACTGCCAGAAACAGACTGCCTTATTTAGAAACATTAACAACAACATGCACAGTCTGTAGAATAGATAAGCAGCCCAAGTGCTCTATTTTTAATCAATTAAACATCAGATGGAAAGCTCCTATGTTTGCATGGCATTGCATTTACTACACAGTAAACACAAGTTTTGATCACGCAGTGTACTATCTAATCAAATATAACCTCAATCAGAAAGCGTTTGGGTGGAAATTACGCATTTACATATTATCATTATTATGATGTGTTGTTTTATTTTAAGATGTGAAATAGTAAGGGGTCATCACTATTGCCTGTTTCAGCCACCTCCTCTAGCTCTTCCAGGGGGGACACCAAACCTCCAGCATGTCCTGGATCTGCCTTGGCAGCCCCTCACTGTTGGACATGCCCAAAACACCTTCCCCAAGTGGCATCCAAGAAGCATCCTAATCAGATGCCCAAACCACTTCAGTTTGGTCCCCTTCATGGGGAGGGGCATCGACACTAGTCCAAGTTCCTACGAGATGACTTCACCACCTCACCCTGTTTCTAAGGCATTCACACAGGTGCAGGTGGAAGAACAATTGGAGAAGTGGAGATATGTGCTAGAGAGAATAGGAGTGAAGGGGAATCGCAGCAAGCTGGAATACATGTGTGTAAATCAAAGGCAAGAAGGAAGGATGATGAGGATGCAAGAGTTTCAGTGGAAAAGGTGGAGGAGTTGAAATACTTGGGATCAATTGTTCAGGGTAAAGGGGACTGTGGAAAAGAGGTGAAGAAAAGAGTGCAGGCAGGGTTGAGGGATTAAAAAGTGTCTGGAGATATTTGTGATCAAAGAGTAGCAGAGAGAGTTAAAGAGAAAGTTTTACGAGACAGCATGGAGACCAGTGCTAATTTTGTGTTTTAATTTATCAGGAGCAGCTCTCATTAAAGTTTAGGCTGATGTGTGAGATGCAGCAGCGTCTTGCTCAGCGAGAGAACAGACTGCAGCCACTAAAGTCCCGATTGTGCTGCTGAAGGTCATTGTGTCTGAGAGGAGGGCTGAACAACGACGGGATTATCCCGCCGCTCCGGCCTGCACACTAACCCAAATCTAATCTGTCTCTCTCTACATGCACTCAGCTCTGTTTAAGAGCTGCCGAACACATCATGTCATTTCACTGCCGCTGCACCGCACAGAAGACCGGCTCAGTTGTTCTACGTGTTGTTTCCTGTAGATTCTCAGTTTTCTCACAAAGATGTTGAAGAATGCCTCAAATTTAAAAATAGATGTATTAGCAACTCATATTTGCAGTAAGTTTGCAGGATTCTGCAAAAACTGACTAATTATTCACTACAGTTAAGAGAAAACCTCTTGTAGCATTCCTTGTTTAAATCTCTGTAGGATCTCCTTTGATTATTGGATATTAAAAAGTTTGAAATGATCCTCTTAAATGCAAAATTGCTTAGTTTAATATGCACAGAAGAGAATGGTATTTCCTCCCAGACAAAGTGAAATACAACAAGATTTGTTCAGAAACTGTGCAGCGTAGCACATGATAATTCTACAAAGCACTGTGCAGAAATTCTCCCAATTGAAAACTTAAAATCAACAATTAGAGTACAAGCGCAAAATGCACTGGGAAAGTACTTTAAAATATAAGAGAAGCAAAAAAAAAAAGATATGTCAGAGTATAACATGTAGGTTTACTGTAAAAAAGACAAAAATTGTAAATGAAAAAGTACACATTTTCAGTGGGGGTAAGAACAGTGATATAAAAGTGGAAATGATCTGAATTTGAACCATTATCTGTAACTCTATTTGTATTTTCCTCCTAATACCTTTTTGGCCCTCAGTTACAGGCTCCAAAACTCCACCGGCCTTTTTCCTATTAAGCTGTGAGATCACTGGCTGGTGCAGCCTTCATCTCAGACAGCTCTGCTTCCAGTCCGTCCAGTTTCTGTATTTCTGGATCATAAAACAGTCACGATGATCTGTTGAGATTACGGATGTGGATCTTAGACTTGGCAGAGGGTTGTGAAATGCCAGGCTTCAGCGTCCGGACGTCAAACGAGGTAATTGCTTAATTTCGTAAATCAGGATTAAAAAGTATTGCCTGATCCTGCAGTACTGTGGGCTGTGGGGGGAGGGATGAGATGGACAGATGGGACAGACACACGGTCCCTGCCGACCTCCTCCCTCCCCTCACAGATTCACTGCCTAATCTGACCAGGGCCGGTGGGGGGAGAAGGGATGAGGGAGGACACTGTGCATTCGCCACCAACTCTCCCTCTTTTCTGGCAGCAGCCAACACAGCCACGGAGCGAAGGCTCGGAGGATATGGGCAAAAAAACAACTTCTTCCTCTGTGAAGCTGGACTTAAGGCAGCTGAACCGGAGCTCCTGCTGAGGGTCTCAGCTGCAGGGACTCCAGTCAGACAAGATTCACTGCAAATCCCGCCTGAGGAGCGTGTAGCAACAAGCTGTGTGGTCTTACTTTCTTCCTTTTTTTTATCTGACAGGCCTTTTAGAGGCTGCTTTCTGGCCTCTTTGGGAATGTGAGAATGGCATCTTTGGGGCCACTCTGAGAAAAACTGGACATTTATGGGCAAGTACAGAGCCGCAGTGGCCGACGAAAAGCAGTTTAGAGGCACAATGTCGGCCACTCGGGGGATGAACCGCTTTAGCAGCTACTTCCTCAACATGGTGGCCTATCAGGTGAGAGCTGCCGAGCACCGGCTCAGCTGGAGGCTGAGGGCTTCCTGCTGGCCCAGAGCCGCATGGCTGCTCCTTAAAATATTGTTTCCTTTCAAGATATCCATTAGAAGGTCCCAGAAAGTTATGTTTTTTACTGAAGTAAAGGGAGCAACAGAACAGAGTAAGACCACAAAAGAAAAATAGATAGGAAGTGTGTTTTCTGTTTTTTGGTTATTCAGTCTCTGAACCATATCAGGAAAAAAATAATTAAAAAAAATTGAGATTTCATTTCATTTTTACATTGTAAAAAAAAAAAGAAAGAAAGAAAAAATGTAATAAAAGAAAGGCAGGACAAGTTTCTCTGTTTTGTTTATTTGGACATGTCAGTGTTTCTTATTACAAAACAGCGTCTCACACCTCTGGTACCTACTATATTTCCCAGCATCCCATAACTTTAGTTGTCATTTCCTTTTTTGTTTTTGAAGCCTAACCCCCCCCCCCCCCCCCTTTTTTTTTTTTTCATTTTGGTTTTAGAGCGGAAAAAAAATCTTGGTTTTTCCACTTTGTCTCTAAAACAAAATGGATGCATGGATTAAAAACGTTCCACCTTTTTAGCATCTGTGACAGTAGAGTTTATTGTTACTGGAGCATAGCATTATTGTGAACGCAGAAACTTAATTTTGAAGCTAATCATGGACTTGTTTTTATTACATACTTGTGGTTCCTTAGAGGTGATATAAATAGATTTATTCACATATTTGAAAGCTTATTCATCTGAGTAACCTTGGCTATTATGTTGGTGTTATAGAACAGAAAAGTTAAATGTTTCCATGTGGAATTGAGTGAAGCTGAACAATAAGAAGCACAAAATGGATGTACTGAATCAGAAACAGGTACAAATGATGAGAAGAAAAATGCTTTTCAGATGTTTCGTAACTCATCAGAGGCAACGACACGATCTGATGCAGGTTTTAAGTCTTTGTTGATGGAGCTGATTGAGACTTGAAAAAAAACTCAGGGGTTTGTGGTGCTGTGTTTCCTGTGTGTTTAAAAACCTTCAGTATTCTTGTTTTAATAAACTGAGAATCTGGACATCAGAGGAAATGCAGAGTTATAGGACTAGAGAACGTTCCTGATTTGAACCTCAGCAGGTCTTTCTGTGTGGTGTTTCCATGTTCTCCGCGTGCTTGCATGGGTTTCCTCCAGGTACTCCGGCTTCCTCCCACAGTCCAGAGACCTGAATGTCAGGTTAACTGGTGGTTCTAAATTGTCCGTAGGAGTGATTGTTAGTGTAAGTGGTTGTTCGTCTACATGTAGCCCTGTGATGGACTGGTCACCTGTCCAGGTGGACCCCTGCCTTTCACCCAAAGTGAGCTGGGACAGACTACAGCAGATCCCTGTGACCCTAGATGGGATTAAGTACGCGTGGATGGAAAATGGATGAAAAATGTTGATGTCAGAATCTAAGACTGTAAAAGCAGCCATGAGCGACAAAAAAAAAAAAAAAATCAACGACTCAAGGTGATATTTGCACATGGATGCATCAGTGTTCATCGCTCTGAAATGTGACTTTCTGCATATTCACTTTTGGAACGACTGGATTTAATTTCTTACATGGATGAATATTTGCACTCTGTGTTAATATTCACTTTGTGGCTCCATTTCCACCAGTTTTTACAGTCCTCTAATCAGTGTTTAAGAATATTTCATATGGGCCTTTCACACACAGGTGTTTCAGAACCAGTGTCTAACTTATGACTAGTCTTTAGTTTTTCAACAGCCCACTCTGAAAAAAAGGACCAGTTCAGAGTCAGTAAAACTGGGCAAAACTTTGCTGGGATAGAACGTTGGCGTAAAGGGCAGGATTATACTTTAGAGTTTAAAAAGATCCTGTGCTTCAACATGGCAGCAGCAACGTCCTCTGATGTGCTGTATGAAGCAAAGTTCACAGCAGCTGTTTTGAACCGAAATTCAAAAATAAGGTTGTGTGTTTCAGCATCGAGTGTAACTCTTGTTTGTAGCTGTGTTCATAAACACCAGACAGCCTCTGAAAACACCGGTGGGCATAGCAAAGAGGGTTCACTAACGCCAGCTGTTGTTTAAGACATCTTTTATGAGCAACCTTTGTAAGAGTGGCAATATTAAGATGCTGGTCTTCAGGGGAAACGGTATGTGTGGCCCCCACCAGAAATTCAGTACACAACAGAGAAGTTCAAACCACACAGTAAGAGATGTGATGGTGTGGCTCTGCATATATGGAAATGGACCAGTTTCTAAATGACCAGCCCTGACAAGAGTTATATTCATTCTATTTCATTTGTGTAATATTATATTAACTACATGGCTTCTGCGAGAGAATGTTGCAACAAATATTATGTGCTTTTTGTGGAATATTTATTTGGGAGTATTTGCCATCTTTAGCTTAAAGGGTCCTTCTATTGATGTGGAGGTGAAGTTGCTTTTACACTGTCCAAGATTTACTCTTGTCCAGTCGGTTGTCCAGTGACTGTGAGCGGGGTGACATCTAGCACTGCCAAATTATGTTTGTTCTGGGAGCGTCAAGTAAGAAGTTGAGGAAGAAAATGTCACATTTTCAGGCTTCAATGTGAGCATTAGGCAGTCAAATTGCAGCTAAACAGCCTTATTATCCATAAATGTACCACATAAAGCTGTAATTACTGCAGAAAGACTATGTCAAAGTTATGTTAAATCTGATGAACACCTAGCTTTTTTTGTGTACCTACCAGGAAGAAGTTTTATTGGTTGTTTATTGGTGTGATGAAGGCATCAGCAAGGAACAACTCACAACATCACACCAACGGCCAAGCGTTGCTTCAACACTCGTGCTTGTCCACGGTAGCTCTCTAGTTTTCTTACCACCGCTCCTCAGTGCTACTCTATGTAGCAGTACCGCTTCTGACCTCATGGGGGCAGAAAGTTCCGGTGTCGTCCCCTGGTGCAAGGCAAAACAAAGTGAACCTTCTCAATTATGCTTCTCAATTATTTTCGGCTTTAAATTGGGCTGCATCTTTTCATTGTTGCTGTAGACTGGTTTAATAATTGGCTTAATTAGCATAATTTTAGCTCAGTGATAGTTGTAAGGATTTTAAGTTGGAAATGTTGCTAGATCCCTTATTATTAGAGTTGTGATGTAGTGATTTGTTAGATTTGTTTGTATCACTCCGAAAACTAGTCTTAGTTTCTAACTTTTGAATCATTTTCTTCTTCTTCTTCTTGAATGGCAGAAAAGGTAATTTAATTTAATTTCATTTTAGTTGATCTGTTTTTATTTATTTATTTATTTATTTATTTATTTATTTAGAAGAAATATAGTTTTAAGAGTCAAACACAATTGACAAAACCACTGATGGTGTTTCTGGAGTGCATAATGAAAACTAAAATTGGATCAGTGGTGAATTAAATTGGTGGATTACACAGGATTTGAGCTCAGATTAGCTCCTCCAATACTTATAACCATACAGGAGATTTTATAATCTTCTTTGAGACGTTGCTACAGTGAGTCTGCTCCACAGCCGTGCTTACAGAATGATCATGACAGGTTCTGAGTTGACAAAGCTGAGGGAACTTTAAAAACCAGCAAGACATGAAACCTTTAGGAGCTTCAAAAAATAACAAAATTAATAAAGGAGGATGCTTTCCTAATTAACACTAAATTTTTCTGTCTCCGACCTTATTGATGTTGAACCTTCGTATACTGTGTGACCCACTCTTTCATTTGGCTATTTTTAAATGTAAGCGATTATTCTGTTTTTATGGCAGATAATCTCTCTCATTTACTGCAATAACTTCACTCTGTGAGCAGTAATCCTGTATTATCAACCTTGAACTAGGCCATGGGCCAGACACCTGTCTGTCTGTAAAATGGCTCAAAAAAAAGGTCAAAAAGTTTCATATTATAACATGATCCCCTTTTTTGAAGCAGGATTTGGCACATAAATACAGGTTCAGTAAGAAAAAGCAAAGTTTTGTTTGGCAAAATACAAAATCACATCATGATGCATTTAATGTTGCAGGATCTTTGAATGTTCTGTTCAGACCATACAGAACTGAATCTGCCTCTCAGCTACAGCAAGAACATTCTAAAAACATTACACTTTCAAACATTGCAGTCAGAGGACCAATGTTGAGCAGATGATTGATAACAAGCAAGTTTAAATACAGCTTTTACTAATAACGGTACACAGCTTCCAAGGGAGACAAACAGACAATGAATGTGGGAAATTAGGTGCTCCTTTACTAAAACTAAATTCTACGTTTTATTAAAGCAGCTCTGAAAATAAAAAGTTATGACTGACATGGTTAAGATGGAGAAAAAAGAGAGATGTGTTTTTACAAAAATGACCTTAGGATGAAGTAGTTCAGCAGTCTAGAAAAAGGAAATATTTCTGATGTCCCTTCATCCACATTTGACAGGATCAAATCATTTTTGAGCTGCAGGGCATGATTACACTTTGATTTTTGCTCAATCATCCCTTCAAACAGAAGATCTTGGATAACCTTTTCTGCATTATCATTCAGATTATGACCTGCACGTGATCAGAGCTTGCATGTTGGGGGCCACTGCACCAGCCAGTACTTATAAACCATTCAGAGCTTCATCATGTCCCAGATGTTGTAAATCACAGGGCAGCTCACAGAGTAAAGAAGAAAAACTCAACAGCATTTAATCACTGGAACCAGTTTCCCCCTCCATCATGTGACCCTGATAAACCAGAAACACTTCCAGACGCATCAGGCAGACATGCGTGCAGGTTTAGTTCAGGATCCGCTGTGATGGCTGACATCCAGTTGTCCCCAGCCATGACTTATCAGAATCAGAACCAGCCAGATGTTAGAGTCTTTAGAGTAATCTGCATCTATAAACACGGTAATAGATGGTTAAAATGTATAATATAGGTTATCTGACACACTTAACTCTTTCTATCCTGAGGTCACCTGTTCTATTTGAGCTTGGCACATTTATTAAAGGGAAGGCTTTAGGTTACTGTAACTAAAAGAATAGATTCATATCTATACAGTTAAGAGTTCTCAGAGCAGGTTCAACATCTTTGTCATTGGTCATTTTTTATCAGGACATTTAGTCTCTAAATGTCCTGTAGAGTTGTTTGAGTTAGAGTTGTTTTAGTTAGAGTTGTTGTAGAGTTGTTTTTTTTTTTTTTTTTTTGGTAAGTGGCGTTAAAACTGTTTTTGTGAAGTCTTTTCTTAGGACATTCATTCAGCATTAGCATTTTTCATGCATAAATATAAAGACCAGGTTGGGTCTTGACATACACTAGGTTAAAATACTGGATCAGGGAGGGTTCAGGGGCCAGTCTACTGAAGGGACAGAGGTGGCCCCCCTCATTTGAGTCTTAGAGCCAACACAGTCTGAGCCCAGACTGAAGCCACTCAAAGACAGGATGCAGAACGTGTGAAGATGCCATTGGATGCATTACGAGCCATCAAAGAACCAAAGCATGTGACAGAGGCAGAATGACAACCGGACTAGTATCAAGAAAATACGCTCAAAATGGTGTGCAGTGAAGTAGGAATTCCAGTAAGTGACTGTTGTCAGGTTTTACAGTAAAACTTGTTGATCCAAACGAGTTATTAGCAATTCTGCCTCCATCTTGATTGCTTTGTTCTGGACACGCCTCTATAAGTCATTGCATAAAGCCCGCTCCTGTCCTGTTGTGATTGGTTCGGTACGTTCTGCACCAGTGGAGCAGCTATGAATGAAAGCGGTATCAGACCTGTTTCACAAGGACAGAACTGTTGCAAACTGAATAAGTACAGCCAGCCAGGCTCTTTCCTCTGTGCCTGTTTTCTGCCTTGAATATATTTTTAATTGTTATTTTTTTGATGACTTGCCTCAGCAATGCCTTGAGTTTGTTAAAAAATAAAGTTGTTGTTTTTTTAATATATATTTCAAATTAACCTGCCTGTCCCAGCTGTGAGGCTGTATTTAGATCCTCCCCTCATCATTATATTGACAGCCACAAATCAGATTAGACACTTCAGTTTGACACCAGTAAAGATAATCACAGAAATGACCTACTCTGTGTGTGTTTTTGCCCCCAAACGTATGCTGTTCACACAAATTTGTAATCAGTTCCTTTACCATAAACACCTGATATTCTTTTCATGTACAGTAAAATGATACTTCTGCGCATTTTCTACTAACTACATAAATTTTCTTTATTATTGAAATTAAATTAGGTCACGTCATGCACACACTTATAATAGTATACTGCTGTAGATGCTGAGAAAGAAGAAGCTTGAGAATTAAATAATTTGTTAGATTTTATTTTTTAAAACTATGGGTCATACTAAAGAGAGAGAAAAGAACAAAATAATAACAATAATATTTCCTATATCAGTTCTGATTCTATTACTCTATTTGGATTAATAATCATGATGCTGGTGTCTTATTATTATTATTATTGCTGTCATTTATTTATTGTTGAAAAAAAAGAGAAGAAGAGCCCTTGCTACAGTGTTGAATTTCCCTTCTGGGATGAATAAAGTATTTTTCATTTCATTTTTCATTTCATTGTTCACATACTGGAGCCACTGTTATGAAGCTCATATATGTAATAAACTCAACTGAATAGAATTACTAAAGTCATTTATTTATTTGTTCATTTATTTATTTATGTTTTGATCCTCTCCACACATTCAGTTTTATTGTTCAGCGCCACTCTTCAACATCTAGTTATTTATCTATTATCATGATCGTTTGTGTGTATGTGTGTGTGTGTTATATGTGCAGAAGGACACGGCAAAAACCCTAAATATGAAATATAAAGCATTATTTGAGGTCCGCTATACCATCACCAAAAGACAGCAGGATACGTTCAGGTGGCTTTTGATGTGACTTTGGTAAGCAGCTGGAGTCTCAGGAGAGCTCTGAGATCAGAACCATGATGGAATCCACCATCCCAGGGTTCAAACTCAGGTCATGACATAAAAGTTTGGACTTGTTAGTATGTTATGGTTTTATGTGTTACAGCTGTCAACACTGGTGACCCTTTTTCACTTGTTCCTACTCAAGTTTTGTTTGGTTCATCGAACTGGTTATAGTTTGCTTGTGACTTTGACAGATTCTTCATCCAATCAGCTGTTATTTTATTAATTTTTTATTTTTCTTGAAAAGGCCTCCATGTATCTAAACTGCAGATAACTTTCAGGTGATTTTCTGAAAGGTAAAGGTTACCTTCTCAGGTAGTTTGGCAGCCCGTCAGTGTCAGAGTTGGTAGCTTCATCTTTCTGCTGTTGTTGAGCACATGCTGTACAACTATTTGCATTTCTGCACCCTGATTCCTGCCAGTCACAAAACTAAGAACATCCCATTTACATTTGTTTTGATTTTCTTCTT
The DNA here is from genome assembly GCA_018398805.1 of Hirundichthys speculiger. NCBI lineage: Eukaryota > Metazoa > Chordata > Actinopteri > Beloniformes > Exocoetidae > Hirundichthys > Hirundichthys speculiger. Next base: position 283,191 of record JAGFBZ010002391.1, on the reverse strand, counting down.
CTGTAAGTATGGAGAAAACAGCAGTGTACCTCATGAATCAGCAGCATTCATTCAAAAGTTCTCAACATGTTGGAATATTTTGGACATTGTGAGATTTTAGTTTCATTTGACCCTTGTGTCTCTGAAGTAAAGGAGCACAGATCCTGTTCCTGTGCTCAGTTTTCTGGTGTGGGAACTCATGTGTGGTGTGTTCTAGTCCCAGCTAAGCTAAGAAGAGACAGTCTCAGCACGAAACACCAGCATTCAAGTAGCTTATATCTTCTCCACTAGTTTAAAACTGAGAGACACACCAAAAAGTTCATGTTAAATATATGGATCAAGGTGTGTAAACAGCTGACTTTTATGTAGGCTGATGTTCCAGTCCTCTAAGCAGCCTGAAGCAGAAGAGTCCATCAAATCAAAATGACCCTAAATCACTGATCAGAAGGGTTTGAGTTGGCTCTCCTGGGCAGTCCTCCGCGTAGCCAGCCCAAAGATATTTCAGTATTTTGCAGAACATGAGCAAATTTTAAAAACAATTCCCTTTATATGTGCCATGACTCTCCTGGGCGTGAATATTGCAGTGGTTGGATATACAGATATCTAAAACCTCTCATCCAGTCGCTTTTTAACTTCTGGTGTTAATGATGGTGTGTATTCTTCAAGTACTCAAGATCAAATTTATATTCAAATCTGTCTGACATGATACAGATGCATCCACGATGTTTACATGATCAATGTATTTGTCATTTCCTTTTTATTTCAGAGAAAAGATGTTTTTGTAGTTTCATCGCATTACTTTAGTCATAACTATCAAACATCGTCTTGAAGGGAAAATGTTTTTCCTTGTAGTCTTTGCCTCATTCAGGTTTATCTAAGTTCAAAGGAGGGTCAGTTAGAGCCCAGGTTTCTCCTCCTCTGAGCCTCCTCTCCCCCCTCAGATCTGCTGCTGCTGTGGACCAGCTCCCTGCTCGCTCTGCTGTGCCTTCTGTCCTCCGGTCAGGTCCTCCACCAGCACGAGGATCATGTACACCCTCTTTCACATCATGAGCTGCGCCGTCTCCTGCCTCATGCTGTCCCGCACCGTCTCCGAGCTCGTCAGGGAAAATGTGAGTGCATAAACCCGTATTTTATTCACAGTGGAACAAAGAGAACACATCAAGTGTTGAATGTGAAGCATTTTAACTTTCCGTGAATTTGATAACAGCAACATCCGTACACATCTGGACCATCTCAGAGATCCAAGTCTGTCAGAGGTAAAGCTGGGCAATGGTTCTCCAGTCTGCAAAAACTGCAGCTATACACTGAAACAATTTCACAATAATGTTACTGTTAAAATGGCAAAGACTTTGAACATTTCATCATCTCCAGTGTGTAACATCATAAAATGATTCTAAGAATCAGGGCAAATCCCTGCACATATCCAATGGCTGAACGTCAAGTATTGAATGTATGTGATTCTCAACTTGTAATTCGGCATTCAAAGCAGACATGATTCTGTGATGGAAATCCCTGCATGGGCTCAGGAACACTTTCAGATTTCACTGTCTAAGACAACAGTTCACCGTACTAACCACAGCAGCTTAAAGCTCTATCATGCAAAGAAGAAGCTCCAAAACATTGCTGTCTTCTCTGAGCTGGCCTGCCTGCAGTCCAACCTTTTCACCAGTTAAAAATATGTGGTATCATGCGTATTAAAATATGACAAAGAAGACTCAGGACAGTTGAGAAGACATAAATTTTCCTCACCCAAAACTCCAACATTTAGTCTCCTCAGTTGTCAGACATCAGTCTTGTTAAAATAAAACGATCCTCATATATGTATCCCCATATGTAAAGATTTGAAATATTCTTTTGCTTTATTTGACTTGATCTGTAAGCATATTGCGATATTTTCCAGAGGGAATTGATTTTGTTCTTTCTTGGCTTTCTAAAGTAAAGTCTACAGTAAGATACACAGATATACAATATACAGCAATTTTAAAACATGAATATTACTATAACCAAAAGAAAGGTGAAGCTATGCAGAAATACATTAACAATAATAAACTGAACAAAATAAGACAAACAAAATAAAATTTGGACTGTGTTACATAGCTAAGAATATATAACAACAGAGTGTGTAGAAGATGAGTGTGTAATAACATGAAATAATAGTTTAATAATATAATAACTCTGGTGCAGGAGTCATGTGAGTGTTGTCTGACTCTGAGGGTTAAGGAGTTTGACGGCCACAAGCAGGAACTGCAGAGGTAGATAAACATGCCATGCTTGTTTCAGGTGCCTTTCTTCAACGTGGTGTGTGACCAGGCGCACGGCGGGGGCCATTGTGAGATGCTGGTGGGCTACTCGGCCGTCTATAGAGTCTGCTTCGGCACTTCCTGCTTCTACTTGATGATGGCGATCTTCCTCATCGACGTGAAGTCCAGTCAAGACTTCAGGGCGCTCATACACAACGGGTCAGTCCCAGCATGAGGAATGAGATTCTTCTTGTCGTGTTTTCTGTTCATTTCTTGATATGTGAGTCAAGGGTCACACAATACAGTCCCCCCCCCCCCCCCCCCCCCCCCCCCCCCGTGTGCAACGGAAGAAGACCTGGAAGACATGGAAATGGTCGTAATGAAAAGTGTTTATAGTTTGTTTTGTTCTGAAGGAACAAAGGGACATTTCCATATGGCAAGATTTTTGACATTTTACTAATGTATTTAAGGCAAACAAGGAAAAAAAAACAAATGTCAAATACCAAATACTGAAATTATTAGCTCTCTGACAATAAACAGTAGTATTGTGATTTACAGCTGACAACAATCCCTCATGGTAGTTTCTAACTAAGTTGACACGTGTCTTGAGGGATTGTAGTCCACTCTGAGCCCCTTCTTCTGTTCCAACTCACCCATATAGAGGGATTTCTAAGGAACATTAACATTATGGACATTAACCTGGAGCTCCTTCCACAGACTGTCCAGATTTACATTTGGCCTGTGAGAGGCCCACTCCAGGACCTTGATTGTGGTGTCCTTCAAAATGTTTTTAGGTTTTATTGTATTATTTCTCAGAATATCAACATAATTCTCTTTTTTCATGACCCCATGTACTTGAACAAGATTTCTATGCTTGGAGCAGCAAAACAGCGCCACGGCATTACACTCTCACCGACTGTTTTACTGCAGGAAAGGTGTTTTACAGGTTGAAGGCCTCTACCTTCTTTCACCAAACAACAACAGCATTCACATATGCCTGAACAGCTTACACTTGGTCTCGTCTGACCGATGGACAGATGTTCAAGGGCAGACCTGAACATCTAAAAGAAAGCAGGTGTGGAAGATGTTCACAACTGCTCATACAGCGGCCTTGATGTGCAGCAGGATGAGCAGTAAACTTTTCTTGGACACTGAATTTCTTCTGTGAGCTCAATTCTTTTATTGGAGCTCAAGGACAGACTGGAGAATTCTTCGATTCAGTAACAGAGCATTTATTGTGGTCACAGGCAAATCAAGGCAGCGCTGGTCTCAAGGTGACTGAGTGTCTCGCAGGATTTCAGTCAGAATGGGCCCCGTTTCCAGGAAACAGATCACAGTTATCTTTTTGGGCTGGGTCTGCCTCGTACAGGTTGGACTCATATGTGACCGAATGTTAGTGGCCAGTTACTAGTGACATGAACAGGCCAACCACCGTCCACGTCGTTTACTTGGAATAAGATAAATAATGTGTGCGAATGTTGTTTTCAGGCATGTATCTAATGAACAGCCCTAACTGATAGAGTAGAGAGGCTTCATCCAGTCATGTTATCTTACTGTTCCTCCTCAAGGACATAGCATGAGCTTAATGCAACAAGAGCAAAAGGTTCAGTTGAAACTACCAAATACACTTAAAAGAGAACCTATTATAACACTTCCATGAGGACATCAGGGATTCTTGTAGACACCTGTCACAATTTTCCCCTCCAAAGTTTTGGAAATCTTACACTTTTGACCGTAGATTTGTTTATAAACAGAATTAGTCTCTTTTTATTTCACATGTGATGCAATTTACAGCTGTCCTAGATACCATGAAATGGTTTTAAAGGGTACTATAGCCCTTGTCATGGACCATGACCAAAAGTAAAGGGCTATAATGGTGATGGTGATTTCACTCCTTAGCAAAAATGTAGGAGTCTAGCTCAGCCAAGTACTGAAGAGATACAAACCCTGTTCATGGACTCCTTTAAGTAAGGTTGAAAAGTTGATTGACTGATCAGGTGTGGTTGAAAGGCAAAACCCACCAAATCAGAAAAATAACATCAGACTTAATCCCATCTTCAACTACAACACAATAGTCAGGGAAAGTGCTTTCCCCCCTCAGCGCAGCTGACCGAGCCTCTGAGTTTATTTAAAGCTCTTTGTCATTGCACTTTCCATTGCAGCGTGCTCGATTAGTGTTGTGACGTAGCTCAGATTAGGATTTGACAGACTGGATTGTTGCTCCTCCTTGGAATAAGAGTCTTACTGGGTCTTTGGCAAATGCTGCAGGTCTCAGTGGACTGTGAAAGGAGGGTCAGTGAGTGACCCAGTGCCCTGTTTAAACCCTCATAAAGGCCAGCCAGAGACACATGGAGGTGCAGAAGGAAACTGAGTCAGATTGAGATAAAATTTGGTTTTACAGCGCAGCATCTGTATGTGTAAAAGTGGCCTATACATTTCTGAAGAAGGGGTGCATTCTTCATTCTTCCCCATGTTAAAAACCAGCTGTTATGAACAGACCTGTGAAGGCATGGTTTAAATGGGGGGGATTTGTACTGTTGACCTGTGGTACTTTGCCAAAGCATGTCACAGACGTTTCATTGAGCCATCGGGAAATTGTGTCAACCTTTGAAAAAACAAGGCTGTAAAGCCTGCAAGGAATCAGCCTCATAAGGAAAAGAGAGTCTGTTGACATGAATTAATTTGTCTTTTTTTTCCCCCCAGTTACTGAAAGTGGCACACAGAAACTCTTGGGTTAGCAATTCTATGTGAATTCTAGACCAGAACACCCTTTGTTATATCCAGTGAATATCTCATTACCATAGCTGCCCATCTCCTGAGTACACGTCATACAAAACCCCGGCTCCGTACATTGGAAGCAAACAGATTGCAGGCAGCCCAACAACATTGTTCCAGCTGGTCACCAACAGCGGGAGGGTCCACGCTCATGTACATGAAGTGGGGGGGGGGGGGGGGGGGGGGGGAGAGGAGAGGAGAGAAGAGATCGTGACGGTTGTATTTTCTCGGGGAACACTGAGGTCTCTGTGTTTTGTTCAAAAATCAACAGACACGACATCATCCAGAAATCACTTACCCTACCTTTAAGATGACAATACTGTCAAAGAGTCACTGTTGTTCTCTCACTCTCTTTTTTTTCTTCTTCTGCTATTACTTCCTCGAGTCTTTATCACTTCTGCCATGATTTTCAGCTCTGTTTCATCGTTGTGTGACATACTACTGTAAAGTGACACATAGTTGGTTTTAGTGACAGAAAACCACAAAAAAGCAGCACCTCCTTTGTGCTGCTTTAAAATTAATTCAGAGAAATGCAATGTTTTATTTCCAACAAAGGGAATTATTCTTCACTTATTGTCCAGGCTTTAATTCCTTTACTTAATGATGTCATTTAGATTATGCCTAACCAGTGGCTTGTTGACACACCCTAAACCACCAAGATAAAGCAGCTGCCTTACATTTTCACATCTTTGGTCAAGTGACCAGCTGGAGCAGACTGGACCTTTTTCTACTGAAGCCTTAAAGAGACTGGAGCTAAAACAAATCAGTTTCTGACAAGACAAGGTCAGTCACAAGAGGTGCAACAGCTATTTACAATATGGAAAAAATAATATTAAAGTACTGTATGTAAATGAATTCTAGTAGAGCTCCCAAAAGAAATTAAGAACCTGTTAAATAGTATAAGATGCCTTTTTCAAATATAAGGAAGTTCACTGTCATGAAGATCAGAGAATCTGAAATGAGAATCAAATCATCACATTTCAGAAGCACAAAAATTGCCCTTCTCCTCCCTGAATCAATGGTAGTCAACCACTTATTCAATAAAACCCCCCCCCCCCCCAAAAAAAAAAAAATAGAAAAAATAGTCAAATTATTTTAATGATATTTTATCCAGCTGATTAATAAAACACTTAAACCCATAAGTATACCTGGAAATCATCAGCACGACTCCATGCAAATCATTGATGAGACATCAATGCTGTTAAATATGGCTGGATTTCCATTATTTCTACATGAAACTGATACAATGTAAACAGAACAAAATAATTTATAGGATGCAGCAGATTAGTTAATGTTTAATGAGTACAAACCTCTTTTTTGATCTGTTCATGTTTTTGGAGGTGTCTTCAACTACCTCAAACACATTAATGAAAAGTATGTGAAATGAACAGAATTTGGATGATAGAAAGTGTGATCTTCTACAATAACCATCAGCAACTGTGGTTTGTCGTATTTTGTACAGCTTCTGGTTTCTGAAGTTCATCACCCTGCTCGGGATGTGCACAGCTGCCTTCTTCATCCCAACAGAGTCTTTCCTGCATGGTGAGTTGTTTCCTGTCAGAAACACACCTGATAAATCAGCCACACATTCATGATGATGATGATGATGATGATGATGATGATGATAATGCACTTGCCTCTACTGGCTGCTAGAGGGCAGCAGCGACAAGCTTCCAAAACTCTCTTCATGCTGATTTGCTGCAGGGAATTGTTATTTAAACCATAAATCTCTGCAACATGGTGTTGCTTGTTTGAGACTGACAAACATGGCCTGATATCAGTTATTCTGTAAAATAAATCATTGGATGCTTGTTTTTCTCTTTTCCTCTCTCAGCTTGGCATTATGTTGGTGTGGTGGGAGGATTTGCCTTCATCCTCATCCAACTCATCCTCATCACAGCTTTTGCACACACGTGGAACAAGAACTGGTGAGTCGTTTTTTGTGGGAAAACAAAAATGTGACTGGTTTACAGGAACCCAGCATGTTTAGGATAAAGTGGAATGCAAAAAAAAAAAAAAAAAAAAAACTAACTCAAACTGATTGTTGGACCTTGCTTATGTTCTTGTGCCTGAGTGGAAGTCTGACTCAACATGTGGTTAAAAGGATGAAACCAGCAGACGAAGTCACTAGACCAGCACATAGTTTAGGAATGATGCACCTTCAGCTTTTGGTGACTGCGTAGTTTTGGCTTTCTCAGGTTGATGCACACATTTTGTAAATCATGAAGTCTCAGGAGGAACAAAAGCACACTTGTATCTATAAATTATATTTATTACTTAACCTTTTTGATGATGTGGGTCATTGTGAACTTTAACTGCAAGTTATCCTATAAAATAGAGAAAACAAATAATCATTTATTTTGGCTTATGTGGTTCAAACTTTAGTAAAACTGCATGAACTCAAATTTCTCTCACATACACTGAAGAATAATTGTCCTTTAAGCCTAAAGGGTCTGTTTCGCATATCACTCTCTCTTTCTACCTTCATGTGACCTCCATTTTTGTACCTGCTCACATCAATTAAACACAATTAAAGCAGCCAAATTTCAGTGTGTTGCAGATACAGTAAACAGTACAAATAAACATGTTGGCTGCAAAATGATTAACACGTGTGGAGGAGATTTGCACTTCTGCAAAGCTAATGATGGATTTAATTGTCCACTCTTTATAAATCATACTGACTTCACCAGCATATGTGTTCAGGCAGACAGATGTGCAAGCCCACAGTAGCAGACTGAGCTTTTCTGACAACACTTGCTCTCCAGCAGAGGCCTTTAATAAACAATGTACGGATTGCAAATTTATTGAAGGTAGCTATTGGTCCTTTAAAAGAAAACAAACAAACAAACAAAATAATAACACCCTTTAGCCAGAAAAAAAAACACTGTGATGAAAGAAAAGCTCATAAAATAAGCCTGAAGAGAAATGAGGCTAATAAGGTGGACACTGTTGCCCATTTAGAATAAATGAGATGTGGGACGTGATTCAAAAAAGTCATCTAAATAATTAAAACCAGGAAAAGTCACTAGATTTATTGCTAGTCACTTTTTTGAAAAAAGAAAAAGAACCTCTGCTTCTTCTCAGCTGCCAAATCCTGTTAATGAGAAATAAAAAAAATGTTCTAAAAGAAAAGGAGAATAAAAAGAGGAAAACAAGTACACATAGTTATAATATACTATTGTCTCATTTACATGATTAAATTATCCTTGATGAAGCTCTCCAGAGCTCTTGTGTTCCTCTCTGATAATGTGGTGTGCATGCAGTGAAATGAGAAACTAACACCATCATTGTATCCTCTCAGGTTGACTGGAGCTGCAGAAAACAAACGCTGGTACCTGGCAGTGATGTGCGCCACCCTCTTCTTCTACACCATCGCCACCATGGCCTTCACCTTCATGTACAAGTACTACACACACCCCATCGCCTGCCACTTCAACAAGGTCCTGCTGTGGGTCAACCTGGGACTCTGCGGCCTCATGTCCTTCATCGCTGTCACTCCGTGCGTGAAGCAGAGTGAGTTAACGAAACGCTCGTGTCTCTCAACGACTCTACGAGGTGAAAAAACAGCCACCTGTCAAAACCGCTGCTCCTGCAGATGATAACAGTTAGCATACAGCTCTCTCATAGAGGTTTTATGACTGAAGGTGCTTTCACCTGAATGCAGAGATGAGAAGTTGAAAAGCACATTTTTTTCAGGTTGTTCTACAGACTGAGTGACTGCTTTTTTCATAAGTTACACAAATAAAATGTTATATCTGCAACCTCAAGCAAGTAAATTCAGTATATTTGATGTTACAAGTAAGTGCTATGGAAAATCAATCAAGGTCCATTCAGTAGCTTATTGTTATACAGTCCAGGTCCAGATGTATGGCTGCTCAGAATTAACTAGATCTGCAGAAACGAACACAAGTGAACCAATTCTGTTTTCATCAGAAAATTCAATAAAACATCAAAAGTTATTGAACAACAACAAGGAAAAGGCTGTCAGATTTAAAACACAAAACAAAATAAAACAGGTAGCAGTCTTTAGTGACCTGCAATAAATATCATTTTTCTTCCTCACAGTAACAAACTAGAGAACCATTAGAGAGCATCAGAAGTGTTAACATTGAAAAAAAATACATTTCAAAAGGCTTCAAGGCCAGTGATGCTGACATCCAAGTTTTAAAAAGATAAAATAGTTCATTAATTTTTCTCAAGGAGCTTTAGTTAGTGTGCATTAATGAATCGCCACAAGAGACGTTTAAAGAGCTTCAGACTGACCTGACCTGATCTGGATTAGTGTCATCTAAGCGGTACTCAGTGGGTTCAGAACAATGACAATAACAAGAAAAAAGTCAGACTTTAAACATGCAGGACTTTTTTATGGCGTTACATCACTGCCATAATGAGTAAAGTAAATAAACTTAGATTGGGGACTCGACTAAAGGTTAGACAAAAACAAATTAAAATTATTTTAAAAAATTAAGACCAGTGTTTGAAAAAAAAACTCACAGATGAACCACAGTCAGTCCGTTCGTACCTCAACAATAAACTCAAGTAGTGTCAGGTCGGGTCAGGGTGGGAGCCTCCAGGAAGCGTGTCTGGGCCTCCAGAGTCTGTGTGAACTTCACCTTGGAGGTTAACAGACAGTAAAGGTGACTGAATGGGGACATGAATCGGGCTGACTGGCTGGCTGATGGCAGATCAAGATGGTGGCGACTTGTAGCTCTCTCTGGGTTCAGTGAGCAAGTGATGTTTTCAGGTGATTATCTCTTGACTGGGAAAACAACGTGATGAAAACTGATTCAGGTATTCTTACAGGTGACAATGGATCAGCAAAACTTCCTCCAGGTTCAGGCTTGAACAAGGAAAATCTAAATCCAAAACCTAACCACAGTCCACGTGTTATACACGTTTTTCTGACACTGACTCCGTGTGTCTCTGCAGAGCAGCCTCGGTCAGGACTCCTTCAGGCCTCCATCATCAGCTGTTACGTCATGTATCTCACCTTCTCTGCTCTGTCCAGTCGGCCACCAGAGAAAGGTATGCTGACCCTAACCCTAAACTGGAGCAGGTAACAGAGCGACACCATGTTTCTGTTCAGTGTTACCACTGACACAAAAGTACACACAGTTTTGTTGATTAATGGAGAAACATATCGTATGTTAGATAGTTGATATGTACAAACTGCCCATTTTTGAGGGTTTATTTTAACTGCAAGATAAATTTACAGTTTGTCTTTCTATAGAAGAGAAGAAATAATATTTTGGATGAACGATGAATCAAATGACTGTGTGTAATGTAGATCATGCAAACCCACCAAGGATTACTGCCTCTGTATTTCTCAGCTCCACTGAACATTTTTCTGCTCATTATTTGGCAACTTTAGCGCTCTTTGCTCAGCAGGTAGCAGAAAAGCTCACTGTTGGTTATCCACCAGAATCTGGGTACATTCTTGCCTCTGGACAAAGCAATCACTGAGAAGCAGGCGTGAGTCTCGGGTCTTTGATGTAACAGGAATTTATTGAAGAGACGAGAATTTCTGCAGGTTTTCAACCAATTTCAGCAGGTCTGATGAAGTAAATTGCCCCCTAACGGCTCTAATTATTATATTATTTCATGGAGCTTTCACGAAGAGTATTTTAAGTTAGAAATTAACATTTGCATTTGAAAGTTAATGGGTGTGGTCAACCAAGTTTTTGATTTCAGTTACAACAGAGCACTGGTATTCTTGTGCCTTTGTCTTTACTGTGCGATACTTTGACTTTTTTATACCGTATGATTAGGTTCAGGCAGCTAGACAAGATAGAGGCTACCTGAGTACCGTGAATTGTGACGTGCAAGAGGGGCACCAGTCACACTCATCTGGCGCGTTGCAGATCTGTGCCTTTCTGGTCTTCCCCACGCGACTTCCTCCCTAGATGGGATCATCACTCGTGTCGCTGTCAGTGCTGATCTTTTCCTTCTTGAAATGATGGGAGCATGGAATTTCTCCTGAGCTTCAGCACATCAACATTCGTCCCCATCAAGTGTCTTCCATCTTTTCTTCACAGAGAGATCTTTCCACCGCTTTACCCGCATCATGCCAGCCATGAAGGAAAGAATGTGTAGCTTCTTTGTTTTGGATCTGTGATTTACAATGTGCAGCATTGTAGTCGTACACCATGGTTGTTTTAAGGTAGAAAATCGTGTAAATGAATCATCTGTTTTGACTTGTTGCTTTTACCAGAAGTAGTTGCGTCGACAAAAAGGGCAAAATGCAAAATCTAGTGGATAAAAACAGCATCATTTCGCAGTACTCAGGTAGCCTCCATTAAAACTACATGGTCAGGATTGGGAAAGTGGCAGAGCTTGCCTGACAATAGAAGTTAGAAATCCCTTTTTATCTTCTTTGTAATGGCTGCCAGGGTAAAAGATGCACAAATGGAAAAATGAATCCTCCCACTAAAGTTAGAAATACACTGGTCCACTTTATTGAGCCATCATCTGATATATAGATCAGATAACTGGTATTGATATCAAAGTGCGGTTGCTTTTGTATTGACCAAAAAATGAAAAAATAAAATCAACATGATCCAAACCTTCAAATAAGTTAAAAACAACAATGCGTCTTCTGAACATGATAAACCAGATAGGGCTATTTCAACTTTAAAAATGTAAAGGTTTTTCATCTGTGTTGTTATTCTGATGTTATTGTATAACTTGTGACTTACTATATAAATGCCAGCATGCTTATTTTGTACGAGGCCAGGCTAAATATACAATGTAAAATCCTATTAGGATTGAATACAGCTCTCCTATCTCAGACACAAACATGCACACACACACACACACACACACACACACACACACACACACACACCATCATTTGCCCTTACTTCTTCTCTAATGACTCACCTGCTGGTTGCAGGTAAGAGAAAGAGCCCCCACATGGCCGAGACATTAGTGTGGCAGCTTGTCAGACGCCCCCTGTCTTATCCAGGCTTTACATCTAAAGCACACGTGCAAATATAGATGTACACGCATGCACACACATATCCAAAGAGCACATAGAGATAATCTGGGATGAGATGTGTTCTGACATGCTGGGCTGGTGGCCTGTGGTTGAAAGCAGACTGAAAGATATTTGTTTCACATTCCTCATGGATCCGTTGACAATATAATAGCACAGGAAAACAGCCTGGCAGCATCATTACATGTGTTCTCAAACAGTTTGTTCCTGCGAACAAGAAATTTCAAAACAATGCTTGTGCCTCCAGGTAAAGAGGGCTGTCAGATGGTTTTAAGAAGGTGGGACACCTGAAACAGTTAAAGAAAACAAATCCATGCTTAAATGTATCTGTTGAAGGTGCGGCTCATGTTTGCTTTCTTGGTCTGATTTTTATTTTTTTTTATATTTGTGGAGACGTCTGTACAAGCAGATCTTGGATTTTAAGCTATTACGATGATTGGCACTCCCTTCTTTCCGAGAAGGAAGTGTCATCCATTGGCAAGAGCTGCTTTCTGGCTGCAGCCTGCTCATAAAATCAAATTACAGGGTTCAAACAGGGTTCAAGACAAAACTCTAAATCCTCCCCACAAAATTAGCTTGATTTAAAAGTGACAATTTTTGCTGGGTTTAAATAACATTTAGCTGGTTTGGATTTGATGTTAACCAGGGTTAAACAACACGGAAATGCTGCAGGAGTGTGGTCAATCGTCAAAGGGGAGCATGACCCTGCAACACAAGTACTTTCAGTACTTTCACTCAAATATTCTGAGAAAAAGAATCAGTGTGTGAAAAACGAAGTGCACCCCATGATTCAACAGGCAGTCAAACCATCTTTAGTAGCATTAACCTGAAGTCATTATTTCCTCATGACATTATTGGTCTTTGACATCATGGAGGTATTTTGGCCCATTCTTCTAGACAATGGTACTTCAGTTCATTTCAGGTTTGTGGGCAACGCTGTCTTAAGTTCCTGCCACTGCATTTGCAACGTGCAGTTGAACAGTATGATTAAATATTGAATATAATTAACGTAACTGTAACAAGTTAATGTGTAAAAACATAATACTGGAAATGTAAAAGAATGTTTAAACAGTAAGGAGGCTGAGAGCTCTGTGTGATGGACAAATATGGTCCCTTATCGCCAGAGATGCTTGTACAAGTCTAAATATAACCTTGAGAGAGTGAGCTTGAGAGCATGATGGATGCAAAGACTAGAGAGGAGTTTTGGAGGTCTGGAGTTCAACCATTGTAACACTTTTCTTTTTCAGTCATTCTGTTGTATATTTGCTGGTGCCTTTGAATTATTGTCCTGTTTCCTGACACTATTTCAGCTGGGCTTTAGCTGTCAGCTTAATGTTTACACTAGAGTACAAGAACAAGCCCAGTAATTATCCTTCCACCGGCTGATCTAAAGGGTTTCTGCTGATGCTGTGTTTCATTTTTGGCAAATGTGGCACTGTACCTTATGGCCAGACATCTTCCTTTTTGTCTCATCTGTCTAAAAGACAATGTTCCAGAAGTCTTGATGTTTGTTTCTGGTGCATCTTCCCTTACAAACAAGTTATATTGCTCAGTCTTTTTATAAGTGTACTTTCACATACTTTAATATTTAGCATACTAAATGAGGCCTGTAAAGGTTCACATGTAGTTCTTGTCAGTTTTTATTTGTTTATTTTATATTTTGTGATTTCTTGGTGATCTTGCTTGGTTATCCAGAAGATTGAAAACTGTCTGGAATGCTTTTTTTTTTTTTTTTTACTTGTGAAATAGCTTTAGAACTTTAGAGCTCAATAATTACGTATCTATAATCATTGCAGATGTTTTTCCTCCTCGACATTGCATTAGCACATGCCTGAATGTTCCAGACCAGGAAACTTCTAAAGTTTTGGAGTTACTGAGGTGGTCATACTTGCTGATGATTAATTAGTGAAGTACATTTGATTAGCAGAAAAAGCCTTATACATGCTCTGTTAGTTCCCATGAAAGCAGTAAGGGTATGACTTGGGTTTTCACACACTGCATATGCAATCTGAATTGATTTCTGTGAAGTAAATCATCACATAGTGTAATATTTCATGGGTTGTTGTCTACCAGAGATTGTTTTTTCCTGATTTTAGGAGGTGGCAAGGACCATATACCTTTTTATTATGTTCTGAAAACTACAATCTTAAAGTTGAAGGAGGGTGAGCTTTTTTTTTCAACATGACTATACATGTATAATTATGCAGATTTAACCCCAGTGGGTGTTCAATAACAGATTAGAGCCTGCATTTCTTTGCAGAGCTTTACCACCACAGCTAACGCTGATGAAGATCTGAGCAATGATCTATGTATCTATGCTAATATTAATTATTACAGCAAACTTTGTTTCTCATGTATTAGTTTAAAAAGCTTTTAAATTGCACTCCAGGTGTGACGGAAAAAAATAGTTTTTTGTTTGCTTTTTTTAATGTAAAATCTTCATTTGGAACACCTCTCAGGGTCTCAAAAGTTATTGAGAGTATACATTTGGATTCCTCTGCATTCCCGAGCACACTCTCATTGTCTCAGGTGCAGTGTAGGTGTGTAGGTGTGTGAGTCCTGCATATGTTCAGGACCTTGTAGCAACTTGTTGAGAAAATATGCACTCTGATCCTGTTATAAAAACACCCTTTTCTTCGCAGACCACAAACTGCATACAAAGACACACACAACTTCACACAGTAAAGCTCTGCAGTTTCTACATTTCACCTCGCGATGCTGAGTTTTTCCCTCTCAGCTGCTCTAACGCAGGCCTTCTTCACCTTTCATGGTAACATCTACAGAAGAGAGCTATAGATGTGCATGTGTGTGTCTGTGTGTATGAACTGCCCTCATGACTGTCTTCTCATGGTCTTTGTTTGCTGTCGAGTCTGTCACCGGAAGGCTTACTCTGTTCCATGAACTCTCTGTGACAAACGCACACAGTAATCCTCATGTTTCTCAGTGGATGAATGAGTCTGGAGAGCAGCTGAAAAGACACGACTCTAAGAGCAGGACATGCTCTCTCTCCCCCCGACGACTCTTGACCTGAGTGTGAACTTGTGTGTCTGCCTATGTGAGAAATGAGTTAAGCGTGATGTCCTGGAGGTGGGACCTTATAAAGGGCCAATTCCAATTCTTCCCTTAACCCTCAATCTCAACCCTCAATTTTTGGCCCTCAATCTTAACCCTCGAAAGTAAGAGTGGACCCTCAGTAGGTTGTCTGAAGGTGAACTCAGGATAGAGACAGGTTGAGGTTCGGTGAGTAGCTGTGATTGCTAAGGTGAGGGAATGTCCTTAGAAGTGCCTGAATAAAGTGTAGGCCTCATATGCTTTATAAATATTGATCTGATTCTGAGTAAATCATATGATGCCCCATAATAAGCATGTAAAAGAATTAGAAAATGTTTCAGGAAATATACAAAGAATAAATAAGTAAATGTTAAAAATATAAAGATGCATAAATAAATAGAAAATAATAAATGCTGAAATATGAAGACAAATAACAACACTGAAATCAACAATTCAAATAATTTTCCTTCCTTATTCAGTCAGTTTTTTTTTCTAAATGTAGTTTTAATAATAATATATTATTAGTTCTAATTTATTTTTATATTTTTTATTTTATATGTTTATTTTTGTTTCTGTTGTGTAATTGATTTATTCTTATTCCATTTTTTCCTTATTTTCTGGGAGTGGCTGCTGCTGTTGCCTACTCCATATAAATCTGAAATACACAGCAAAGAGAACAGCTTCCTTTTATGATATTGCAGTGTAACTTATCACAGTTTGTTGTTATGTGTTTCAGTGGTGTATCAAGGCATGAATATGACCGTCTGCTACCCCAGCGTGGGACAAGATGGCATCCAAAACGAAGGCAATGCTGTGGCCATAATCGGAGCCGCCATCATGTACTGCTGTGTCCTCTTTGCATGGTGAGTACAAACCTTATGTTTAAAAAGAATGCAATATATATGGATACTGTGCAAAACTGAGAACACATGTTACACTTCCCTGCAGCAATGAAGCTTCCTACCTGGCAGAGGTGTTTGGACCATTTTGGATGATCAAAGTTTATCGTTACGAGTTCCAGAAAGCGACCTGCTGTTTCTGCTGCCCTGAGGAGGAGGCAGGTTTGTGCTGACACACTCAGAAGGGTTTTATATTACTCTAAAGGCAGGTAGTGCTTTGTTTCATGCAACACAATTATCATAGATGAAAAGATTACTGTCCAAAAAAATAAAAAATAAAAATAACTGGAGCCAAATGTATGTACACTGTATAACACAAACCATGCATACTTCTTTTTTCCCCAAGCTTGTATTTACAAAGGAAGAATGTGTTTGAAAATGTGTACAGCCCACGCATACCCCAACCCTAACCCTAACCCTAAGGAAACAAATCCACAAAAAAATGTATGATAACTACTTTTTTAAAATTATTTTTTGTCTGAAATTAGTGTCCGGCGATGATAGACGACCTTGCTATTGCAAATTTAAGATTTTCTGTCATTTGCATTTACTGGTACAAGAAAATAGTTTTGTCATGCTTCACTGCTCTCAAAGGGTGGCACATACCATACCGTACCGTACCATACCATACCATACCATACCAGACCATACCATACCATACCATACCATACCATACCATACCATACCATACCATACCATACCATACCATACCATACCATACCATACCGTACCATACCATACCATACCATACCATACCATACCATACCATACCATACCATACCATACCATACCGTACCATACCATACCATACCATACCATACCATACCATACCATACCACCATACCATACCATACCATACCATACCATACCGTACCATACCATACCATACCATACCATACCATACCATACCATACCATACCATACCATACCATACCGTACCATACCATACCATACCATACCATACCATACCATACCATACCATACCATACCATACCATACCCACCATACCATACCATACCACCGTACCATACCATACCATACCATACCATACCATACCATACCATACCATACCATACCCACCTACCATACCATACCGTACCATACCACACCATACCATACCGTACCATACCATACCGTACCGTACCATACCATACCATACCATACCATACCATACCACACCACACCACACCACACCACACCATACCATACCATACCATACCATACCATACCATACCATACCATACCACCTACCGTACCGTACCGTACCGTACCATACCATACCATACCATACCATACCATACCATACCATACCATACCGTACCATACCATACCATACCATACCATACCATACCATACCGTACCATACCATACCATACCATACCATACCATACCATACCATACCATACCATACCATACCATACCACACCATACCATACCACACAATAACATCATAGGTGATGGACTGGGACAAGTGGAAAGGGTCAATTCACCTTGGGCTCACTGCAGGGAGAGGCCCTCAAATAGCTCTCTGTGTTGATTTTTTATATTTCTAATTATTGTTAGTAATGTCACAATTAGATTTATTTTGGCTGAACGAAATGCCCGAGAGCCTGAATTTTGCATTAAAAAAGATAATGAATGTTCTCTGATTCCCCCATCACCACTTTAAAAAGGTGTTTTTAGTCCATACCTGCAGCTGGTTGAGTCAACATAGTTGTATAGAGTGATACACAGACAGACGGGCAGTGATTTCAGGAAAGCTCATGGCTTCCCTCCAAGAAAGGCACATTGGGATCAAAAAAGAAAGGTTATCGGAATAGCTGAAGCCAAGATTAGATCAGGCTGGTCTTAAACGTAGCTTCTTCATAGCTATGGCACTATAGGCTTACGCTGCAGGACACCAACATGATCTGCTGAATGGTGTCCTCACCCCTCTTCTCTTCCCGCCTGTCCTCTTGTTCCTTCAGCTGTTCCATAGTTCATTAGGAGCATCTCATAAATGGAACTGTGCTTCATTGTTCCTGTCGTTGTTGTGCTGCCCTGCGCCCCACTGCCTTGCTTTTTCTTTCTGTATATGTTTGCAGGCCAGAGTTTCCAGAGCTACATACTAACCTGCAGTTCCACCCTCTGACCATCCCAGCGTTTACCTCCACCTGTCTATACAGGTGTCTCTGGGACATCAACTAACATGTTGACCTGCAGTCTGACCCTCTGACCCCCTCAGTGTTGCTGCCTACACCTGTTTTTATTGTCATCTCTGTAGTTCATGTACTAATTGTGTACCAGTCAGAATAGAAGTTCATGGATTTCTTAGTGCTCCAGCTAAAGGGATAATGACTTTTCATATATTTTGTCCTATGTAATATTTCCTTCATCCTCTCTGTCCTATCTCCCTCCTCTTTTCTTTCTGTACCCAACTGGTCTTCGCCAGGAAGGCCCCACTTATGATTCAGGTCCTGCTTAAGGTTTCTTCCCCCTTAAAGGGGAGTTTTTTTTCCCTTGCCACTGTTTGGCTTAAAGGTTTTTTTCTCCTGGTGTTTTTCTTACTTGTCATTGTTTCTTTAATTGATTTAATAATATTATTCATAGTTAATAATATTTGCAAGGGGGTCATGCTCTGGGTCTCTAAAAAGTGCAGAGAGACAATCTATATTGTTGTAGACACTATAGAAATAAAGTTGAATTTAAAAGAAAAAAGGAGAGGGAGAGAAAATTAAGTGAGGGGAAGCAGCTGCTCACTTATTTCTTTGAGAAGAGAGGTGAGCAGCACAAATGAAATGACACACAGTTTGAGCTGAGATTAGCAGAATCAGCACTTTATTTTGACAATATGGATGAATCACTATCACAACTTCATCAGCATCAAAGTTTTTACCATCAATCATTTGACAGTGAGATGTTGCCGACCGGTTCAGCTGTGTCTTGATATTTAACCTTTTCACAGAGATTGACCATTACATATTGACTATCAATGGAATCCTTCTGACCAAAGATTGTGAAAATGTCATCATGCTATCTGCATAATAGAGTGCAACAGAACACAGAAACTGTAATGTTAATATCAAATGATCCACCATACATGAGGTTTACATGAGGTTAAAACTGCTCCACTGAAACAGACAGGCAAATGATGATTGATGACTAAGATGGAGTCTAATTATGATATAACCTAATGTTGGTGCATTTGAGTCAGATTTAATGCCTTTTAAAAACTATTTGATCTTGAAAAATGGCTTTTTTTTAAATTATTATTATTATTACTTAATTCAGTATTTTAACTCAGAATAGATTTCTCATGGACTGGCATGCATCAGAAAGATGCCCAGCCTGCAAGGGTACAACTGTAACACTGCATCAGCATAAGCAAATTAACATCATGGCCCTCAGTTTCAGACACATCCACATCCACATCTACAGCAACAGCTCCAGGTCCGTCTTCATATCCAGATGATAGAGCTGAGGATGTGAGACAAGGTGAGCTCATGTAGCCAGTTAAGTTATTACGTACATGCAATCATCTGTAGCTGATTCAGCTGAAAGTTTGTAAGGAACAATTACATAGAGAAGCTTTTTATTGTATGTTATAATGTGTAATATTATATTTATTATCTCTGTCTTATACCATTGAAAAAACGTGTGAGAGAGCTACTGATCAAGTGAGCATGGAGGCCAACAGGGTTTATACATAGTCCAGAATTCCATGCTCTGCCCCTGAATACCATACCTTACCATACCTTACCATACCTTACCATACCCTACCATACCCTACCTACCATACCTTACCATACCATACCATACCTTACCATACCATACCATACCTTACCATACCTTACCATACCTTACCATGTCGTACCGTGGCATGCCACATCATACCACGTCTCATCTCAGTGATCATAATGAGAGTACCATATTTGTCCAAAAACAATATCAAAAGACAATATCAGCAGAAATACGTCATTCCCACTGTCAAGCACGGTGGTGGAGGGGTGATGATTTGAGCTTGACTTGGCTACTTTTCAGTCAAATGTGAGACTATTTATCAAAGTGTGGACCAAAACTCCTTCAAACGATGTAAAAGACTGATAACGTCATACAGAAAATGATTATGTCACGTTATAGCACCTAAAGATGGTTCTACAAGCTATATTATCACGGAGAGTATTTTTTTTCTGTGCTTCATCTGTATCTTATCTCAATAGCACATCTGAGGTTGTGTTTACCTACCAACCAGATTATTTTTTATATTTCATTTTATTTTATTTTTTAAATGTCCAAATACATATCATTTATATCTTAAACAAGACTTTCATTCAGGTCAGATCAAGTTGGACTGGGATTTGTTTAGAGTTTTACATTTTTTTATACTAACTCTTTCTGAACAAGAGCTACCTTCAAAGGAAGGACGTCATCTATCTATCTATCTATCTATCTATCTATCTATCTATCTATCTATCTATCTATCTGTATTATTTTATCTATCTTTATTGAATTTGAGACATTCATTCATCAGAATAGTTTTAATAACGCACTGTCATCAGGCCAAATCTGCATTCTGTGTGGTTTATTTCTATCTTCCAGCTGAAGAGGAGCTTGTGATTGATGACGACACCAAAGGCTGTCAGAAGGTTATTCACAACGAGACTCAGAGAGTGGCGTACAGCTACTTCTTCTTTCATTTTGTCTTCTTCCTGGCCTCGCTGTATGTCATGATGACCCTCACTAACTGGTTCAGGTGAAAAAAAGACTTCACTCTTTCGAAATTTTCTCTTGATTCGTTTTCTACACAGTGGGTTTTGTAAACACTTCTGCCCTCTTTCAGCTACGAGTCTGCAGTGTTGGAGACCACCTTCACCCACGGGAGCTGGTCCACCTTCTGGGTGAAGATGTCGTCCTGCTGGGCCTGTGTGATCCTCTACCTGTGGCTGCTGCTGGGCCCTCTGTGCAGCTGCCAGAATGAGTCCAGACCCCGGCGCTCACGTATCAAACGTCGCACAGCGTCTTCCCGCCACGTCAGTGTCAGCGTCTGATTGCGTCTCAGAGCAGCCGGGCAAGAGGCAAGCAACCATGACGAAACGTGGACAAGAGGTCAGGTGACTCCAAGCTCCTCCTGGTGCCCATCAAGAGGAAAGTTTTATGAGTGGAGCTTATTTGGGTCACGACTCAGAGACTCACAGTGGCGTGAGAGGAGACAGCGCACAGTGCTGTGCTGATAAGAAGAACTGACCCTGATGTCACATAATTGACATCTTGAAATACAACCACGAACAAGGACATGAACTTGGTTTGGAAACACACTTACAGAATGAATTGCCAAAGGGATCTGAAGAAGTGAATTCTTACTCTGTGTCAGGCGAGAATAACAGAAGGTACAAGGAAAGATGCATTTCTGATGGTTTTTGTTTATTTGTCTTTTTTTAATCCTTTGCAGCATTTAGACATTCAGTGTCATAACAGTGGAGGAATTTCAGGTATTTGCTGAAATATTACTGCAGAGGCACACACTTTCTTATTTCTTATTATAAATGAATAATCTGCAATCTGAAACAGAGAGCCCTGTTACTAGTCTTCTGACCTTTGAAAAACATTTGACTCTTGTGAGCATGAGCAAGTTTTTCACACAATATAAACAAGATGAACGTCCACAAGTTGCCTATAAAACAAAACAAAAAAAACTCTCCTTATTGATACATGATCAGGGGCGGGAAAGCATCACCATAAAACTCTGTGGAACAATCTCAGAAAAAAGTTATGTTATAAAATATTTATAGACATTTTTGGGCAGTTAGAATCCTTCCAAAGCGTTTTCTTTGTAATGAAGCCAACTGAAGAAGATTCTTTTTTAGATGATTATTTTCTGGGAATTTGATCACAAATGATGCTACATGGCACAACAGATTAAATGAGATAGAAGGTCTAAAACAGAGGCTTCTGTGTGAAGCAGGCTCCAAACAGTTGATGGGAGGTTCATTAAGAGGAGGTGAGGATATATTACATTAGTTATCAAAATGTCACGTCTCCATGACCCAGAGTGGAGCAGAAGTGGGCACTGAACATGAATTAACGAATGAATACTGTACATGTTAGTGTTAGTGGTTAAAAACTGGAAACAGTACTTTCAGCCAGAAACTAATACTAATACATGAGAATGAAGATGCTGCAGGCTGACCTCTTAAAATAAAAAATACCACGTTGGATAACCATTCTACTACAGCAACCTGGAAGGGACAAACAAATGTCTGTGACATTAGCTACTGTCATTTTTCATGTTTGGATGTGGAAGCTGAGGTGAAGGGTATTCAGGTGTTTAACTACTATCTCCACGCCCTGAGCCTTAGAATAATAAGGAAAAAAAAAAAATTTCTGAAGAGTTGATGTGTGAAATTCATCAACATCTGGTGGTTAAACCAGCGAACTGCAACCAAACAAATACCCCGCATATCCACACCAACTGTTGCAGCAGGTAAAAACGGGGTTGTCCTTCTCCAGAGCCAGTATTTTTAGTAAGTAAGTAAGTAAGTTGCTAATTTTAAAGTCAAAATAAAAACTACTAATACTTTGAGACAGAAAAGCCCTCTTTTCAATGGTTTTTCAGCTCTGCTCATAGTGACTGCTTTTAAGGGGATGGAGTCAGCATCTCAACCGCTTTCAAGGGGTGTGCCTCTTTTAAAATCAGTGTTACAGTTCTTTGTTGCCCACTATCAAGCTACAGCAAATGTAGCACGATGTGATACTGGGTGAAGGCGGGATAATTCTGCTCTGTTATATTCTGTCTGAGACAGCCACAAACAAAGTGATGAGGGCACGTTAAGTGGGACTATCTAAACCGAGTCACCTCATACATCCTAATACGTTCTTTTAGTTGCAGAATATGTCTCCTTTAATGCTAGATGACCACCAGCTATAGTGCAAAACACACAGAGTCACATTTCTTCTCAGCCAGGCCACAGATGTAATTGATGGAGTTGAAATTAATGCAAAAGTCCTACACAGAATATTTGCGTGAGCTTTATTTCATTCAGTGATATCAGTTACAAACCAAAATAATGGACAGACAGAATCAATTTAATTCAGTTCATAAAATCCCAGCCTCTGTTTCTTATTTCCAACCAAAAGCTAAAGAAAGATGTGTTTACATACTTAATCAAATCCTCAAGTGTCCAAGATCGCAGAACGAAAACTGCATCGTCTTGGTGTCAATTCATGAGGTTTATTTTTAAATGCTCACATGAGGTTTATTAGATTGACCGAGAGGCAGCTAAACAGAAATGTATGATGCTCTGGAAAGTCAACAGAAAAGATGTGATAAAATGCTTTCAGTGGGGGGAGAAAAAAACCTGCATGCTCACTTTATGTTGCTTTACATTACATCATTCACTTCTATATTCATGATGTCCAGACCAGATTTGTTCTTGCTTGCATTTTGTTTTGCAGTTCTTGCAATTGTAATGGATAAACTTCAATGACTGAAGTGCTTAAAAAAACAAAAAACAAAACGAGTACTTAGGGAATTCCAGAGGTGGTGGAAGCTTTCTGTCTCATGTCTAGGAGATGGTGAGGTGATCTAAGCTGTAAATATAATGTAAACCCTCCATCCTCATGTTCATGCTGACTGGTTTCCTCTCCTCTCTCCTAAAGGAAAGCTAAGCCAGTTGTCTGTGATGACTTTTTAAAAAAATTTATAGTTAATGAACAGAAATCTGGCCTCAGTTAAATTTTTTTTTTTCATGTTGGTATCATCTGTAGTGAAATGTAGTGCTTCCTTTGTTGTAGATGTAAAGCTTTTTCTTTTGTAAATGAAATGTTTTCTAACAAATGTTTTCACGTCTGCTTCCTTAATCACATGCCTGCATCTTTTTACTTCCAATTGAAGTTGTATTGGATAAGTTACTATTATTCAGATACAATATTTAAAAAAAGAGAAAAGAATAGGTTCATTTTTATGAGGTTTGAGACTAAATGTGATGTTCAAAAATGCATAAAATAAGGCACAGAATTCAGCCGGCTGTTTAATAGACAACAAGCTCTCTCAACATCGTTATATTATACCAAAGTGTAATTGCAGCTAATCAGTGCCACACAATAAAAATACTGTTTATATAAAATCTCATATTGAAGATTCAACCTGATAATTAAACATGCTACAAAAAATGAACGCCACACATTAGACAAGAGACACTACAAAAGCCATTACAAGAGACACACAAGCATTGTATCATGATCTAAACTTTATAACATAAATACATTGTGAAGCAACTTAATATGAGATATGAGTAAAGAAAAATCCAATCTCTGATCCAGTTGAGTTTCAGCCCACAGGTTTTACCATTTTGCTTTCAACGAATCTATTATGCAATAATTGTTACTTGGCAATGTGTCTTGTTAATTGCTACAGTAAATGTATAATGACTCGTCAGCAGCAGGTTGCGAGCAGAGTAAATCATAGCAGGCTTAGATTTTGAATGTATGCAAATCATCCTAGTGTATTTTCCAGAAAACTACTACTGAAACAAAGTTAATGGGAAAAAAAGGTGGGAAGAGTTGGTGGTTTTGTTAGTGTCTTAGAAATTGCAGTCTTTTCTTAAATAGGTTCTAATTTGGTGTCATAATTCTTAGGTTCTCTTTCTTTTCTGGGTTACATAATTTTTTGTAGGTTACAGTGCAGCACATAGAGTAGTATGTGCTAAATATGGACGGCAGTTCTGTATGTACCTAATAGTAAGTAGCTGGGGCGCCGAAAAGGG
Organism: Hirundichthys speculiger; assembly: GCA_018398805.1. Taxonomy (NCBI): domain Eukaryota; kingdom Metazoa; phylum Chordata; class Actinopteri; order Beloniformes; family Exocoetidae; genus Hirundichthys; species Hirundichthys speculiger. The sequence goes on along the minus strand of JAGFBZ010002391.1, from coordinate 258,512 downwards.
GGGGTAAAGGATACGGATTATAGGGGCCCATGATTGAGGGGGGCCCAGAGAGGCCCCTAATGATGATCAAAAATAGCATCAACAAATTTCGCCGCTGTGTTGGGGGGCCCGGTAAAGATTCTTTTCATGGGGCCCAAAATCCCTAGCGGCGCCCCTGGTAAGTAGTATGTAGTATGCTGTGTACTGTAAATATGTAGTATGCCCCAATTTCTCCAGAATGTTGAACAGAACAGTCTATTTACTAGCAGTGCAGTATGTAGTTTTGAAAATGTCAAAAGAATGAGCAGCTTCAGGGCTGTTTCTCAATACTAAGCACGCCAAGTTTGTGTACTTGGTAGTTCATACTTAGCAAATTTAACTTGGGAGAACATACTTTGAAGATGCAGTTTGGTCCTTCGGCCATTGGAACAGTAGTGTACACAACAACATCACAGCTCAGCTAACGTGTCCATGTGTCTCTGAAAATGTTGGAGGAAAGTTTCAAATAGGCCCTGAGTTGATAAATCAACCACAAATTCAGAGTCAGAAGAATTGCATTCTCGTATGAAAACATCTTAGAGTTGCAATCTGTCACACAACAACAGTAGTATTTTGAAATTGTTTGGAGTAGTTTACGACTATGAGCTCTCTCATCCATCATTACTTCCACTCACTGATGCAAAACGCAACAATTGCCATCTCAAGTCTCAACCAGATGCATCCTTGATAAACTTGGATGCAGTGAGAACACATCTGGGGCTGCTGGATGCAGCTTTGATTTGGAACAGCAGTTCAACTGCAACCGACGATGTTTTGCAAGTCTGCAAGAACACAAGTGTGGACAAGAACACTCTTTGAGGAACGGCCCAGATCTACAGTGATAATCAGCAAACCATTCAGAGCCGAGGAGGGTCATTAAAGAGACAGGTGCAATATGATTTAAAGAGACAGAGTGAGAGGTTTGTATGAGAACAATAGCATGTGAAGCATGTAAAGCTTTTCAGCTAAATCCCTAAACAAAATGATGAACACATAAACAAGCATAATATAAACTTTTTAAATTAAATTTCCCACAATTTGGAATAGTCTCTCTCCTGGATGAAATCATGAGGCCTGTGTTGCAGCCAGTTGGTTTAATTATTTCATTTGTATTTGAGTAAATTTGATGCAGCAAGTAAAATTATCTACAAGAATTAATTTCTAATAGAGCCAAATTACTCTGCTGTTACTATGACGCTGACAATGAGATTATTGTCATATGTTCTAAATTTTGTTTTCAGTGGCTTCATCTGATGCCTTAATTGCAAATAACATAAAAGTCAGACAGACACTGACACAAAAACTTGCAAATCATGCAAACATTTGCTGCTGCACAAATAATATGATATATGTGAATAGGGTTTAACATCAGATGAATCTGAATAATGTGTCCCTCACCACTGCTTCAGCAGAATTCAAGGGGGCGATTTCCAAAGTGGATTTTTCTTATAAGTTTGCACACACACACACACACACACACACACCCACTCAGACAGTATAAAATAAAATAATTGTTTGCTGTAGGAAGAAAAAAAGGAATAGCAAAAAGGTGATTTCAGTCAGTGTTCTCTTTGGCTTATGTTTAAGGTGGCCATCAGCATCCACCTAAAGTGCTCTCTATGGTACAGTAAGCTGGTTTGGTTTTTAAATAAAAGTGGAGTTCTTTTGGTTTCTTAACGTGGCAAGCTTTAGAAAGACTGAAACTACTGGCGATCCAGCTGTCATCTTTCTCCAGTGAGTTCTCTTGAGTTCATCGAGCAGCCAGTTTTAACATCCACATGTAAAATATGGCAAGTGAATTAAGTTTCATGATGAGCCTCATCCTCTGACACAAACAGTCTCAAGCTACACTCTTCGCCTCAGCTCTGCAGGTTGTTTGGGTCCTCTGTTGCTGCAGAGATCTTCAAGTGGTCGCAGCAGCTCATCCTCCCTGGGCCTGTACGGCACCACGTAGCTGTCCTCCTCCAACAGGATGCGGTTTAGCGTGTGCTCGTGGTTAATGTGGCGACGCGCCATGAGGATGTACTGCTTCCCCACCTCCAGGTGAGGGCAGTCGCATAGGTTAGGGACCCATAGGAACTCCCGGTGCTCCAGGCGGAACCGGTTCCGGTAGGTGTGGATGATCTGAATATCATAGCGGGTCTCCTCACCAGAGTACAGCTTTCCAAACACTCTACCTCGAAACACTAACAAAAAAAAAGAAAAAGAAAAGAAAGAAATAGCAGTAAGCATTATGTCACAATTGAGCATTATGTCCAGCCAGACAGTGAAGCATAGATCTTACCAAAGTCCTTTTTGCAATACTGTCTCTGCCGTTCCCTTCTTCCTTTAATTCGCAAACATTTTCCACAATGCTCTGTGGTACAAACAGAACAGAAGTATTAATATGAGATAAAACTGAAGAAGCTGAGGTTGAAATAGTATTTTTTTTGTTCCCTAATGTTGCGTATTTTTTTAATGTAAAAAAAAACAACTTGTCGCGGCTACCTTCTTGCCTATGCTGGATTTTGGCGATCTTTTATATACAGTGTGAATGCTCCTGATCATCTGACACTGCTTATTGGTCTTCTTCTAGGACTATTCCATATTGTAAATCTTTGGCACACCGCTGTGAGTCGTATGCACTGGTAGGATGGCCTGCTCTGGCCACCTGAAGGCTCAGTCACTTCTGCACTTTTACGGTTGACTCACACAACAGTGTTGCATCCGTCGTCTGCGTCTGTCACGAGATACTTTGAATGGGGTGGTGTCATCTGGTGCTGAACTAAAGTGTGGACTCTGTGCCATCGCGTTGACTCCATTGGCTCCATCAAATATTGGAGGATTTTCAACTTTTCCCGCCTCAACACATGCATCAGCTAGTCGAGTAGTGGTTACACAGCTAGAGCTAGCCAATGAAATCTTGCACGGAGGTCGATCTAATTCAAACCATGCGGGTTATCTGTGTAGTGAGCAGGAAGAAATTTGATTGGTTGTTTTTGGGATGACGAAAAACCATCAGAAAAACCTCCCCCTGGGGCGTTGCCACAACACTGCCGTGTGAATTTACTTTACTTTACTTTACCGTGTGATTTACTTGTAAGAAGAAGACCTGTCTCTTATGTTATGAATTATCCTGATTGGTTGCTTTCTATTCCTTTCACCCACACAGAAATCATCCATTCTGCACACGTTACATGGGACATGTTTCAAAATGACTGGAAGCTGAAGGAGGTGATCTCCCTGGGCCACCTTAAATCCAAACTGATGGATCATGAAGTCAGTTTAACATGTACATGTTATTTGCAATGTGTTTTCAAGTCAGCCTTTGCCACTTTTCTGTTTTTTTGTTTATGATTTTAATAACTAATTTCATGACTATAATTTATACCTGTTTTTTGTAACTGCTGCTGCCTATCTTGGCCAGGTCTTGTTTGTAAAAGAGGTCATTAATCTCAGTGGGAGCTCCCTGGTTAAATAAATGTTGAATATATATACTATATGTTTGCTATCTTTCTCCCTGAGAAGGTTTACATCATTAAGTTGTGCAGCACATTTTTATCATAGATGCATAAATGGTTGGTGTTGTCCACATTAATAGATGTTTCAGGATGTTGGGAGAATTGTATTTTTATAGCATCAAAACATTACATCAAAACAAATAAAAGCAATACATCTGTGACAGAAATTTCTGATATCCACAGATCTCCTTTTGGGGATGGAAATCTTTATGACTTTGGCTCCACAGTAAAGGTGGGCTCCCTGATCATGCTGCATATATTTAGGACCAATCAGGGGTTTCTGTAACAGAGTGGCATGAAAGCACGCAGAACTTTCTACAGAAATGTACAAGAAAGATTTGATGGTTCACGCGTAGTTGTTTGCTGTTGATGGCATGGTGAAGTGGTGCACATACTTCGAGGTGAAGGCGGAGAAAGGAAGTATCTGCGGCTGTCCTCCCGTTCCAGACGAGCGATGGGCTGGTGAGGGTGCTGGTGGCGGTTGTGTTGATAAGTTTGGCGCGGTGGCTTCAAATTCTTTAAAACTAGATGCAAAACACATGCGTTATTAAATAAAAAGTCTTTGTTTGTAAAATTAAAAAAAATAACCCTGTGATTTTGGCCCATAAAATACAGAAAAATGGAGGCTTATGTTTCCAGCTCATAAAAAAGTGAGAGTATGACAGGATCTGAAGGTAGAGTTAAGGGGTAACATGTCTGGGTGGGAGTCTGATCAAGTTGACACAAATCATGTTTTTGTTGGTACACAAAGCCAAAATTGATACTATGATGTATAGATACAGCTCAGTAGATTGGTAAACTTCTTTTGGATCAGTGTAGCTGGTGCCTTAACCTGAACTATTCCATCAGAAAGCAGACTGCTGTGACTGCTGAGAAAAACAAAAACATCCATCCATCCATCCATCTATTAACTTCTGCTTGATCTGGAGTCGGGTCGCGAGGGCAGCACCTTCAGCAGAGAGGCCCAGACCTCCCTCCCCCCGGCTGCTTCCACCAGCTCCTCTAAGAGAACCCCAAGGGGTTCCCAGGCCAGCCGAGAGATATAGTCTCTTCAGCGTGTCCTGGGTCTTCCCCGCGGCCTTCTCCCAGTTGGACATGCCCGAAGCACCTCTCCAGGGAGGCGTCCAGGGGGGCATCCTAGCCAGATGTCCTCTCTTTACCACAACAGACCGGTACAGAGTCCGCACGACTGCAGATGCTGCACCAATCCGTCAGTCCATCTCCCGTTCCTTTCTCCCATCACTTGTGAACAAGATCCCGAGATACTTAAACTCCTCCACTTGAGGCAGAACCTCACTCCCGACCCGGAGGAGGCATTCTACCCTTTTCCGACTGAGGACCATGGTCTCAGATTTGGAGGTGCTGATTCTCATCCCTGCTGTGAACTGCTCCAGCGAGAGTTGCAGATCCTCACTCGATGGCGCCAACAGGACCACGTCATCTGCAAACAGCAGAGACGAGATCCGACACCACTGAACCGGAACCCTTCCGCTCCATGGCTGCGCCTAGAAATTCTGTCCATAAACGTTATGAACAGAATCGATGACAAAGGGCAGCCCTGGTGGAGTCCAACTCCCACTGAGACGACTTACAACTGCCAATGCGGACCAAACTCCAACTCCGTTTGTAGAGACTGGACAGCCCGTAACAACGGGCCCAGCACCCCATACTCCTGGAGTACCCCCCACAGGACCCCAGACTCCTGTAGTACCCCCCACAGGACCCCAGACTCCTGGAGTACCCCCCACAGGACCCCCATACTCCTGGAGTACCCCCCACAGGACCCCATACTCCTGGAGTACCCCCCACAGGACCCCCCCGAGGGACAAATGCCTTCTCCAAGTCCACAAAACACATGTGGACTGGTTGGGCAAATCCCCATGTTCCCTCCAGGACCCTAGTGAGGGTATAGAGTTGGTCCAGTGTTCCACAACCATGACAGAACCCACATTGTTCCTACTAAATCTGGGATGCGATGATCAATCGAACTCTCTTCTCCAGCACCCCTGCATAGACCTGACCAGGGAGGCTGAGGAGTGTGATTCCCCTGTAATTGGAACACACCCTCCGGTCCCCCTTCTTAAAAAGGGGAACCACCACCCCGGTCTGCCAATCCAGAGGTACTGCCCCCGATTTATATGCAATATTGCAGAGACGTGTCAACCAAGACAGTCCTACAACATCCAGAGCCTTCAGGAAATCAGGGCGGATCTCGTCCACCCCCGGAGCCACCGTGCAGCTTCTTAACTACCTCAGTGACCTCAGCTCCAGTAATGGACAAGTCCACCTCTAAGTTCACAGGCTCAGCATCCTCTACAGAAGACTTGTTGGTGGGATTGAGAAGGTCCTCAAAGTATTTCTTCCACCGCAGAACAACACCTCCAGTTGAGGTCAGCAGCACCCCACCCCCACTATGCACAGTGTTGGTGAAGCGCTGCTTTCCCCATCTGAGCCGTCTGATGGTTTGCCAAAATCTCTGTGGAGCTAATCAAAAGTCTTTTTCCATGGCCTCACCAAAATCCTCCCACACTGAGTTTTCATCTCAGAGACCACCAAGACTGCAGCCCGTTTTGTCCGTCAATACCTGCCTGCTGATTTCAGAGTCCCACAAGCTAACCAAGCTTGTGGGACTCTGAAGTAGGACTCCTTCTTCAGTCTGACGGCCTCTCTTACCTGAGGTGTCCACCACCATGTTTGAGGATTGCCACCACGACAGACACCAATGACCTTACGGCCACATCTCTGGTCAGCCGCTTCAGCATTGGAGGTGCAGAACATGGCCCATTCAGACTCAATGTCCCCCGCCTCCCCCGGGATGTGATTGAAGCTCTGTCGGAGGTGTGAGTTGAAGATCTTTCTGACAGGTTCCTCTGCCAGACGTTCCCAGCAAACCCTCACTACACGTTTGGGTCTACCAGGTCTGATCAGGATTCTTCCACGCCATCTGATCCAGTTCACCATCAGGTAGTGATCAGTTGACAGCTCAGCTCCTCTCTTTACCCGAGTGTCCAAAACATACGGCTGAAGATCAGATGATACAACTATAAAGTCGATCATCGATCTACGGCCAAGAGTGTACTGATGCCACCTGCATTTATGGACACTGTTGCTTTAACATGGTGTTTGTTATGGACAAACTGACGAGTACAGAACCCACGAACCTATGTAACCTGCTCAGGGTGAGCCCGGCCGGTTCCCATGGGTAAAGGCCCGGCCAGCAGGCACTCCCAAACAAGCCCCTCCCCCAGGCCTGGCTCCAGGGTGGGGCCCCCTGGTGACCCTAACCCGGGCAAGGGACATCGAGCTCTTGTTCTTGTTTCCGTCATAAGAGTCGACTGAATCACGCTTAGTAAAAAAAAAAAAAAAGAGAACAGCCCCATTCCCTCACTAAAATCCCACTCACTAAAACCTCACAGACTTAACTGAGGAGTCAACTGAAGGACTTGAATCGATCAGTTTAAGAGGGCTGAAGATGTGACCATATGTTTGGAAAAAATATATTACAAAGTCAACACAAACTAGAAAAGCACTCAGAGAGTTCAGACCTCCGCCAAGTGCAACAATTCCCCCATATAGCTATTTACAGATTGCGATAAAATCCGTGTTCTGGATCAGATCCGGATCAGCCTTTGAAATTTGATAGAGGTTCCCATTGTCAATCCCTGAGTGAAATTTCATGAGTTTTGGGCAATAATTAACGGAGATATAAATTTTCGGCCCCATTGACCGCAATGTTATCGAAAATTTGAAAGCGATCCAGAATCCAGGATTTCTTCGGATCACACCCAAAATGAAATCAGTTCATCCTTTTCACATTTCTGACAACTCCTAAAAATTTCATCAAAATCCATTCATAACTTTTTGAATTATTTTGTAACAGACAGACAGACAGATAAACGCCGGCAAAAACATTCCCTCCTTGGCGGAGGTAATAATGAGAGCCAAACTTCCATAATGTGCCTGTTAATAAATTATGAACCAGTTCTTTACCAGACTTTTTTCATAGCTCATATGTAGCCTCCACCTTCAATATGACCCCTACAAAGACCCCCTACATATACACAAGAATCCTGTTTATGCAATTCTCTTGAGGATTTGCTGCAATAAATCCCAATCCAGGCCAACAGGCCTCGAGGGGAAATGTGGGTCTGTAACCACAATAAAGAAAGAAATATCTCAAAATAAAAATGGCTTGAAGCAAGATTGAGTAAGACTGCTTATTGGGACATCTATTTGTTTTCCTGCTATTGTTTTGGAAAGCTGGTTCATAATCATTTCTACTGATTTCGTTGTGAGAGTAAAGAGGAAAAAGGATGTGGAAGTATTAAAGTGATCATGAATTCAATATGCTCCAACATTAAAACTTCTAATCCCCATATTCAACTTATTACTTCACATAGAACAGACTTTTTTGATAATATGAGACCATATGAGATTTGTCTGGCAGAAATCCCCCAGCTGGAAACTATTTCCAGACAGGCTTCTTAGATTTAGTGCAATATTGGATGCAGTGCGATGAAAAGCAAATATTCTCATCTTCTTCTTGTTAGTGTTCTTCTCCAAAATAGGAGGCACAAGTGCTGCAGTTCCAGCATCCAGGAAGATGAAAGATGTGACTAAGTTAGCTAGATGCCAAAGCTGGCTTGTCCAAGGATAATGCATGATACTGTAGAGCTATCTCAGCGGTCTCAGCAATCGCGGTCTCAGTACATCGCGGAAGTTTCAAAAATATTCATAGAAAAAAAAATATTCGAAAAAAAAAAAATAGAAAAAAAAATTAAAAAATCCAAACGAAGCGGGCGAGGCTGAAGCGAAACCCATCACATCAAGAACGAGTCTCGGGAAGCAACAAGAGCTGACAGGGGAGGCCCCATGAACGAATATCGAGACCTGTGATTGGCTGCTACGACGGACATTACTGTGCCGTTGGTTGTCTGTACGCTGATTGGCTGATTGGTCTGTACTCTGATTGGCTGACACGCGTCCCTGCATCTCCATCTCTTGCTCTCGTCAGCTACGCACAGAGAAGAGATCGTCAAAGTAAGTGTACCTTCTGTAGATTTTGCGTACGCGTGAACATGTATACTGTATGTACATATACATGTACATGTACATGTACATCCGCATCGCGGTTTTCACCATTCGCGGGGGGGTCACAGCCCCCATTAACCGCGAAGTGTGGGGGATTACTGTAGTGTCAGAAGCAGGGTCGACTTTTGATCACATGAACACAGGACTCCACTCTGACAGATCCCTGATCTCAGACCCAATCTAAGTCCTGAACTGTTTCAAATTCTTACACAACTATTAAGGACAAAAATAGATCTCACTCTTTTAGTCGATTTTAACAGCTACTTTTTAAAACACACAACATTTTTCTCTGCAAATATCTGAATTAGCTTTACTCTTACTTTAGTGATACATGAGTGATTTCCCAAAGTTTGATGGAATTTTGAGGGACTTGACAGGGAGAAAATTCATTAATCTAAGTTCTGGGAATACTTTGAAGTCTTTGACTATGAATTTGCCTTAAAGGAAATAAAGTGAAGCTTAGAGCATCTTACACCAGTGGGTTTGTGTGGTGCTTGGGGTAGGCTGGACGGTGGTGGTGGTTGTGGCTGTGGTTGGTTGGTTCCAAGGGAAGTAGCTGGCGGTGTGGTGAGCCTCGCGCAGTGGGCTCCTCCTCCTCCCATGGTAGAGGGCGTACTGGTCTGGTGGAAGCCAGTACTCATACTCAATCCCTGAGTTTCTGTCTGTGGCCAGAACCTGAACATAAGTAAGACCACTGAAACATGCACACAGTCCCTGGTTGTCAATCTGTCCTGATATAGCATCTTCAGAGAGTCTTACCATTACATGGAGGTCTTCCTGGGTGGGTCCTGGCACCTCAAAACTCTCCCAGGTGTCTGCTGAGCGGCGGTACAGTAGCTTGGTCCCCGCTACCTTATACTCACCTGGAACACTGATCTTCCAGTGACCGTTGATCACAAACTGTGAGCGACCATTCTGCAGGGCTGCATGAAGGAAGAAGGCAAATAGAAAGAAGGAATAGCTTTGTGTTATGAAGCTTTGAAAAGTAAATCAAATCAATCAAAATCAAATCAAATCCTTTATTGTCACTGTTCACATTGTTACCAACATTAACTGTGAAAATCAGTTTAGCAGCTCCACATGGCAGCAGGAGAGAAAAACAAGAAAAACACAAAAGCACGATATCACAATAAACAATATAAAAACAATATAAAATATAAAATAAGTATTTACAAGGTATAAAAAAAGAAATGGCTATGATAAATAAAATGGGTATGATAAATACGGGTATCGGTGTTATTATTTACAGCATGTATAAATAAAATGGGTATGATAAATACGGGTATCAGTGTTATTATTTCAAAATACTTCCTGTGACAATACAATGACAATAAGGGTAGCAACAAACCCTCCATGTAAATGGGTCAAATTGAATCAAAGGAGAAATGTCAAAGACAGAAATATGGCAACAGGATATATAAGTCAGCTGTTTGAAAAGGGATTTTCCATGACATGTAATGGAAACAAGTGTGTTCATCTGCTTTGCCCCTGTGGTCAGATAGTCTTTACCAGAGTCTCTTTCCAAACCACAGTATGTGCCACTTTAGGGATGGATTTTTTTTTTTAGGTCTAATAAACAAGGATGAGAATAGATGCCCTTAGTGATTAGGTTGTTTGGTCAACAAACAGTGGATCAAGAAACCAGATGGGACTGCTGGGTGCCTCCTGTCTCTGCTCTGTCGAAAGGATGTTAAAAAAAAGTGTGTGTGTGTTTATGTGTGTGTGTGTGTGTGTGTGAAAGAGAGAGAGAAAGGATGAATCTTACCAAGGTAATTCTTGCTGTTATCAGTGACTCGGATATGAGTGGCTCCAGCTGGTATCATGGCCACTTCATTGTATCCAAAAGGCCCACCTAGTAAACAGAGTCATCGAGAGCATTTTTGTGGGGGGTTTTCTTACTTAAAAATGATAATTGATAGCAATGATAGTCTGTAGTACTCTTAGAAATTATTGCACAAGCTTGGAAGAAAATTCTTTACAAGGTTTCTCTTATTCTTCTGACAGAAAACCCAACCAGGTAGTCTGTGGACTGCTCTGCTCTGTTGGGTTGATGCATTGGCATCTTACCGAAATGTATACCTGAGCCAGAGCTCCTGAGTACACTGAGGAGGTTGAGAAGGCTTGCTCTATGTTTTTGCTGCATCACGTCTCCCTCTGTCCTCTTATAAAACACTGTGTGACACCCAAACCAGCCATTTAGTGAGCAATGGCTTGTGTCCAGCCATAATCCTGTGATTGGTGAAGAGCTGCAGCCATGGACAACCAACATTAAGGTTCTCCCATTTCCAAAGATTCGTTTGATACCTGTTTGACCAAGCCATTCATCCCTGATTAATGTCATAAATTCTTCTACATGAGAGTGAGAGTCTACTTTGGGGAGTATAAACACAATAGAAATGTTTTTGCCACATCTGAGCCTCGTCTCGGTCTATTTTTATGACTTGGCTCAGAGCCGACAACATGGAATGAAGATGAGAAAAGAAAAAGGGTTGTTTTGCTTGGATTAAAAAAGCCAAGTGAAGAAACATCTAGAAGTACTGAGCACAAGGCAGCATATGAGATGTCAAGTAGCAGCCTGTGAGTCTCATAGCTGGTGTCTATCATATGTGACAAACCGGATCCCATTCATTTTCTATGGAAAGCGAGGAGGCATGTTCATCGCCTACACCAGGGATCTCCAATCTCGGTCCTCGAGGGCCAGTGTCCTGCAGGTTTTGTATTTTTTCCTGCTTTAACACACCTGATCCTAATTAATGGCCATCATCATCATCTTGTCATCAAGGTCAGCACATGTCTGTTAATGACACAGTCACTTGTATCAGGGTGTGTAGAAGGAGGGAAACATCTAAAACCTGCAGGATACCAGCCCTCGAGGACCGACTTTGGAGCCTCCTGGCCTACGCAAAGGATCTTGGGAATGCAGGGCATGGGGGCAGAGCGTGAAAAAGTTGAGCTTTGTCCAACTTTATGCAAATGACGTGAGGGCATTATTCCATCATTGTTCTATATGTAATTGCATTTGGTAGGAAGTTCCTCCTTATATCCCTTGCATTAGTGGGAGTATCAGAACAGAATATGTGAAAACTTGGTGCTCTTATTCAAAACCATAGAGGAGAAAATGGTGGTGGCTTCCTGCTTATTTTTGATCCCTCACTGGCTCACCATCGGGATACGATTGCAGGAAATATGCTCGTATGAAGGCGGGAACTTGAAATTTATTTGTACATGCCTCCCCTGCACAGTTTATGGCCACTACAGGAGAAAATGGGTGGAGTGATGTGACTGCACGCAACATTGCTCGTGTACAGGCATGCATGATTTCTATCCTAGCTTGTGTCCATGTCCATGTGTTGCTCCTGCTTGGCCAGAGGTTGACTTTGACTTCAAAGTCAAAACTGCCAAATGTGAGAGCTTAAGACAAGTGTGTGTCCTTTATAATTAAGTTTAATTATTCAATCATTGACAGAAACAGGATGCACCAGAGTTCAGCTGCAAGACCTGAGTATTTAGTGAGCTAAATAAACAAAACCAGAGTTTTTTCTAGCATAATGTAAAAAAAATGAATTGAATGCAATGTGAGATCAAGGCTGTTAGCCTTCTGATTAGCCTTCTGCGTGCGGCCTCCATCAGTTCTCAGTCTATCAGGAAACACAGCTGCAGGTGGAGTAAAAAACTCCCAAGGCTGTTAAGTCACCCAAACAAAGTGTCCATTATCAGGCTGTTTCTTCTTGCTCAATCTGAGCCATTGTGGTCCTGTGCTCAATCTGTCAGAGCTGTGCAAGGAAGTCACTGTTACGGACCCAAGTCCCAGTTCAAGTTACACGGCAGAAGTGCTGGTTACCTTCTGTTTGTGTGTCTGCAGACTGGAGTCCATGTTGCATTAAATCCCTCAATTCAGTGCCTGGCAAATGGCAACACAGGATCTAAATGAGGCTTTTGTCTCACCTTGATCACGCTGGATTATTGAAAGTCCTTTCCTAATTAACTGCCAACATTGTGTCAACTCCAGTCTGAGATGATTCATGGTAAATGGACTGTATTTATAAGCCATTTTTTTAGTCTTGTTATCACTCCAAGCACTTGACACTACAAGTTATGTTTACGCCACATTCTCCAAGTCTGTGGAGTTTTACAAAGATATTTAATTAGGGAGTCTGCTTTCTCTATCACAGACCAATAAATGCATCAGAGGCAACATGAGTTTCAGTGCCCAAGGACACTTCAACATGCGGACTGACGGGGCAGGAATCAAACTACCAACTGCCCAACAACGACCCAGCCATCTGAGTGCTTTAGTCCAGTTGCAGATTTATTCATTATTCACCATGTGGTCTGAGATTAATTCACAAACATGTTTTCAGAGGTTCAAAACATAATGCAGGCCACTCATCAAGTTTTTTTCATTCCCACCTGCAGATTCCTCCTGATCTTATCATTTGTGGTTCTGTCTTTAGCTGATTTGCTACAAACTGTCTTCTATCATCAACAACCGTCTCTGCTGTAGGACCTGAAAGTGATGTAGATTTTGAAGATGGATAAACGTATCAGCTCCTCTACAACTCAAGAGAGTTTAAATTTGATGTAATTGTGGAGAAAAAAAGGTAAACATCTAATGTTACTTTCATGATTTTAAAAAGCTGTTCAAATGGAGCAGCATGGTGGCTTGGTGGTCAGCACTGCTGCCTCACAGCAAACTGGTTCCTGGTTCGGGTCCTGGTAGAGGTCTTTGTGTGTGGAGTTTGCATGTTCTCCCAGTGCTTGCGTTGGACTTTCTCCTTGTCTGGCTTCTTTCCACAGTCCAAAAGACATGTGTGTCAGGTTAATAGGACAGCCCGACTACCGCAGAAAATGACATGTAAGGGGGAAAAACTCATATCCATCCAGGGCTTTGCAAACACACACTCCTCTCCACTATGGGTTATTCCAGTAGAAGTAGACAGGATCACCCTTCATCTGCCAGTCAGTGTTGGTCTCTTCCTTGCTGCTTTGACAGGAACATAGGCCCCGATCGTACACCTCCCGCTAGCCGCTAGGCGCAAATTACGTGTAGCGGAAGATTGCTAATCAAAATCCGTCATGGCCTACATCAGTCACTTCTGTTATTTCCGACATGTCTGAAACTGTTGGTGGTCAAGGAGGGACAGGAACATTAATTGTCCGTGATCGTTAAATGCCCATCCAATGATTCGTTGTGCAGTATTTTCAAAAGCACATTAGCTGCGCCAAGACGCACAGCTGCCCATAGTCTGGAATTTCTTGTGAGGTTCAGCATGTTGACATTCCTCCTCATTTTGTCCTTACCGTCAGCGACTTCCGAATCAGTGGAGTTTGTACAGTCGCTTTCACAACCGTAAGTCTACAAATCCTGCAAATGCCTGAATGCAGTGCCAATGAATGAAACCAGTGGATACCATTTTACTAAGGTTTTCCCTATTGGTGACTCTAAAGGTCAAGTTCCACAGGACGCAGAACGGAAGTGGAACAGAAGCCCCGCCCCTGCCGCTTTGAATCGCCACCATTTAAATCAATGAGAGTAGCTGTACCAGAAGCGCCCTGCATCGGCCCAGAAGCAACTTTTGGTGCTTCACCACCAGCAGGCTCCGACTCGTACATCGACAGTTTGTCAACCAGCAGAGACTGTGTGTAAACAGTTCAGAAGTTTTTAGAGGAGATTTGAACCGCGTATGAGGAAAGTGTCAGTCTAGGTGAAAAGCACATTTTGTTGTGGTGCAGTTTGTAATGTTTGACGATGAAAACACTAATAATTGTTTCCTGTACAGTGTCAAAATCTACTGTACTAATTGGTGGAAACAAGCTAGTAGTATATTTGTATTATTTTGCAAATACAAAATTTTTCCTTCTCATGCACAAACTTACATTCCTCGTGCACTTTTTTGACATATGAAAATGATAAAAGGAAGTGGCAGTGTAAAGTCCTAATGCTGATTTCAAAAGCGATTTTCAAAAACCTGTGGAAGAGGCGGAGGGCTCAAAGTGGAGGGGCTGACTCCGCCCCTAAAACTGATGTTTTTAAACGGAGCTTAACTGGTACTGTTGGAAAGGGTGCTTTTATATGGCATTCCTGTGTAATTTGGATCAGTACCTGTCATAGATATTGCATAAATATTTTTGAAAAAGTATAATAAGATAATAAGATGTCTGAGGCCTAAGATAATAGACAGTGTGCGACCCTGCTGTAACTAAGCTTTAATTTTTGGAAATTATCCTCACTTTGTTGGTCTTAAACTGCAGCAGATTCTTTTTCATGGCATTTGTGTGTGGTATGCATGTGTGTGTAATTCCTACCTGCCTCCGGATCGTTGCTCTGGTAAACACTCTTGTGGTGCAGGCAAGTGGTGTTTTGTCCTCCACACACCATGCAGGCGTCCTCCTGTTGCTTTGAACCCAAGATGGAGTCACAGCCCGGCTTCTGTATGACATGCAAATGCACATGATCAAAGTCTGGCCTTGTCAACAGCGATAAGAGGCCACAAATCCCCAGTTCTTACACATACAATGTCAATAATCTCCTATCCTTTCGTTTTGTCTTTGCCATTCATGCACATTCGGCACTGCCAAGCCTCAATCAATTTCCCCCCATGTCTCCTTTTCTTATTTGCCTTTCACTGTTGTTTCCTCCCTCTTAAAACACTCTGGTGAAAAGAGCAACTCTGAGCCTCATGAAGGGAGAAGAGGTTGGAGAGTTGTCTTCGTAAAAGCTGAAATGTCAAAGAAAAGAGCAGAGAGGATGACCTGGATGGCTCATAGTCTGTGTTGTTGTTTTGTTGCTGAACAGATTACAGTGGCTGCTTTCTCCGCTGGTCTTCATCTCCCTTTCAGACCCAGTTAATCAAGGGGAAGGTTCCGCAGCAAGAGAGCAACAATCTAGTGAACCTATAATCAGCTCCCTAAGCCTCTTTGAAGAGGCACAAAACACTCCAAGCATCTGTGTGAGCACAACAGGAAATGAATCCTCTTTGGCACGGTAGCAAAGACAAAGAAAGGCCCCTGTGAGGGAGCACCCAGCGTCCTGTGGAAGACCACAAAACTCTCAAGAATGTGGACAATTAATTTGTGTTCATTTAACTTTTAGAATGACATCAATTTATAATGCTTTTTTCTTTTTCTTTTTTGTTAAGTCTACAGAGTAAGTAATCCTAATGATTGAAATGCTGGTCCAGAACTTCGGTCCAGACTGACAGAAACATCTGAACAACCAGTGGTTGCATAACAGTTGCATAACAGGGTGCACGATAATTATCGGCCCAATAACTATCAGGCGGAAAATTGAACAGGAGATTATGACGTTACTCCGATAAGTCCGATATCATGACGAATAGCCCCGATAACATATATATTTTTGTCAATGTGGCAGTGCCTCGCTCCCTCTGAGATTCGAATGACCTGCAGTGAATGTTGTGTTCAAGTGACGTCGGCATAACCAGAAAAACGATTTCTCAATAAGGAAAATAAAGAATACCCCCTCATACCAGAAAACAACTTGTTAACTTGGTCATAATTTTGGTAGTTGCTGACTTGAATTGATATTCACAATATTTTCCCACATGTTACACATAAAATAGAAAAATTAGAAAAGTCTGAAAGAACACCTAGCAAATGAGGGAAAGTAGGAATTTATGTTACACCTGAAAGCACCATGCAGCACAGCATAGGTGAAAACAAACAACATGGCGGTGGTTGTATGGAACTTCATTAAAGTTTCTGAAGAAGATAGTTCGCTGGTTATTTATGACAAATGCTCCAGGCCAATTTCACGAGGAGGGAAAAATAGCACAAGCTTTAATGCGTCGAACCTGATCAGCCACCTGAAACCTAACCATCGCTCTGATGGAGCCTTTGACTGAGTTAGCTAATGCTAATGTGAGCTAACGCTAACGTGAGCTAACACTAACGTGAGCTAACACTAACGTCAGCACACCAGCAGCAAAGAATTCACTGGGACTTACACAGTCTTTTGAAAAATCCAAGAAATTTGCCAAAGATGACCCATGGGCAAAGGTGGAATGGGTAGAAGGGAGAAATGTTTGAATCTAACTTTTGTCGGTGAGAGGCTTGCCAATAGTTTTTCATTGGAAAATAAAAAAATCTGTTCATTTAAAGAGTGAAAACTGTTTTTGGTTTTGTTCATGGTATTGATGTAATGATCTTAGATATATGTGTGTGTTATCGGTTATCAATATTGGCCTTTGAGAGCTGAAAGTTATCAGTTTTAAAAAACAGTTACCATGCATCCCTAACAGTTTGTGACACATACAGTGGTTTTATTTTGTCCTTTACAGAAGAGAGCATTTCAACAGGCTCAAATATGATGTGAAGCAACACAATGGCATTTTTTGTTAAACACACAAACCTGTTTGCTTCTTAATATTTATTAATATGTCAAGTGAAATAGAGCATCTTTGGTTTTTGGATAGGCTGCGCCAAAATAAGCAATTTTAATAGATCCTGTTGGGTTTTAAAAACTGTCCTGGGGAAAAACAAACAAACAAAAAAACGATGACTACAGGGGCGATTCTAGGCTCAGAGCTTTAGGGGTGCTGAGCACCCAGTGAGCTCCACCACAACCCACAAGTAACGTTAGTGAGAAGAGGACGATACCATTAGGCGGGGTCGTTTTCATTTTCATTCTTAAAATATAAACTTTTCATTCTTAAAATATAAACTTAAACCACAAACTATGGATTAAGTTTTGGACATTATCTAAGCCTGTCAAATGCGAACTAAAATTTTAGAATAACAATATTTCTTACTCCAGGTTTTTGGGGTGCTGAATTTCTATTTAGGGCTGCTGAAGCGTCCCTATAAAAGGGCTAGCCTCGCCCATGTGCTAACCACAGCTAAGTATCCAGCATTTCAAATGAGGCTAACTTAGCTACACACTAACCACAGCTGAGTAAGCAGCATTGTAAAAGAGGCTAAGTTAGCTACATGCTAACCACAGCTAAGTATGCAGCATTGTAAATTAGGCTAACTTAGCTACATGCTAAACATAGCTAAGTAAGCAGCATTGTAAATGAAGCTAAGTTAGCCACATGCTAACCACAGCTAAGTATCCAGCATTGTAAATGAGGCTAACTTAGCTACATGCTAAACACAACTGAGTATGCAGCATTGTAAATGAAGCTAACTTAGCTACATGCAACCACAGCTAAGTAAGCACCATTGTAAATGAAGCTAAGTTAGCCACATGCTAACCACAGCTAAGTATGCAGCATTGTTAATGAGGCTAACATAGCTACATGCTAACCACAGCTGAGTAAACTGCATTGTAAATGAGGCTAAGTTAGCCACATGCTAACCACAGCTAAGTAAGCAGCATTGTATATGAAGCTAAGTTAGCAACATTTTAACCACAGAAATGCTAGCTCCATGCTAACATCTATGTTCATATAGATCAGCTGTATAGATGGTGTTTAGGGTTAGAGACAGATTAGAGGTCAGAGGGTCATTTTTTCCTAATTTGATGCAAACATCTCATTAACATCAGATTAAGTTAAACAAGAAAAAAAATCAAAAGGATTATTAGTTTAACATCACTAAAACTTCATTTGTTATAGGAACACTTTAACAGAGACACTGTAACATTCAGCTGCTGCTGTACAGAAGTATGACACAAACAGTTTCTTTCACAGAAAAGTCTGGATACAAAAGTCTGGACTAGATTTGGTTTGTATTTTAATAATTCTTTATTCATATTTGTATTCATATGTGTATAAGTATTTCAAATTTGTTGAAAGAAAAAAAAGGGAGTAAATTGTTGAAAAAAAAACATAAAAGTGGGGAGAAACCGGAGCACTTGGAGAAAACCCACCACCACAGAGTCTGTGGTGCCTTTTTTTCTTTTCTTTTCTCTTTTCAACTCTTGTTCTGGTCTTGGTTCTTCTTCTTGTCCTTGTACTGGCGCCTCCACGATGGCGTCATGAATTTCTTAAAGCGCCTCAACAAGGAAACCTTCTCTGGTTTTGGTTTTTCTTCGGATGTTTCTTGCTGTTTGGAGACCACTTCTTTTTCATTGTCCTCCACCAGTTCAGAGATGTCTTCTGGTTCCAAGACTTCAGTTTCTGCCAGAACCTCAGAACTTTCTTCTGATGATGACACTTCTGTTGATTCAGCCAATTCATTAGGAGTAAAATAATAATCTTCTTCATTTCTCCTCTCATCTTTGTTCTGACGCAGACATGATAGGGTCATGAATTTCTTGACTCTCCTCCAAAAAGAAGGCTTCTTTTGTCTTTGGCAGTGAGGAAGTCCTTCCTGTTCATTGATCAGTTCAATTTCATTGGTCTCCACCAGTTGAGAGACTTCTACTGGTTTGGAGACCAGCTCAATTTCATTGGTCTCCACCAGTTGAGAGACTTCTACTGGTTTGGAGACCAGTTCAATTTCATTGGTCTCCTCCAGTTGAGAGACTTCTACTGGTTTGGAGACCAGTTCAATTTCCTTGGTCTCCACCAGTTGAGAGACTTCTGCTGGTTTGGAGACCAGTTCAATTTCATTGGTCTCCACCAGTTGAGAGACTTCTGCTGGTTTGGAGACCAGCTCAATTTCCTTGGTCTCCACCAGTTGAGAGACTTCTGCTGGTTTGGAGACCAGTTCAATTTCCTTGGTCTCCACCAGTTGAGAGACTTCTCCTGGTTTGGAGACCAGTTCAATTTCCTTGGTCTCCACCAGTTGAGAGACTTCTCCTGGTTTGGAGACCAGTTCAATTTCCTTGGTCTCCACCAGTTGAGAGACTTCTTCTGGTTGGGAGACCAGTTCAATTTCATTGGTCTCCACCAGTTGAGAGACTTCTACTGGTTTGGAGACCAGTTCAATTTCATTGGTCTCCTCCAGTTGAGAGACTTCTGCTGGTTTGGAGACCAGTTCAATTTCCTTGGTCTCCACCAGTTGAGAGACTTCTCCTGGTTTGGAGACCAGTTCAATTTCATTGGTCTCCACCAGTTGAGAGACTTCTCCTGGTTTGGAGACCAGTTCAATTTCCTTGGTCTCCACCAGTTGAGAGACTTCTGCTGGTTTGGAGACCAGTTCAATTTCCTTGGTCTCCACCAGTTGAGAGACTTCTCCTGGTTTGGAGACCAGTTCAATTTCATTGGTCTCCACCAGTTGGAGAGACTTCTCTGGTTTGGAGACAGTTCAATTTCCTTGGTCTCCACCAGTTGAGAGACTTCTCCTGGTTTGGAGACCAGTTCAATTTCATTGGTCTCCACCAGTTGAGAGACTTCTTCTGGTTGGGAGACCAGTTCAATTTCATTGGTCTCCTCCAGTTGAGAGACTTCTTCTTCTGGTTGGGAGACCAGTTCAATTTCATTGGTCTCCACCAGTTGAGAGACTTCTTCTGGTTGGGAGACCAGCTCAGCTTCACTGGTCTTCTTGTCCTCAGAAACCTCTTGTGGTTGTGAGTTTGTTGTTGTTTCTCCAACCTGATGTGGACTAATGAGGTCCTCTGGTGGACTAATGAGGTCCTCTGGTGGACTAATGAGGTCCTCTGGTGGACTAATGAGGTCCTCTGGTGGACTAATGAGGTCCTCTGGTGGACTAACTTCCTGTGGTGGAGAAGTTCCTTTGGTTGCTTCACCTCGGTTACAATTCACAGGGAGTCTGGGCCTCTTCTTTTTCTTTTTCTTAAGTTGCTTTGGCTTTTGTTCATCCCTGGCCTCCACCAAAAGAGAAATGTCTTCTGGTTCTGAAGTGGCTGTTGTTGGTCCCACCTCGTCAGGAAAAATTAAGTCCTGGGTTGGAATAACTTCCTCCTCAGGGTGTCCTGATTTTTCCTTCTTCTTGTATTTGCGTTTCCTTCTGGATTTTTTGCTCTTCTGTTGTTGAGAGACCTTTTTGGTTTGGAGACCAGTTTGACTCTACTGGTCCCCACCAGGTCAGAGACCTCTCCTGGTTCTGAGTCTCCCATCAACTCAGCCAGCTTTTCCTGAAGATTCCAATCGTCTTCTGGGATGACAGAGGCTTCTGTTGTCTTCTTCTTCCCGTGTCTACGCTTTTTTGCTCTTTTTGGCTCTTTCTTGTTCTTGCATTTCTTTGTTGATTTTTTCTCCACCTGTTGTTGAGAGACCTCTGCTGGTTTGGAGACCAGTTTGATTGGACTGGCCCCCTCCAGGTCAGAGACCTCTCCTGGTTCTAAACCAGCCAGTGGTTTTGAGCCTGTGTTAAACATGGTTTGGACATATTCGTCAGGTGAAGGGAATTCATCCAGGCTGTCAAGTACAAATTCATTTGGTCCAGAGAAATGGTCATTTTCAGAGCAGGACATTGGACGTTCAGGATCCTCGTTCCAGTCTTTGCTGCCGCTAGAATGAGGGGCGATATGGACCCCGTCCTGCTGGTTTTCAGAGTCCAGCTCTTCCATGATGTCGCTCCACAGACGTTTCTCAGGTGTTACAGTGTCAATCATTGCTCTTGTTTTTTTTTGCAGTGAAAGGCACTTTTTAACCAAACTATTTGTGACGTGATGTGAAAATAATTCACGTTGAGCTTGTAAATTTTGTAAACTAAAGTGTCAAATTTTTCAGTTTTAACATTTATCTTTGAGTTTATTATTTTAGTCCTTTAGTTTTAATTTCATTCAAATATAAAAAAAAAACATCCCAACGTTTCCAGAATTCAGGTTGTATGTTGAATAAAAGCTTTTTATACAGAGGATAATATTGAAATGCTGCAAGAACAAAGTTTAATATTCAAAATCATTCGTGAGCGAACGTCTGAAACGCATTGTAAATTAGGCTAAATTAGCTACATGCTAACCACAGCTAGGTATGCAGCATTGTAAATGAGGCTAACCTAGCTACATGCTAACCACAGCTGAATAAGCAGCATTGTAAAAGAGGCTAAGTTAGCTACATGCTAACCATAGCTGAGTATGCAGCATTGTAAATGAGGCTAACTTAGCTACATGCTAACCACAGCTGAGTAAGCAGCATTGTAAAAGAGGCTAAGTTAGCTACATGCTAACCACAGCTAAGTATGCAGCATTGTAAATGAGGCTAACTTTGCTAAGTGCTAAACACAGCTGAGTAAGCAGCATTTTAAATGAGGCTAACTTATCTACATGCTAAACATAGCTAAGTAAGCAGCATTGTAAATGAAGCTAAGTTAGTTTAGTTAGTTTTTTATTTTGGTCCATTAATCAATCAAAAACATGCCTCACAGAAAGCTGGATGTATAAATAAATAAATGAACCAAAAAGGTGTAGGCTGAAGCCGTAGCTTATATAATGCCTACCCTTTTTTAGCGACATGCTAACCACAGCTGAGTATCCAGCATTGAAAATGAGGCAAACTTAGCTACATGCTAAACACAGCTGAGTATGCAGCATTGTAAATGAGGCTAACTTAGCTATATGCTAAACATAGCTAAGCAGCATTGTAAATGAAGCTGTTAGCTACATGCTAAGCCAGGGGCGATTCTAGGGTCAGAACTTTTGGGGTGCTGAGCACCCAATGAGCCCCACCACAACCCACAAGTAAAGTTAGTGAGAAGAGGATGATACCATTAGGCGGGGTCGTTTTCAGTTTCATTCTTAAAATATAAACTTAAACCACAAACTATGCATTAAGTTTTGGACATTATCTAAGCCTGTCAAATGCGAACTAAAATTTTAGAATAACAACATTTCTTACTCCAGGTTTTTGGGGTGCTGAATTTCAATTTAGGGGTGCTGAAGCGCCCTTAAAAAAGAGCTAGCCTCGCCCATGGATGACTACATGTCTAGTTCCAAAAAAAGTTGGGAAGGAGTGCAATACTGTGACATGCTACTGTGTCACTAAAACCAACTGAATATCCTTTTTCACAACATGTAGAAAACTTCTCTTTGGTCTTTTTTTCCTACTTGACAGCTCCACCTCCAGCATCATTCGACCAGTGTATTCACTATCCCTCCAGTCTGTGTCTTCTAACCATCTCATTCTGGCCTCACTTACTTTATCAGCAACATGTCTAACCATGGCTTTTCCCCTTACGTTCTTGTTCTGAATCCTGTCCATCCTCGTCACTCCTAAAGAAAATCTTCCATTCTGCCATCTGCATCTACTTCCTGTCTCGTGGTCAGTGCTGCTGATTCCAGGCCACAGAAAAGGGCTCATCAGAATGTACCAGTAGTGCTCTTTCTTGGGATGAAATAATGCTGCTCCTCACAAATCTCAGCCATTTTTCTCAACGTAGCTTCCACTACGCTTTCTTTCTCAGATCTTCATCAGATGTATACCTCTCCTAAGTTGTTCGTGCAGACAGTCTTTCACAGAGTAGTGAACCTTTCTATATCTGACACACTTGCTCACAGGGATGCATTTTTCTATGATGTTACTGATGCATTGTCTACAGTTTCTTGGAGATCTTCCACCAGGTGTTTTCTTTTTGCTAAGACAGAAATTTTCCAGCATTTTGCTGCCCCTTTAACAACTTAATTATTGAGTTTTAAATAATTTGCAAATTTTTGCATTATGGTTTAATTTACATGCTTCATAGCATCCCAGATTTTCCTGGAAAACATATTATGAGAAAGTAGATACCTATGCTGCGCACACTCACACTGCGATTGTTCTGTCTTCACATCAGCCATGTGTTCGTTTTGCAAAGTGATCTCAGTTTGTGACCTGCAGTCCTCTACACCAGCTGCAGGCTACATCTGCTTCCTGTTTCAAGCCTGTGCTGCATGGATCAAGCCCATAAATCCACCTATTTACACCACATGCCACATGTGAACATGTATACAGTACATGTTCTCACAGGTAGAAACATGGAAACGCATACATGCATTAATTGTAACGGTAAGCTGTGTTAGACAACATAAAGCTCTGACAGCAAGTGTGTCCTCTCATGTTTTGAGTATGTTTTTATGCTGTGTGTCCTGCAGTTATGTGTACATTTCCAACAGTGTGAGGCAGAGCTATGAGCAGGGGACCAGATGGGAGTGGAGCTGAGCCATAACTGAAGGCTGCAGTCCAAACTGATGAGTGCACTCCGACCTCACCACTCAGCATGGAGTTGGATTCTCCAGAGAGCGCTTGTCAGAGCGGTCAACATCAGTTACACCTCAACAGACTGGAACCAAAGAACAGAGAGAAGGAGCTTCAGTGAGCTTTTCTTTGCTCTAAAATCTTGATCACATTAGTGTGTGGCATTATCATGGACAACTTTATTTCTAGAATACCAAGTCCTGTAAATAAGGGACAGTGGCTGCACTTACAAATGCTTGCATGGACACAAAACTCTACCTCTATGACAAAAAAATGAACATCTTTCTTTAGACACATTTGGATCTATGATAAAAGATGAGAAAGGTGAACTGGTGCTTTTGCTCTGTTTGCCCAGAACCAGTAGTAATTTCTAATAATTGTGGAAGATGTCTGTTATATCAGTCCAATGCAAGGGCACCATACATGTAATTAAAAAAAAAACAACAACAAAAAAAAAAAAAAACACAGTTTCACCCCAAATAGCAGAATAAAATTGACCAAATACAAAAGTCATGGGATAGTTTTAATCACACAACCACATCTCAGTATTTCAATGAGTTGGAGTCAAAAGGCAGTTTGTTTTGGATTTTCGTTGTATTTATAAAAAATGATTATATTCTGGGAGAAAGTCTTTCAACAGACTCAAAATAAACTAGAAAAGCACTCAGAGAGTGCAGACCTACGCCAAGTACAACAATTTCCCCATATAGCGATTTACAGATTGCAATAAAATCTGTGTTCTGGATCAAATCCGGATCAGCCTCTGAAATTTGATAGAGGTTCCCATTATCAATCCCTGAATCAAATTTCATGAGTTTGAGGCAATAATTAACGGAGATATTGAGAAACAAAATTTCCGGCCCCATTGACCGCAATGTTATCAAAAATTTTAAAGTGATCCAGAATCCAGGATTTCTTCCGAAATCACAGCCAAAATGAAATCAGTTCTTCCTTTTCACATTTCCGACAACTCTTGAAAATTTCATCAAAATCCATCCATAACTTTTTAAGTTATCTTGAACACAGACAGAGAGATAAACGCAGGCAAAAACATAACCTCCTTGGCGGAGGTAAAATAGTCTGACAGCCCGAAGCCTTACCAAGGCAACTTAAACACTCGCATCACGTTAAAGAGATAATGTTATCATATTATTTTTAGGTTTTCACCTGTCGAAAAGTGACCTGATGTCACTGAAGAGCAGCATGAGTACAGGAAGAGAAATGATAGTTCTTCTTAACAACAGATGCTGTAATCCAGAACATGTTATTATGAAAGAGCATCTCTCTGGAGTCCAGATGTTGGACTGTGTGGAGCTTTGAGTGTTTCTCTTAATTATATTAGTTCACCTGTGTTGTTTTGGTAGCTGTATAATATATATCATCAGGCACCCCTAACGACACCTGTCATCAGGTCAGTTACAACTACAAACACAGAACACCGACACATTCATGAGGATTCTGCAGATTCTTGAAACTCCTCTATCTCAGCTTTTAACTTTCACTTTGTTAGTTTCTCTTCATAATTACAATTACAGTATGTTGCAGCACAGTGAGCAGAGTCGGATAGAAAGTTGTTCTGCATTCAGACAATTTGAATGTTTAAAATTCTTTTTGGAAACCACCAACAGTGCGTCCTTCAGAAAAAAGAGGAGAGAAACCATCTGGCTTGGTATCAAAGCTCAGTATATATCAGAGTCTGGAGTGAGCTGCTCGCACATCTGGAGAGGAAACACCAATGTTCAAAGGTATGTACTGGTTTTAAAGCAGCATATGCTCCCATCAAGACTTTTTCAAGGAAGGCCCATGAACTCACACATTTCTTGGCATCTTTCAGACAAAAATGGGACAACATTCCTCCCCCTAAACTCCTGTAACTGGTCTCCCAGTGCCCAGACATATACTGAAACCTTTGATAAAAGAAGAGAGGATGCTCCATGGTGGTAAACACCCCCCTGTCCTAACTTTGTTCAGGTGTTTTGTCGTCATCAAATGTTCCAATTACCATGTTTTTTCATATGATGGCACATTCCCTCAGTTTATACATTTGATATGTTTTCTTTTGAAAAAACTGGGTTCATGAGATTTAAAAATCATTGCAATCTGTTCTTATTTACATTTTTCAGTGTCCCAACTCTTTTGGAATAGAGGTTCTAATATAACAATGATTACTGTAATTTACTTACACTACTGGTTTTTCTTATAAAATATTATTTTAAAAAGAACTCTTTATAATGAATTTTTGCTAAATTATTTTTGCTGCAGTATCCTGTACTACAGTATTCCTGTTAGCTGGAGAAACAGATGTGGAAAAGATCATCGAGTCCAGATTTACAACTGTGTTATTTCTTCTGGTTAAAGTTCAGTGAATGAATGAACAAAAAGAAAAGAAAGCAGTATAATAAGTATCAAACATTGTGCTGCTTACCAGACAGCGTCCTCCAACACACATTGCTCCTGAATCCTTGTTGCAGGCTGTGCCATCGAGCACATGGCCAAAGTTGTAGTAGAAGTTGTGTCCCAAGGCCAAGCAGCTGAGTTCACAAGGGTTGGAGCCTGGCAGCGAAGAGCTTCGGTCAGTTATTGGTTCGTTATTTTATAATGGTAACATAGATGAGGCAAAGAGACAGGAAGGAGGCAACAGACATGAAACCAAGCAGGAGACGGAGGCAGGAATGGGACAGGCCAAAGAGAAAAACTGACAGATGCCACTGGAAGAATTCACACCACCTCTTGTTATATGTTAAATGAAATTAAATTAAAGGTTAGTTTGGGGGATAAAGCAGTCTAGATTGTGATGGGGGGAAAAAAGGGAAAAGCATGGGGTTACTAATTCATAGTATTTCCTTTATCTTTATTTACTTTATCTTTTGATTTTATGGATCACACAATGTTTCGGTATTATTATTTATTCACTGGGGTAACTAACGTAATGTTAATAGTGTGGGTAATTCAGTGTAATTGACAACATCCCAAATATTAAAGACATGATGGTGCATGGCTATGATTTGTAATTGTAAATTGCAAAAAAATCTAAACCATATTTTATCATGGTAAAACCCTCCTGGCTTGAATTTAAAAAAAAAAAAAAATTCCAACACGTTAATAAAACAGCAGGCTTAGCTTTAAAAAGACATATATAAGAACTTTGTGTTGAAAAAAAGTTTATTTTCCAAAAGTAGAATACTGGCCCTCAGGCCTGTTTGTCCAAGGACCCTGTAACTGGCTGTAGGTAATACAGAAATGTAACTACGGGGACAAAAGGGAATTTTTCTTGCTGACCTCCATGAAAGACGGTCCACTTGAAAGAGTTTCCCGCCACCAACGGTCTGTCGTTGAAGACAGCACACTGCATCACTCGGAAATCCTCCGAGCCAGGCGGACACTCCTGCATAGACACACATGATGAAAATGCTGCATGATGAGGTCACCATATGATTACCAACGGTTGTTTTTATGTATCAGGACATAATAAAACCTCACCTGGTCATTACCTCTAAAAAAACAGGTTCAATTAAGATTAGACTATGAATATGAATATAATTTTGGCTTCACATTACGCATTGCTCCTTTGAACGTGTTACAACTTATCTGTGTGTTTTTCCTTCAGTCAGTGTGGGTCACGGGAACTTGTTGTTCAAACACACCCGCACTCACACAACCTAACATGTCTGACAAAAACCAAAGAGTTCTGATCCTCAGTTGTTACATGACGATATGAAATCCCTGAGTTCAGTTAAGAGCTGTGCAGAGAAGACTCAGGTTATTAAGTGGGTGAAACTCCAGTACACACCCTGAAGGTCCTCAGCTGCTACACCTGTCCTGAACACACCTACGTGACAAGCAAACAGATGCCATTGTTCTAAACTGTCACTGTGGAAAGTTAGTGTTTTATACAGGGGGAAATTACCTTGGCATTGCAGATCTTGTATTGTCTGGGATCTCCAGGACATGGTCCACCAACTGGGTTTCTGGAACACAGCAATAAGAAAGTGGTGGGATTATTAAGTAAGATAAGCATTGCAGAAGAAACCCAGCAAGGTTGCACTGGTGTATCCCCTCCCTGAATCGCCACCTTAACGTGGTGGAGGGGTTTGTGTGCCCGAATGATCCCAGGAGCCATGTTGTCGGGGGCCTTTGCCCCTGGTAGGGTCACCCAAGGCAAACTGGTCCTGGGGGACGGGCCAGACCAAGCGCGATTCATACGACTCTTATGAATAAGAAAAGATCAAGAGCTCGATGTCCCTCGCCCGGATCAGGGTCACCGGGGCCCCACCCTGGAGCCAGGCCTGGGGGAGGGGCTCGTTCGGGAGCGCCTGGTGGCCGGGCCTTCACCCATGGGGCCCGGCCGGGCTCAGCCCGAAGGAGCTACATGGGTTCGCCCCTCGTGGGCCCACCACCCGCAGGGAGGGTCATAGGAGTCGGGTGCTTTGTGGTATGGGTGGCAGCTGAAAGCGTGGGCCTTGGCGTGCCGACCCTCGGCTGATGAAACTGGTTACTGGGACATGGAACGTTACCTCTCTGGCGGGGAAGGAGCCTGAGCTTGTGCGTGAGGTTGAGAGGTACCGACTAGATATAGTCGGGCTCACCTCAACATGCAGCCTGGGCTCTGGAACCAATCTTCTCCCGAGAGGCTGGACCTTATTCTACTCTGGAGTTGCCCAGGGTGAGAGGCGACGGGCTGGTGTGGGCTTGCTTTTATCCCCCCAGCTTGGAGCCTGTACGTTGGGGTTTTCCCCAGTAGATGAGAGGGTAGCTTCCCTGCGCCTTCGGGTCGGGGAACGGGCTCTGACTGTCATTTGCGCTTCTGTGCCAAATGACAGTTCAGAGTACCCAGCCTTCTTGGGGTCCTTGGCGGGGGTGCTGGAAAGCACCCCCGCCAAGGACCCTAAGAAGTACCCTAATGGGGACTCCTAAGAAGTACCCTAATGGGGACTCCTTTATTCTGCTGGGGGACTTCAACGCTCACGTTGGCAATGACAGTGGTACCTGGAGGGCGTGATTGGGAGAAAAGGCCTCTCTGATCTGAACCAGAGTGGTGTTTTGTTGTTGGACTTCTGTGCTCGTCACAGTTTGTCCATAACGAACACCATGTTCAAACATAAGAGTGTCCATAAATGCACGTGGCATCAGGACACTCTTGGCCGGAGATCGATGATCGACTTTATAGTCGTATCATCTGATCTTCGGCCGTATGTTTTGGACACTCGGGTGAAGAGAGGAGCTGAGCTGTCAACTGATCACTACCTGATGGTGGGTTGGATCAACTGATCACTACCTGGTGGTGGGTTGGATCAGATGGCGGGGGGGAATGACGGTCAGACCTGGTAGGCCCAAACGTGTAGTGAGGGTTTGCTGGGAACGTCTGGCAGAGGAACCTGTCAGAAAGATCTTCAACTCACACCTCCGACAGAGCTTCAACCACATCCCGGGGGAGGTGGGGGACATTGAGTCTGAATGGGCCATGTTCCGCGCCTCCATTGCTGAGCGGCTGACCGGAGCTGTGGCCGTAAGGTCGTCGGTGCCTGTCGTGGCGGCAATCCTCAAACTCGGTGGTGGACACCTCGGGTGAGAGAGGCCGTCAGACTGAAGAAGGAGTCCTACCGGGCTTGGTTAGCTTGTGGGACTCCGGAATCAGCAGACAGGTATCGGCAGGCCAAGTGGGCGGCGGCTTTGGTCGTCTCTGAGGTGAAAACTCGGGTGTGGGAGGAGTTTGGTGAGGCCATGGAAAAAGACTTTCGATCGGCTCCTCTGAGATTCTGGCAAACCGTCAGGCGGCTCAGGTGGGGAAAGCAGTGCTTCACCAACACTGTGTATAGTGGGGGTGGGGTGCTGCTGACCTCGACCGGATATGTCGTTCGGCGGTGGAAGGAATACTTCGAGGACCTTCTCAATCCCACCAACATGTCTTCCGTTGAGGATGCTGGGCCTGTGGATTTGGGGGTGGACTCGTCCATTACTGGAGCTGAGGTCGCTGAGGTAGTTAAGAAGCTGCACAGTGGCTCCGGGGGTGGATGAGATCCGCCCTGATTTCCTGAAGGCTCTGGATGTTGTAGGATTGTCTTGGTTGACACGTCTCTGCAATATTGCATATAAATCGGGGGCAGTACCTCTGGATTGGCAGACGGGGGTGGTGGTTCCCCTTTTTAAGAAGGGGGACCGGAGGGTGTGTTCCAGTTACAGGGGAATCACACTCCTCAGCCTCCCTGGTAAGGTCTATGCAGGGGTGCTGGAGAAGAGAGTTCGATCGATTGTCGAATCCCGGATTCAGGAGGAACAATGCGGGTTCCGTCCTGGTCGTGGAACACTGGACCAGCTCTAGACCCTCACTAGGGTCCTGGAGGGAACATGGGAATTTGCCCAACCAGTCCACATGTGTTTTGTGGACTTGGAGAAGGCATTTGACCGTGTCCCTCGGGGGTCCTGTGGGGGGGTACTCCAGGAGTCTGGGGGTCCTGTGGGGGGTACTCCAGGAGTATGGGGGTCCTGTGGGGGGTACTCCAGGAGTATGGGGTCCTGTGGGGGGTACTACAGGAGTCTGGGGTCCTGTGGGGGGTACTCCAGGAGTATGGGGTGCTGTGGGGGGTACTCCAGGAGTCTGGGGGTCCTGTGGGGGGTACTCCAGGAGTATGGGGGTCCTGTGGGGGGTACTCCAGGAGTATGGGGTCCTGTGGGGGGTACTACAGGAGTCTGGGGTCCTGTGGGGGGTACTCTAGCAGTATGGGGTGCTGGGCCCATTGTTAAGGGCTGTCCAGTCCCTGTACAGATGGAGTGGGAGCTTGGTCCAGCATTGCCGGTTGTAAGTCGGATTCGTTTTCGGTGGGAGTTGGACTCCGCCAGGGCTGCCCTTTGTCACCGTTCTGTTCATAACGTTTATGGACAGAATTTCTAGGCGCAGCCATGGAGCTGAAGGGTTCTGGTTCGGTGGTGTTGGGATCTCGTCTCTGCTGTTTGCAGATGACGTGGTCCTGTTGGCGCCATCGAGTGGGGATCTGCAGCTCTCGCTGGAGTGGTTCACAGCCAGCGGCAGGGATGAGAATCAGCACCTCCAAATCTGAGACCATGGTCCTCAGTCGGAAAAGGGTAGAATGCCTCCTCCGGGTCGGGAGTGAGGTTCTGCCTCAAGTGGAGGAGTTTGAGTATCTCGGGTCTTGTTCACGAGTGATGGGAGAAAGGAGCGGGAGATGGACAGATGGATTGGTGTGCGGCGTGTCTGCGGTCCGTTGTGGTGGTGACTGTACCGGTCCGTTGTGGTTGGTGACTCTGTACCGGTCCGTTTGTGGTGAAGAGAGAGCTGAGCCAAAAGGCAAGGCTCTCTGTTTACCGGTCGATCTTTGTTCCAACCCTCACCTATGGTCATGAACTGTGGGTAGTGACCGAAAGAATGAGATCGCGGATACAAGCGGCGGAAATGAGTTTTCTCCGTAGGGTGGCTGGACTCTCCCTTAGAGATAGGGTGAGAAGTTCGGTCATTCAGGAGAGACTCAGAGTAGAGCCGCTGCTCCTTCACATCGAGAGGAGCCAGTTGAGGTGGTTCATCTGGTTAGGATGCCCCCCGGACGCCTCCCTGGAGAGGAGTTCGGGCATGTCCAACTGGGAGAAGACCACTGGGAAGACCCAGGACCCGCTGGAGAGATTATATCTCTCAGCTGGCCTGGGAGCACCTCGGGATTCTCCCAGAGGAGCTGGTGGAAGGGGAGGGAGGTCTGGGCCTCTCAGCTGAAGCTGCTGCCCCCGCGACCCGATTCCGGACCAAGCGGGAGTTAATGGATGGATGGATGGATGGATGGTGTATCAAAATGACTTAGTGACAAACAAACAAACAAAAAAGAACAGAACAGAAATGGTCATTCGATATGATGAACAATGACTTATAAATGTCTACATGTATGTTGCTGTTGTCAAACATGGCTATAAAAATCAACCAGCGCACCTTCATTAATGATCATGAAATAGTGTTTTATTTTTATTAACTGCGGTTACAATTCCTCTTTCATGATATTGACCAAGAATGTTGTTGCGGGTGTACGAAAAGCCAAATACAAATTTGTGAACAGTGGCAGGTGTATGTACAACAAAAGATACATTTCTTGTCCAACTACAAAAAAAAAAAAAAACACTTGAGGTGCTGCTGAGGCAGTTAGATACTTTTTTGAATTCTAAAAATCATAAATCATGATAAGCGCATTTGTCTTCGTTTCTTATTGATTTCCATTCACTGGGTGCCGCGTCACCTGGTGATGCAGGTGCGTGTCCGCACGGAGGCTCCGCCCCCACAGCTGCGTGAGCAGACAGACCAGCCGCTCCACGCTGCCCACTCGTTTCTGAAATGCAGCTGCCGCCGTGCACGTGCCGGACGCCCCGACAATGGACCCCACGAAGAAATCCAGGAGGCCTAAAACAGTCAGACAGAGAACATGAGCACAACTCCTACCTTGGTTTGACTCAGCAAAATGTGTTTTTAAACTTTCAGAATCATCTTAATGTTTTCTTTTTTTGTTTTTGGTTTGGTTTTTTTTTTTGCAGTTGGCAACTGGATGCATCTTATAAGCAAAAATGTGAATAATGGCCAATAAAACACATGTTTCATGTGTTCCATGTGTACCATGTATGTGTGAAGAAGGTCATTACAAGAATCCCATTAACGCAAAATCATCTTTGGACAATTTAAAAGAAAAAAATAATCATCAGTATCACATGTGTGAACTGTGTTTGTGTTTTTCTGTAGTTCTCTGTCCTGCACAGACAACGTGTCTCTGTGTTCCTCTCTGTAATCACTCTGCAGCATCACTCTGCACTGATGTCCTGCGTGTTCAGAGCTGTCAGCTGGCAACTGGAAACTGTCAGCAGCCCACAACCGCTACGTGTGTTGTTTATGGAGAAGAAACAGAGTGATGGGATATCATTTATGACTGTGAAATGACACCTAACAAAAGCAGCTCTATTTACAGCCAGGAGTCTAACAGGCAGATAAATCTATTTAAACGGTAGATGGTTGGAAAAAAAGACACCCTTGTGAGCCTGGTGGATCAGGATCAACAGAGCCAAATAATAAAAGTGATTAACAAAATCTCAATGGTGCTCCTCAAACACATTCCAGAGTTTGTGCCCTGGAGGAGGACTGAAACTGGCAGCCATCCCACCAGTTCCTCATACAGGAGCTCCTGTACAAGCACACTGTTAACTCTTTACACGCTCGTCCCACAGCAGTTTCAGCTCACTCTGTATCAGAAAGGGCTGAAGTGAAGAGCATCTGCTGCACAAGATGAGAATTAAAGGTGGAGTCACATGATTGTGACAACTGTGTGTGAACTGTGACATCACAGACCCAGATCAGAGAATAATCGTTCAGCCTCCTCACCCTAATCTCCAACTATATCTTAAAATCAGGCTGTGAAAGTCATGAATAGAAAGTTAACATTCTTTTGCTTCTGCTTACTTTGCTGTTAACAAACTGTCACAATTAATTATCCAGTAAAGAAAGGGGATTATTATTAACACTCTACCAATACTCTGTTGAATTACTTTACACCATGTATGTATACCATATATATATATATGTATATATATATATATATATATATAATGCATATATATATATGCATATATATATGCATACATATATATAATTTGATGTTGTAGGACAGGTCTAAGATCTCTCAGACAAGAGAATTGGGATGGAGTGGCTCACTATCCCTATAAACTGGCTGCTACAAACAGAGCCGTGATGTCATAGATGAAAGGAGAGCTAATATTTTTCATCTCTGTGGTATTTTGACCAAATCATCTCATAGACTTTTCATTACGCCCTCAGGAAAATGTGTCAACTTGTCAGAAAAAGGCACAGGTGTCCTTGAAGATAATAACAAGCCCCAGGTTAGTACTTATAAACTTATACTCTGCACCCCTAAC
Organism: Hirundichthys speculiger; assembly: GCA_018398805.1. Classification (NCBI taxonomy): domain Eukaryota; kingdom Metazoa; phylum Chordata; class Actinopteri; order Beloniformes; family Exocoetidae; genus Hirundichthys; species Hirundichthys speculiger. Next base: position 225,010 of record JAGFBZ010002391.1, on the reverse strand, counting down.
CATTATCAAAAAACAAAGTGAAAAAACAAAGTCTTTAACTGAACTGCAAACTAGGCACAACCAAACAACTACATCAGTCTGAATGTTGGTGAAACGTCTTTAAATGATACACAGCAGATTCAGAAGAACTCCATTTCCCAGTTTCTTACTGTGCTGAAGTTTGAGTGTCATGTGTGAGACACTTTGGACAGCATATTCCTTAAATCATTGTATTAAAATGTAATTTTAAAAAAATAACGAAAAATTAATTTTCCTGGCATTGTTTCAAGACACAGGGAACATATAAGGAGTTAATCTTAGGCTACAGAGAACACCGAAAGATCACATTGTATAGGAAAACCTTTAACACAGCAAAGTTTAACACAGTTTATGTAGTTTTTTGACACAAACATACATTTCAATGAAGGCTTCCACTCATTTCTGTAATAAATACTGGGCACCTGAAACCTTAAATCAAGTTTAACTGGTCTACCTTTATATATAGAAGTTACAATAATAATCAAAATAAATACAAACTTACTAAGGCTGTTTCACTCTGTGCACTCTCTCTCCCTTTCACACACATTCAGCTGAGCTCAACCTGTGCTTAGACTCTTCATCATTTTTTTTGGCAGGGTCACCTGGACTTGCCCTCATTAGTGTCAAATTAGCGTTGATAACAGTTGGAGATGTGGTTAGCTGGCTGTCTAGATTAAAGAAAGCAACCTTTGACCTTTAAAATGTACTCCTTCCACACACACTAAAAACATTCCAATGGAAAATGAAAACTGTGCAGAAAGACGGACAGAAGCGAAAGACCCCCCCTTAAACCTTTCAGTCTGATACGCAGGAGGAGTGGACAGATTTCTCGAGTCTTGTATTAATTTTAGATTGTTGTCATGATCAACAATCAGGAAACAGTTCCACAGTTGTCACCAGAGTTTATGCGATTCCTCCTACTGACAGAAACGGGGAGACAACTCAGTTGGGTGCGTTTACAATTGTTACAAGCTTTTCAAAATCTCACAGAGCTGAAACGATGCTCAGACCAGTCAGATACCCCACTGGCATGATATCCCACTGGAAGAGATGCAACCCACTGATGTCAAGACAAGGAAGCTCCTCACAATGCATGGAAGGTTGGACCCTAAAGTCCAGCGTCATGAGGCTGTTTACTAAGAGAAGAGATGAGTGGACTAGTGAGCATCAGAGCATCAACAAGATGGCCCCCTCTGATGACCTGCTAAGTGAAGGCCTCGGGCAACTGAAACCCAACATTGAGGAGGAATCTGAAGGGTTATCATGGACGGATAAGCCCCTGCATGGCACGTATCAGATTGAAGAAGTGGCTGACATCGGACAAACATGTCAATAGCTGGAAAAATCTGGACTGAAAGACAGCGCAGAGGCAGTGATCATGGCTACACAAGAACAGGCCCTAAACACAAGATCGATAGAGGTCTGGGTCTACCAGACAGGACCCCAGACAGGACCCCCTGAAACAGTACATCACAGCAGGGTGTAAGATGCTGGCAGGCAAAGCATACATGGAGCGCCACAACCATGTAGCAGGTATAATACACAGGAACATCTGTGCCGAGTATGGACTGGAGGTCCCAGGGTAAAGATAGGGGCTGCCTCCATGGGTGACTAAGAACTAGTGGGTCAAGATCTTGTTGGACTTCCAGATCCAAACTGACAAACTGGTGATGGCTCATGAGCCTGGCGTAGTGGTGGCGGACAAACATCAGAGGACAGCAGTGATGGTGGACATCTGATGTTGCGACAGCAACTTATCCATGAAAAATAGTAGCAGTACCTTAGACCCTTCACAATAAAAGCCCTACTAACAACGGGAGGGTTTCTATCCAACTAAATTCAGAAGAGTTTCATTTCATGCAGGTGTTAAGTGTGCAGTGAGAGCTGGTCAAACAGTTAGACTACTCAGTATTTTGTCTATATAACTAGATTTAGTAGAGATTTATCACAGAGGTGCAACAATTGATTGACAGGCTGATGATCAGAATTAGAATCAGGCAATTTTTGTCTGATTGTCTCCAACTGGTATCAGCCAATAATGGTGGATGAAGTGAGCCAGTATGGGCAGATGTGCCCCCCCCACCCTCCACCAGCAAAAACATCATGATGACTCAGTCACTGGAGAGAACACTGTAGAAGTTTTCCACTGTGAGTAAAAAATACCAAAGAAAGCCATTTGTACAACCTATAAGGCAAAAAAGTAACTCATGGGGCAACAATAACCATCTGTCGTAATATGTTGTACTTGACATTTTGGTGTGGCTGTCAGATATGTTTACTTAACTTGTTTCAAATGTAAACATACTGTAGACTCCAGCTTCCATTCACAAGAAGATGTTAACAAGAGGCTCAAACAAAACTCCAAATAAGTTTTTCCTGACAGCCATTAGCAACATTTTGCCATGAGAGCAGAAGACATTTCGCACCAGTGTAAAACTTTAAAAGCGAGAGTTATATTTCTATGTGCTCTGTGAGATATGGAAGCTAATTTCCATTTCACAATACATTTTGATGTGTTTATTGTTGACTTCTTAAATGTCAAATATATTACAAGCTGCAGTTGCAATTGAACCTTCTGGAAGTGATTAGGTTTTTCTCAGATTTTTATTCTTGTTTCGTTGGGTAATGAGGTTGGTGAGTGTGGAGGGCATCGTTATTATGAACGGCGAGGAAGAGAAAATGCACATACAAACATGCAGCAAACTATCTACCACGCTGTAAACCAAATCAGGGACCCTCTGCTCAGGCCTTGATATGAACCACCTGGCTGTCAGGTCGTCTAATGTTCAAATGACAGCTTAACATTTTTCTGCCAGTTACTCCAGCTGGCCCGGGGGGACTTTGAGGGCCGTCTGCTTGAAATCAGGACTAACAATGATGAACAAGATAGCTGCGGTCAGAGGAGAAAATGTGCCGCAGCAGCAAACAGAGCATGGAGAAACCAGGAGGATGCCAGGTAGTAGGCAGCCTCCTGGTTTCACCTTGCTCTGTTTGCTGCTGCAGGAGCATGGAGAAACCAGGAGGATGCCAGGTAGTAGGCAGCCTCCTGGTTTCACTATGCTCTGTTTGCTGCTGCAGGAGCATGGAGAAACCAGGAGGATGCCAGGTAGTAGGCAGCCTCCTGGTTTCACCATGCTCTGTTTGCTGCTGCAGGAGCATGGAGAAACCAGGAGGATGCCAGGTAGTAGGCAGCCTCCTGGTTTCACCATGCTCTGTTTGCTGCTGCAGGAGCATGGAGAAACCAGGAGGATGCCAGGTTGTAGGCAGCCTCCTGGTTTCACCATGCTCTGTTTGCTGCTGCAGGAGCATGGAGAAACCAGGAGGATGCCAGGTAGTAGGCAGCCTCCTGGTTTCACCATGCTCTGTTTGCTGCTGCAGGAGCATGGAGAAACCAGGAGGATGCCAGGTAGCAGGCAGCCTCCTGGTTTCACCATGCTCTGTTTGCTGCTGCAGGAGCATGGAGAAACCAGGAGGATGCCAGGTTGTAGGCAGCCTCCTGGTTTCACCATGCTCTGTTTGCTGCTGCAGGAGCATGGAGAAACCAGGAGGATGCCAGGTAGTAGGCAGCCTCCTGGTTTCACCATGCTCTGTTTGCTGCTGCGGGAGCATGGAGAAACCAGGAGGATGCCAGGTAGTAGGCAGCCTCCTGGTTTCACCATGCTCTGTTTGCTGCTGCGGGAGCATGGAGAAACCAGGAGGATGCCAGGTAGTAGGCAGCCTCCTGGTTTCACCATGCTCTGTTTGCTGCTGCAGGAGCATGGAGAAACCAGGAGGATGCCAGGTAGTAGGCAGCCTCCTGGTTTCACCTTGCTCTGTTTGCTGCTGCAGGAGCATGGAGAAACCAGGAGGATGCCAGGTAGTAGGCAGCCTCCTGGTTTCACCATGCTCTGTTTGCTGCTGCAGGAGCATGGAGAAACCAGGAGGATGCCAGGTAGTAGGCAGCCTCCTGGTTTCACCATGCTCTGTTTGCTGCTGCAGGAGCATGGAGAAACCAGGAGGATGCCAGGTAGTAGGCAGCCTCCTTGTTTCACCATGCTCTGTTTGCTGCAGCAGGAGCATGGAGAAACCAGGAGGATGCCAGGTAGTAGGCAGCCTCCTGGTTTCACCATGCTCTGTTTGCTGCTGCAGGAGCATGGAGAAACCAGGAGGATGCCAGGTAGTAGGCAGCCTCCTGGTTTCACCATGCTCTGTTTGCTGCTGCAGGAGCATGGAGAAACCAGGAGGATGCCAGGAAGTAGGCAGGCTACAGTTCCCACAGCCAAATCAGAAGACATTCATGGTGTAAAAACAATCCAATCATCTCATGCCCAGACTTCAGAGACCAGTCAAGGGTCTGTGATTGGTTAATTATCCAAATTAGCCAGACTTTCCTCTGAGAGCGGGGGTTTCCCATCACAAAAATGACCTTAATCATAATGTTTAACTGAGTCAGTTGTAAGAAAATGTGGATATGAAGGGAGAGTAGGGAGACTGTGGGAAAGGCCTTGGGGGTCTATGTCAGGTTAGGAAAACCAGCCTCTATGCATAAATAAAGACTGGTGCCACTTGTTAAACTTTCAACCCAGAGTCCAACTGAAATCCTAAAACTTTAAAAGACTAATAAAGAACAAAGATATTCCATTAAATGTTGATGAAAGGTTTGTTTCTGTTTGTGTTGACTGGTGTTCAGAGTGAAGTCCCTTTTTGTTGTGTCTCTTTAGCTACCTATTTTTGGCATGACTGCACATTTACTGTGTTGACCAGTCTCTGCATTTTCTTCATCCTCAACTTCATTAAACTATCAACAACCATCTCTTGAGTTTCAAACCGGTCTCAACAGCACATTTATAGACTCTGGAAAGTGGAACACATGGCAACTAAAAGGGCCGAAGACATTCATGGTTGCTGGAGACCGATGCAGAGTTAATATTGGACTTATTTTGGTCAGGTGGGAAGAAGTAAGACCACACTAAGATAAGAGAAGATAATGGACATGATGAGCTCCAGTCAAAGTTTGGTTCAGTTTAAAATGATTTCAATAATCTAAATAAAAAAAAAAAAATCAAGACAGTTACGGTTAGATCTGAAAGGTTGAGCAAAAAACATCCCAAGTAAAGCAACTACCACTGTTAGATATTGAATACAGTAGTGGGTATTTTTATAAAGGCTCTGCGCTGGTTTGCCTTGATGTGGGCCGGTCAGACCTACGTTCTGCGGGGAGGAGAGGCAGCCAGGAGCAACCAACAGCAGAACAAATGTCAGGACCTGGTAGAGAGTTGGCTTCCTGGGGACACAGAGAGAGAAGAGGACACTGTCAGCTGGTTGGTGACATCAGACTTGTTCAAATACACATAAACCGCTGGAGTAAAATGGCAGCAGTGGAGTTTGAGCAGGATGGAAGGACAAAGCAACGGCTGACTCATTGACAAAATCCACAAATGAGCTATGATGCCACTGCAAACCCCTGTAGGCAGGAGACGAGGTCAGGAATGCCCCCCCGGTCCGGCAAGTTTCATTATTTCCACTGGCCCACTCCCCTTTCCACTCACTCCCACAGTGCGTTACAAACTCCCACACAGTCTGATGAGCAGGAGCTGCCTGCCTGAAGGGACCCCAACTTCCCCCCATCATCATCTGTCCAACATTTGACCCGCTTACATAAATGGATGCTAGAAAACTAGATCTGAATTAGAGCTCATCTGGACAACATCTCTGGATACAACAACACAGTTCCACCTTTGGGCAGCCCGATGACCACAAATTATTATGTATAAACATATGATTCATTATGCTTCTTATTTTCTGACTTCTGGTAATCAATTTCAACATTTTCAGAAGTCTATTTTTGTATAAATATGCAAAGGTTGTTTACTGATATAAGGCACAAGATTTATACTATAACCTGCAATAGAATCTACTTTATTTTCCCGCTTTGGGAAATTTGACTCCAATAAAAATGCTCTGTGGTATTATACAGCTACAAAAATTTCAAATTTAATTTTTGAATATAACCAAACACTAGAAATAACAATACATTTAATATAAGTTAGTTTAACACACATGACCAACTGAAGCAACCACGGACCATAACACTGCCCTCACAGGCTTGAACAGTAGGCACCAGTCATGAAGGGTGCATCACTTAATCCACCACTTTTCTCACCCTGATGCCCGTATCACTCTGAGATGGGGTAAATCTGGACTCATCAGACCACATTACCTTTTCCCATTGAACCAAAGTCCAATTTTTCTGCTTCAGATAGAAGTTTTTTTCCGAATAGCCTCATTGTTTTCTGAAGGATACAGAGCTGTTCAGTCCCAACAAATGAAGTTCTCTTTACATCATGCATGTGGAGGTGCTCTGACTTTGACCATTAAACAATACCATTATTTCTACTATTAGCCCTGTGATGAACTGGAGACCATGGGTGCAACTGTGACAGATTGAATAATATCCATTAGCAATATTCCCAGGTTACAGTTTATATTTGTTTCTTGTGTTTATGACGATGACGAGGATGAAGATGATGATAATGATGATTACTATTTAATAGACTTACCAACACAGATACCAGAACCAGTTGAAAATACACCACACAATGTGAATGTGACTGAGTCAGAGCCAGTTGTGCCTGCAGTACCACTCTCATCAGAGGATAACACCGACGATCTGTCAGGAAACCAGGATGCTGAGAGCAACAACTTACCTGATACCACAGAGGATGATACATTGCCACCTCTGGACGATAGGCAAGAAAGTCAGGTGGAGATAAGACCTCAACGGCCTCAGAGAAAGCGCAGGCCTCCAAAGACTTTGAAATATGACAAAATTGGAACACCATCCTGCAATTGTCTTACTGCACTGCCTTCTTATGCAGGGGCTCAGGTATGGACACAGTCAGTACCATTATGGAAGAACCAGCAGCTTTATCTCTATGACATGTGAACTGAAAGCTGCCATAGACTAAACAGTTATACAGATCTACAGATCTGGAGCAAAACTGTTGCTTAACATTTGCATTAACACTTTTTTTGTGTGCATCACCTGTCACAGGACATTACATCAAATTGGGTGCTATTGAAGCTACAAATGGTGGACAGAAAAGAGCTTAATATGAAGCTAGCTGTATCTGACTCCAAACCAGCCCATGGATATACATTTACTGGTATAAAGAGGACCAAATGTATTGAAAGAGTATTGGACTGAGCTAATTAACTGAGAACTTTGAAACTGACAGAATGTATCAAAAGAGTTCCAGTCTGTAAACCATTGTTTGTTCTTGTTTGATAATATTTGAGTACTTAAGGTTAAAGCTAATGATGTTGAGGACAACATCTATTTTTGAGGGGAAGTATAAGCAATATTCCCAGGTTACAGTTTATATTTGATTCTTGTGTTTATGATGAGTGGTATAGGCTAGTATTGATAACTTTCTGCTTTTATGTTGAGTAAGTGAGTAGTGGTAGTTACTGGAGGCCGCCACCAGAGGGAGTCTACAGTAATGATGTCAATGGTCGCACCCCCTCTCTAAATTATAATACATGTGAACAAAGAAAAGTGTGCATGTGTCCGTGCTTCTGTCACATATTATACTACTAATGTTTATGTTTAATAACTACGGCATTGTTGTGAGAGAGGTGCTGTTGTTATGAACTGTGTTTAGATTGTGTAGTACAGTAGTAGTAACGTTACCGCGCAGTTAGCTGGCTAAGTTAGTTAGGCTAATGCAGCCATTCCCAAACTTCAGAATACCAAAGCCCAATTTGAAATATGAAAAATCTGAGCAGCCCACCGTAACCTTTAATCACAACTGTGATCAACATCCAGGACTAAAAGCGATGTTCTGACATTAATGTAAGGGGTCAACAAATAAGGTGACACTTGTCATATTAAGTTAAGATGATGGTAGTACCTAACTTAAATGGTTTGTTTTGTTACTTATTAATGTTTTTAAATCATGTCATTAATATTTTACAGTAATTAAAAACATATTTTAAAAGATCAAGGATTAATGTCCTCTAACGGCCCACCTGCAGTACCTGCGACGGCCCACCAGGGGGCCGCGGCCCACACTTTGGGAATCACTGGGCTAATGCTCACGAAGCTGTTTATTCATTCATGAAAGAATGTGAGTAATTGTAGACAGTATGCAGCAATATGTTTATGTATGTAGTGAGTCTGTGCGATGCTGTTTATTGTTTGAAATTTTGCTATCAAAAAAATCATAATACCGAAGCTCCTCACTGCATCAGCTAGCATTAAATAAATTGTTGAAGCTATATATATTAATCACTGCAGTACTTTTTAAGTTGCTTATGTAGATAGCGGCTGTTTGTTGATTTGGACTGGATTTATGTGTGACATCATCTTAGACTGAACTGCTCACAGCTGTACAGTCAGCTGAAAATGTTGCTGAATTGATGCTCAGGTATGAATCAATATTTAAAAATAGTATCAGATGAGATAACAATTTAAAACAGTAACCCTACTAATAATGCCAGCAAAGAAATTCACACAGAATTGCCCCTTCCCTCTCTGATCACAGAAACAGTAGCTGACTTTAACAGCAAAGAGCTGGCTGGTATCGCCAACATAAGACTCTCATAAATGATATAAAAAATAATGTTGTTCATTTTACTGTTTGTAATGTTCTGATCCAGACCTTCGCTGTTAGAACAGTAGCATAACCAGTGACATCACAGCTCAACTGGTGGACCTACACATCTCAGAAAACAAAAGGAAATTTTGAAACAGGCTCTCAATTGATGAATCAGAAGAACCACATTCTTGCATTAAAGCATCTTAAAATTACATTCCAGTACAGTTGTAACTTACAACCGTGAGCTTTCCCCTCAGCTATTACTTCCACCCATCGATGCAAAAGGCATTCTGGGACACTTAGCTGTTTAAAATCTACACAAGTTTCCATTGAATGAGTCCTTGATGAAATGAGCAGAGGAAGAACACATATTTCTACCATATTTGGCTGGATACGGACTTTAAATGGGACAGTGCTTCAGTTGTGGTTGATGACGTATCACAAATCTACAAGTACAGACAAGAACACAGTTTGAGAAATGGCCCCAGTCAACCACAGCACTTCCATTTAACTTCAACAGCTGGATGGATCTCAGGCACATGGACCCAGCAGGTCATTCGATTTGATCACAGCACTTTTAAGGACCCTTTAGATATGGATTTTGGATTTTGATGATATTGTTAACTCTTTTTGAAAATAGTCAAAGTGTTATTGCCTCTTCAGTTCAACTGAGTGGGACTTAATTTGATGAAAAATACTTTAAACATCATGATATGATGAAAAAAAGGCCAAACCAAAATCAGACAAAGATGGAATGGACTTCAATCCTCATCCTGATGTTCTATGTTTGTTAGATTTGGAACCTTTTGATTTGACCCATCTCATTAATGTTTGGCTGCATAATATTGGTTTATAATGACGGACCCTATGTAAGCCCATTGTAAAACAATGAACAATTATACTCAAACAGCAATGAATGTTTGGCTCAAATATGGCCCATGAATGCATTTTTGTCTGAACTATAACTGCACCTGTGGCCCACCTCTTGCAGCGTTTGCTTTAACCCATGCCAACGTCTGATAATGGGACTGCAGCCACATCTAGCCCATCTATCCCTTCCATAACCAAAGTCAGACCTAGTTCATGACCTTTGGACAATATTTGGCCCCCACGGCTCTCTGCAGAACTGTAACTTAGCCATAAGTGACAAAATTAGCTCACATTAGGCTCAGGTGTGTATGCTATCTGGGCACTCAAGTACAGTGAGTCACTGAAGCAAGAATCCGGAAACAGTACTGACCCAGCTTATATAAATATTCTGGACTCTGATAGAAGAGAAAGACAAATGTTTGACTAAATTATCACAACTATACCTCAACATTACATCAAAACCGAACTGTAGTGCCAAATCGTTGAGTCACTTGAACTCAGAGTAGATTGCCTTTGAGTGTTGTGTTGAAACTGTGTTTGCTCGACAAACGGCCTCATTCCCTCCTTTTATCTCCAGGCAAACAGAGAGAGGCAACAGTCAGATGCAGATCTTCCGTCTTTTTCTCTCTTACTCATCAGAGGAGCAATGACTCTTCTGAGAAGTTGGGGGGATTTTTGGGAAGCCCTGTCTTTGATCATTTCCTGGCACTTCTTTGCAAACAGCAACACTGTAACAAACATTTTATAGGACTGTTTTATGATGATGATTTTATTAACTCTTCTTGGAAAAACAAACAAACAAAAAAAAAAACTATGTGAGACATATTACACCTGGTAACGTTACAGCAGCTGCTTTTCCCGTTCCCTCCTCTGCCATGTCTCTTTTTATGATGTGTCCCGGTGTCTTTCATCCATCTCTCTCTGCCTCTGGTGGGCGCTTTTATCTCTCCCCCGGGCCATAAACACAGAGCTGATCCAACGCTTTTGGAGTCGGGCTTTTGGCTCAGTCCCAGGTCAGTAAGTTGCCCTTTCCAATTAAAAGATACGCATCTCCCTCACACTCGGCTAAGCAGCCCTTCCCTTCAGAGCCCTCCTCTGCCATCCTGGCCATACATGGGGGAGTTCTCTTCAAAGGAACAAAAAGGGTGGCACAGACCAACGAGGGCAAGAAAGCATAAATAACAACTAAATTCAGAGACCTTCAAGTTTGTAAACACCCTTGATTTTATCTCCAGTATCTTAGCTGTATGCGTTTTGGGTGTTCTATTATGTTCATACAGTAACTGCTGTAGTAACTGCTGATTGACTCTTCAGTGTGGTTTGATGTGTGGAATCCATAAACATGTGTAGGAGAAGTTTTTAATCACATGCCAGTAGTTTCAGTCTGATTTGTTCTCACTGATTTGAACAGACTATACTCAGTTGCACGTGTCATAAAGTAGAGATTACAGTTACATGTCATGTGGTGCTGACAACCACTGATAAACTGGTACCAGATCTGCACTTGTCAGTATCAAAGTGTCAATAAAGTCCAGGACTAACAGTACTGCTATTTGTATTAATGCAACAACAATTGACTGTAACTGTACCACTAATGACGACAAAGCTGCTGTCATCAGACCATTAAATGCATATCTCTGCACATTCTGCTCTCCAGTTATACCAAAAGGTTTGGGTTTTTTTTAAGTAATGGAGCACATCTAAAAACGACAAAATGGTCAACAATTAGGGCCGCAAGACATTAGGTAAACATGCTACATGTAATATCATAGTTGAAAATTGAAATTACCATATTACGTGAGATTTAAAAAAAAAAAAAAACAATACTTCAGTGTATGGTGTTCATTTCATTCAGATTTGCAGCTAAAATTGGCCCCTGACAGTATAAAGCCTGTGGAATATATTATTACTTATCCAACACCTTGGTTTTATTAAACATGAATAAATAGAGAAATACATCTTGCAACAATATGCATTAAACTAATTCAGTTCAAATTAGCATCTAAATTGGCATTTTGTACAGTAAATTTCCTTCTGATTGGCACATGAATGCATAAAATAACAAACTACGATGTCGTTTTTGCACATGTTGATAATGTAGCATCGATAAATTTTCATGATATTGTGCAGCCCTATTTACAATCAATTTTAAAAAGGCAGTAAAAGACAATAAAATATAAAACAATAAAATTGAATGAATAAACTGTAAAATATTGAAAACAGTGCAACCCAAAGCAAATGATGTGTTTAGATGACATGCTGTACTCTGCCTGAGCTGAAAGAGTGCTCTCACAGGGGTGTGGATGAGAAGAAGATCTGATACATGAGATAGCCTTAATCCATTTAAAACTTTAAAAGTAAATCCATTTAAAACTTTAAAAGTAAGTAGTAAAATGCTAAAATCAATTCAGAGTTGGACAGAGTCCCAGTGAAGGGATACCAAGATGTGATCACACTATTTCTGTGTCAGTTAAAAGACGAGCTGCAGTCTTCTGAACTCTAACTGATGTCAACAGCACTGCATTAGTCCCGGAAAGGGGTAGTAAAAACTTCTAGAAAACATTGTTCAAATTAAAAATTTGCCCAAATGAATACCTTTTTCCAGGTCTTTGAGAGTGAACTCATACTCGGTAATCTGTACTGTGTCTGAGCACCATTAAGGTTAAAGTCTGTTTTGACTGGCTAGCAGAAGCTCTGTTCCTCGCTCAAGCACAGCACAATTTCTTGTTCGTAGCACGGTTGGAAGAGGTGTGCTTGGGCAGTATATGTAGGGAGGCAGTTCCTCATGACCGTCATTGAACAACATAGTGATCGTGATCCAGAAATTTAAATATGCGACGAGAAAAACTCAAAAGCCACAAAGTCAGTGCTGTTACCATCATATTCTCTGCGCTATTTTCTACTGTGCTTTCTCTCAAACTTGTGTGCTTTGAGTAAAAATTGTGTGACAATTTGATGTCGTATGTACAAGCGAAGATCGTGGTCAAGCTGAGACTGGAATAATGTGAGTTTGGGCCAATAAGGAACTCTGGAGCGACGCATAATCGTAGCATGACCATGGCATGGTACAAGTGGAAACTTCTTTTGAAAGTAACTACATCTACAGTGACGCTACCCCCTAGCTCTGCATATGTGTCAGTCATTAACTCTTGAATACAGACTGTGTCTGCCTTGCATATTGTAAACTTGTATCCTAACCTTTTTTATTTTCAGTGCATAAATGTATTCATGTTAATAATTTCCCTCAGTAAACTGCAAGTACCTGGTGCATTCATAACAATCAGGAAACTGAGTGTGGTCCCTTCATACCCTCAATGGCTGCCATCTTGACATAGTGGAAGTTCTGAGGCACTCATTTGTCATATTTTTCTGTCCAAAAAAAAGACAGTCATCTGTCTTTGGTCCCAAGGATGGGACCACTTCAATCTCATAAAAATGGAGAGATTGAAAAATATTTAATCCATCATCTATACTCACTTGTATTCAGGGTGATGGGGAGCCCATCACAGCTCTCTTTGGGTGAAAGACAGGGGTACACCCTGGACAGGTCACTAGTCCATCACAAGGCCACTTGTATATGGATGAACAACCACACATACTCACACTCACTCCTATGGACCATTTTGGAATCACCAGTTAGCCTGACATACATCTTTTTGGACTGTGAGATGAAGCATGAGTATCTGAAGAAAACCCATACAAGCTCCAATCCATCCATTAACTTCAGTTTATCTCCTCCAGCGTCCTCTTGGGGGACACTTCAGTCAGCTGGGAGATATAATCTCTTGAGCATATCCTGGGTCTGCCTCATGGTCCTCTCCCAGTTGGACATGCCCGAAACACCTCCCCCAGGAGGTGTCCAGGAGGCATCTGAACCAGACGCCCAAACCACCTCTAGTGCTTCTACTGTAAGACTCTCACAGATGACTGAACTTCTCTCCTTCATCTCTAAGGGAGAGTCCGGCTACCCTGCCGAGGAAACTCAGTTCAGCCACTTGTATCTATGACCTAATTCTTCAGTCACCAACCACAATTTATGACCATAGGTGAGGGTAGGAACAAAGATTGACTCATAAACAAAGAGTCTTGCCTTTTGGCTCAATTCTCTCTTCACCGCAGCAGATCAGTACAGAGTTTTCACCGCTGCAGACGCCACACAGATACACCTGTTGATCTCATGCTCCTTTCTTCCCCACTCTTGAAGACTTCCAGATACCTACTCCATGGGGTGAATTCCAATTCCTCCCTTAACCCTCAATCTCAACCCTCAGTCTCAAAAATGCGTGCTCCCGCTAAGGGCAAATGCTGTCCCGATTCTTAGAAAGTCAAATTGAGGGACGAGTTTGAGGGCTGTATCGCCCTCAAACTTGATATTCTCCGACACCACCCTTGGTAGTAAGGGCTACCCAGAAGGCACTGGGTAATTTAGTCAAGACATCTTCAAAAAGGATGGTGTCAAAAAAAGCTAGCTACATGTAAGTATCTTCGTAGTTCTTAAAGATTAAATGTTACGAAACCATCTTATTGTCTTTGTTTGAGACTTTTTTCATGGATTAACATCGTTGTTGCGTAACATTTATTTTTTTACTTTACGATGTTTGCCATCGGCGGGTCCCGGTCGCCGGCGGGTCCTGGTTGCCGACGGGTCCTGGTTGCCGACGGGTCCGGGTCAGCTTCACGTTACTTGTTTACCTTGTTGTGTAGCGACGGAGGACTGAATAATGTATCCTCTATTGTGTTATTTGCTAATATTATTTGGAGAATATACGGCGCTCTTTTCAATGTTATCCCTGTGTCATTTCAGCGAAATACAGAGACAACACGAGCTCTGATACGTTTCAGTCTGAAGACGTAACTGCACTCAAGGGGTGTCCCATTTCTAAGTCACAAGATAACCCTTACACTTACTTTCGAGGGTTTAGATTGAGGGCCAAAAATTGAGGGTTAAGGGCGAGGGTTGAGATTGAGGGTTAAGAGAGGAATTGGAATTCACCCATGGTCTCAGATTTGGAGGTGCTGATTCTCATCCCTGCTGCTTCACACTTGGCTTTGAACCGCTGTTTCTCAGCAATGTAGGAAAGCAACTCGTTTGGTCAGAGGATTGCAATGAAACTGGCTCAGAGGTGCAACCAGGAGTGCCTGCCTCCTGAGAGGATGGACCTTCCATTTCCACTGACCTGTGCATCTAGAAGACTGCACTGTTCAGCAGAAGAACATAATTAAGAGTTTCCATTATAAAAAGGTTACAGTATACAATGATTGATGATTGACTTGCCTCAGTAGCACTGATACACCATCGCATTATATCTAACTGCTGTAAAACACCATAGAAGTGTTATGGGACCTGTAATAAACACTGCAAGCGCTTTGAAAGTAGACATCTGGTCAAAGTCACATTTGAAAGCTGTATTTTTTTTCCGAAAATGAAATACCCTGATAATAAAACTAATATGTCAAATTAGGCTAGCCTTTTACATTCTAAGCTAACATAAAAAATTTCAAGAGAAACAATCAACCCAACTAATTAGCCAAACTGTCAACTTTGTCCTCCAACTATGAGAAAAGAAAGGAATTGCAAAGTCTGTGAATTGAAAGCACAAAAGAAAAAGATCCTTAAAATTTAGACAAACTTGTCTATTTATTAACAAAACTGTAACTGTGTGGTTTTATAATATTTTGAGAATGCAGGACAGTGAGATGCATCATTAGATGCTTTTAATTGTTAGGAGATGAGTTGTAAGTCAGTCAAAATCTGAGGTAAATCATCTATCCATCCTTCCATCCATCCATCCATCCATCCATCCATCCATCCATCCATCCATCCATCCATCCATCCATCCATCCATCCTCCATCCATCCATCCATCCATCCATCCATCCATCCATCCATCCATCCATCCATCCATCCATCCATCCATCCATCATCCATCATCCATCCATCCATCCATCCATCATCCATCCATCCATCCATCCATCCATCCATCCATCCATCCATCCATCCATCCATCCATCCATCCTCCTCCATCCATCCATCCATCCATCCATCCATCATCCATCCATCCATCCATCCATCCATCCATCCATCCATCCATCCATCCATCCATCCATCCATCCATCATCCATCCATCCATCCATCCTGCTATACAGGGTCATGGGACTCTGCTTGAGCCCATCCAAGCCGTCTTTGGGCGTAACCCTGAAGCTGGTCACCGGTGACGTAAAGAACTCTCCAAAAGAGACATACTAATATATACTAACTAATCTTTTTTTCAATAAGATGATTATTACATCAAATTTTATTAACAAAAGGAGCTTTTATGTCCCCTTATTTGCATCTAAACATTTTCACAGAATGCCAAAGTTTTTTCTGAATTTTGCCAATCATCTAAACCATTTCAACAACTCCACGTGAAATTGTGAAAAAGTTAATGGGAACATGACAAATGAAAGTCATGTGACTTCCTGGCTGTAACCGCAGGATGAAGGATGGACAAAATGATTGGCAAAGTAACCTGGATATTAAAGCGACAGACTTAGTTTCTGGGTGAGTTTATGAGGTCAGGTAGAAAAACTCACTGATTTGTAGTGGTAAAAAAAAAAATGTTTTTAACCTGACTTGCCAGTCTTTACAAAATCTGTACGTATATGCTTATTTAAGGGTTAGATAGATGTGATTAGGGGAAAATAACTGTTTTTCAACATGAGAACGGTTTTAAAAAAATAAGGTTATAAATGCTCAGAACTTAACTAATCCACAAAGACGGAGTAATTTCTCTCAGTTTCACTTGATCTCTGGCTTTAGTTTTGGAACATGAAAAGACAGCAGCCCTGGTCACTGACTGGTTGGCCCCCATCACTACAGGGGCCCTTGCTGGGGTGAGCAGAGGTCAGCCTGCCTCCTCCTGCTCTCATTAAGACTGTAGCAGCACATTAGTGAATAGCTCCAGGGCAAAGAGAGTGAAATGGCTTTAATCAACATGAGACTGGTTGTTTATTTTAACTGACGTCAGTCGTCTGCATGACATGAGAGAAAAAAGGAAACAGAGCTGTGCCCACTCAACACAAACACCACATAAATGATATCATCTCTTAGATAATATATGGGGTGAAACTAAAATCGGGCCAGTCAGGTGTGTTTTTACCCCAAATCATTAACATTTTTGCTAAAAAAAAAAGTGGACACACTGTGTTAAATATAAATGGCAACAAAATGTAATTACACACAACTCATAAAACCTGACATTAATTCATAATTGAACTTTTTAAAAATATTCACTCATTTTAAGTTTGATGCCAACAGCTCTAAAACAAATGTATTTTACTTTGGGGTGTTTCATCTGCCATGGTTCATGATGGGATTAAAGGACTGAGTTCATGGGTTAAAGAAGATTGCTGTCCTCCTGCAGCGGTCGCAGGTTTGACTCCCGGCCTGCAGAGCCCCTGAGCAAAGTGTTTAATTCCTTTGAGAGTCATGGATGCTGCATCCTCCAGCTACAGACGACGGAGACTATCCATCTTGTTAATAATTCGTTCAGGTTATTTCTGATAACGATTTCTCCAAGCTATTGAATCGTAGATTGTACTTAGTATTTCATAAACTGACATACATAAATATTCTTGGACTTCAAGATGTTAACTCCTTATATGGACTGTTATTCTCACAATAAACTGATACTTTTAAAACACGTTTTAAACTTGAGAACAAATTTGAAATATAACACTTTAAATTGTAACCGATGGGCATTTAACATATTTAAGCTTCAGATTGTGTTTCATAAAGTGTCAGTGGGTTGATCAAAGGGACTTGATCTGCTGGCAGACATGCAGCAACTATTAGAGACAATGCAGTTGTCTGCAGCAGATAGTTAATTGATAAAGTGAAATGCGTTACTTTTTTTCTCCAATATCAAAAATCATATCAAACCATTTTTGCTTCACGTCTTGAATGCTATGTTGGACAGAAGACACAGCATTAAATATCTGCATTAACAGAGTAGTGTTTATGCTAACTGATGAGCATCATGAGCAAACTTGCTAACACAAACATGTTTGCACAAACATTTTTACACAGCAGTCATGAATCTGGAGCAGACTTTGAGTGAGGAGGTGATTTATGTACAAATCTACACAGAGATTGATGAAGATTTAATAAATGAGGCCCAGTATCCTTTCAGGTTGACTCATCTCTTCTCATTTATTACCACCATTCTAAGCAGACTCAGCAAACAGAAACATAGCGACCATCTCAGCTCCTTTCATGTTTGTCTCGTCATTTCATGTTGCTGTTCTTCTCTTACATCTTTTTTTAACATCTGCTTCTTTCATTTCAGTGGCAGCTGGCAAATGGTGAAAGTGGTACATTACCAGCACCAAGTAGCATAGAGTGTTAGTTTGCTAAGTCAGTGAATCTTGCCAGTCCCTACAGTGTAGGGACTATAGAAAGAACCCAGAAAGTGCTTTCAAGGACTGAGCAGAACGGTTTTGAAACTGAAATGGTTTCCCATTCATACTTGATATTAGTAGACTTTTGATGCTCAGCAGTTCATTTGTCATTTGTCACAGTGTAGGGCCTACACTGTGATGGAGACATAACAATTGAAAGGACCAAGGAGGATTTCAGCCCTGTTAAGCCAGAGTCCCACAGAATGTGGAAAGCATCATCCGGTTTTGAAGCGGCTGTGCACTGTCTTCGGTGTGACCTCAAGATCCATGATCAGCGATTAGGAGCAGAGCAGCAGCAAGAGCTCCTAAACTTTCTTACCTGGACACCAGACCTGTCACCCTATAAGAGTGATTAAACAAAAATGACAAATGAACTGCTGAGCATCAAAAGTCTACTAATATCAAGTTTGAATGGGAAACCATTTCAGTTTCAAAACCGTTCTGCTCAGTCCTTGAAAGCACTTTCTGGGTTCTTTCTATAGTACTAATGACCAAGACACCCTAATCCGGCTCAATCATTAAAACAATGCAAAATAAGAAACAAAACATCAAGAGGACCACATGAAAACCCCATACTGTGCAGTCAGTCAGCAAACAGATCTGATACAGCCAATATAAAGCTTCACAAGCGCAAGTAAAGCCTGCTGCACCCTCCCCACCCTCATCTAGAATTCCTCTGTACTGCGGCTGAACTCACGAACCTTTCCTTAAACACGCCCAGACGGACAGGTATCTCTTACATTCCCACCCTCAACAAATAAACAACTTTTCCGCACTGTTATCACATAATTACATGGAAACTATTGCACTGCACCGGCTTGATTTCACTGCAGGTGAGAATGTGTCCTTTGACCTCAGGGAATGTATGAGTCACGTCAGGACTGGAGACACCTGACTGAAGATCTGTCGTCCTTTGGTCTCTGTGAAAGATCTCGGTCCAAGTGTTTGGTGACCCACAGGCGTCCCTTTTCCAAATGTCTGCAAACCCACCACGTTTGGAAAAGCAACACATCACCCAACCGGGGGGCGGCCTTGACCTCTGACCCCCAGAGATTTAGTTATGACCCACCCAGTGTTTGTGAATTCCTGGTGGAGGGTCTGATGGTTATATGGAGCAGGCAGCTGAATGGGCTGACACAAGCATGAACAGATGTTTAGTCTGAAGCCTCTTGCATCTGTACTGGCGATGAATGAGGCAGCAACAATCGGTTACTCAGTGGCTTCGCCCATAGAGCTTTAACAAAACAAGGGTCTTTGTGGCTCTTTGTGCCTCAACAGCTGGTTCACTTTAGGACGTAGTAAAACAGCCGTGAGCAGAAGAAATTATGCCTTAACCAAACACCAAGAAAGGATTGTGTTAAATGACAAAATAAAAGACCCACATTGGTATTGTGTTGTTGTTTTTTTTGTCGCCAGAGAGTCTAGACTCAACTATAGTTCCCTCTTCTCTCTTGTTTTTGCTTTGCTTCACTTCACTTAATTTGCTCCTTCCACGACAGGGAGCACAAACCTGGTACAGCATCATACCTCAGGGATTATGAGATTATCTTTTCACAGCCACTTTGACAAAGGCAGAGTCTCTAAGGTCATCTACAAAATGAGAAAAGTGGAGATGTGCACATAAGTCTGACTGAGATAAGAAAGAACACAATGAAACTGGAATTAACACTAACACACCAAAAGTTCCTCGACTGTTTTCCAGGTATCAAAAATATAGTCTGTATGTTCAGAAACAGTAAAGTATCTATTTGCGTCAGATTCAAATAGAAAAACTACCAGAGCCAAGTCAGTTGTTTCCAGACCTGAAGCCAACATGTCCATCAAACTTCATGGAATTTTTCATTTGGTTCTAAAACAACCCTGCAGACAGATAAAGATAAAGATAAACAAACACTCAACGTGAATGATTATGACTTTAATTCCCCATGAAATTACAGCTTTCAAACAGCAAAGTTCACACTTGTCATCAGGTTCGTGCAGGCAGGCACATTCACAGGACTGTAAAGTGTTATCTGATTGAACATTGAAACTGCCAAGTCCATCAGTCCCGTGTTTGTTTGCTAATACGTGACTGGCTGGATTGGCTCCATAACCTTTCAAAATAAGAGTAGTTTTTTTTTTGTTTTGTTTTTTTGTAGAAACTCTTGATTCAATAACAGTCCTTTTTGAGGCAAAGGTTTACAGTGTATCTACAAAAATGTGTGCTACAGGGACAGTTTGTCAGCTGAGGATTTACGTGGGCATATGTGGCCTTTTTATTTTTTCTTTTTCAAAATGTTGAAGCACAACTGCACAAGGTCTTAACCGAATGTGACATGTTTCAGTGAAAACACCACAAAATACACCACAATGGTTTCCATATTTAACATATTCTCACAGCTCTGTTCATTGTAACTGTTTTTAAGGGGGTGAAGTCAGCCACAAGACATCTTTTAACTCACTTCCAACGAACAGTGAAGGATGCAGGGATGTTTGGTCGGAGGTGAAACAGGGGAGTCTGAATAATCCTACTTAGTCAGGTCTGTGATGTCACAGAACCCTAAACCCCTCACCAAATGACTTTTTTTTCCAGACTCAGGGTGCCTTAAACTAAGTGACAAGATTGCATTATATTGGAGTTTTTGATTTGGTAGTCCCTTATATATACATATATACTATAAGAGTATAGAATATAAGAGTATTTTCTGAAGAGAAACATTTGAAGGCTTAGATGAACATGAAACCCTCCAGACTGAGAGTCCAATAGAACAATCAATCTAATCTCTCCAAAAAACAGGACAAAGGTGTCCACATATCCAAAACATACTAGTGTATGCACCAACAGAAGTGAAAAACCATCCATCCATCCACAGTGAGAGGGAGGGAGGCTGTAGTCTATCTTAGCTGTCATCAGGCAAGAAAGTCTCCAGCATGAGAAGTAGCCATTAAAACACAAATATGCCCGATCCACATCAGTGATATCACATAAGCTTGTTCAGCATAGTTCATAGTTTTTGCTATGTCCATTTTTTAGCAGTTTCAGCATCTTGAACTGGCATTTGAATCTGGGGAGAAAAGATTTAATTTTACTAAAACCCCTAATGAAAAAAATGCAGCAAATGAAAAAAATTAAATAACAACAGAATTAAATAATTAACAATTCTCACAAACCAATATCTGATTCAGCGTGGTACAGTAGAACATATAAAACAAATCAAAATGATTAAACTGAGGAAATGCACCATCTCAAGAAAAAAAAACAAGGTCATTTTGAATTAAACAAGGCTCAAGAAAAAGTTGACTTTACTTCGGTCCATTTTCAGATGAGCTTTGATCTAGAGAAGATGGAGCCATTTCTGGATCATGTTCACATTCTGAATTTTCTTTTCATAACAGAGCCTGCATCTGTGGACGGCTGTTCTTACACAGTGATTTCTGAAAGTGCAGTGATTTCCTTTACAATACCATGTCTGTTTTTAACACACTGATTTTCAGCCTTGCTCCACACATACAGAGATACTGCACTGTAGATGATGACATATTCAGTCATTATTCTGCTTTTTCATGCCTTGCTGAACCTCTTTACTTCTAAGAGACTCTCCCTTTCAAAGATGCTCTTTTCATACACAATCGTGTCACTGACATGTTGCCAACTAACTTAATTAGTTTCAAGATGCTCCTCTAGTTGTTTAGTTTCTAGTATCACTCACTTTTTGGTCTTTTGCTTCCCATATACTAACTTTTTTTTAGATGTGTTGCTGCCATCAAATTCAAAATGAGGTCATATTTTTCATGAAAAGGTAAGATTTCTCAATATCAATATATGATATGCTTTTTATTTTTTATTGGAACAAAAAATGGGTTTTTGAGATTTGCAAATCATTCCATTGAGTTTTTACTAACATTTTTACACAGCATCTCAGCTTTTATGGGGTTGTACACCTCAGACGGTCTGTTTTGACAGGGAACATCTTGCAGAGAGCTCAGTGTGTTTCAGATTCTGGATCAGTTTGTGATGTTTCTCTTTTTTTCAGTGCATTCACACGTTTTGCTTTGAATTGATCACTACAGCCTCAGTAATGTCAGTCTGGGCCTCCTTGAGGCAAATTTGCAGCAAAAATCACGACCTGCTGTCTAATTATGGTGAGGATCAGAAGCTGTTCACAGTCTACAGGTTACATCTGGTGCTCATTACAACATGTGGCAGAGATGGTGGTTAAGTAGTTCTAATATGTAAAATTTGGGGGTTTTTTGTTTGCCAAAAACAAAAGTGTGGATAGTATGAGAGAGAGAGCAGCGCCTTTAACAAGTCACATTCTAAAACACTGATGTCCATCGCTAAGTTCACATGCAACTGAGAAGAAAACAGACTGAAACTCCTGCCCAAAGGAGATAGTGACATCACTGCTTGTAGCGCCAAATTAGAGTCCTTGTTTTAAAGCCATATGCTCAGTGTTCCATGGTAAGTAGATTAAAGCTGTTCATGAGGCTCACTCCCAAACAAACATTCCTCCGAAGAATCGGAGTCATCGGAGACAGAAACTGTGCCGTGAGCCAAATCTGTCTCCTTCTTCAGGCCAGTGCGCCTGACTGACACCCTGCAACATTTCTCTGACAAACCACATCCAATACAGACCAGAAATGGGAAAGTAACTTTCACTTCCTGCATTCTGAGTCCAAAAAGAAGTTAACATATGTTGGTAAGACAAACAATGATGTTTCATTATTCAATCTAAATGTCTGACAGGACCTGGAAAAGTTGGAACAAAGACTCGACTTCTGTGCACCCTGCTGTGTCTGTGTTCTCATGCAGGGATGGGATTAGATAAAATATGAGCAGGGTATTTATAGCGAGTGACATTTAGGAGATAAAGGTGGTGTAGTAGGATGTGAGGAATGTGGAGTCAAGGGTTGCAACATCACAGATACAGCAGGAGAATGACCTCACCACTGGCAGGACGAACCCTATAGCATTCTGGATAAGAACATTAAAACTTTAAATATTAAAACTGCACAGGCCACAGCAGGCTTATATTAAAGTCAAATGTCTTTAATGCAAGGGTCAACTCATGGATAACACAAAGAGCACACGAATGGAACTTTTGCACTAATGATAGACAAATAAAACTATTGAAAACCACCCAGTTTTCCCTCCAGATTCTACAATGAAGCAAACAACTTCTAACAGAGAGAAAAACTCAAACTGTCCCTGGAATTTATCACCTCCCATCCTTCACTGTACTGCAACAAATGTTCAAAGCTTTGCAGTTCCTTGCAAGCAAAACACCTCAAGGTAAATATTTAAAGCCACCAAATATTTCCTCCCTGAAAAGAGTTCAGTCACTGTACAAACAGCCTCCTTCATACAGTTAGTGGAATTTGTCATCTCTTTTCTTCTCCAGAAGGGGTAGAAAACATTTAAAGGCTCATTGTCTCACCTGCTCCGTAGAGAGGACATGGTAGATCTCTGTGGATGAATCGGGCTCAGGTAGCGTTGCGTTCGCGGTCAGGTGCAGTTTAGATCGCGGATCGTGGTGTGAAAGAGTTCATGTCGACGCGCGGACGCACAGCGAGACGCGGGATTGGCCGACGCACGGCTTCAGACAACATTCTCTCTCCATTTAAAGGCTCATTGTCTCACCTGCTCCGTAGAGAGGACATGGTAGATCCTGTGGATGAATCGGGCTCAGGTAGCGTTGCGTTCGCGGTCAGGTGCAGTTTAGATCGCGGATCGTGGCGTGAAACGACGCGGCTGTGACGCACAGCGCATCCCAGCTGCGGGCTGAGCCGACGCACGGATTTCAGAGCCAACAACACCTTCCATGTCTTTCTCTCTCCTGAACTTTATCCTGTTTTTCTTTCTCAGCTGCAGAACTGATCCATCCAAACAGCTGTGTTGCTCAGTTCCCAAAACGCATCACATCAGTTTAGCCTTTCTGGACAAACTGACTGTGAAGATTACACATCTTCTGGTGCAACAACTAAGCTGTTCTCGCTCAAAGATCAGAACATCCGCATCCAGCTGTGAGCCACATGCAGACGACTCCAAAACAGATAAATACTGTTTGATAGGAAGTAAGTTTATAACAGTTTCACTGCCGCCTCGGGGCAGCTTTTCATTCAAGTATATCCAGAAGCTGCTCCTTCTTCTCTGTTGGCACCTTTCCTCTCAGTCCGCTGCAGGTCCAGAGGATCCTGGAGAGCTCCACTTGTCCGCGGTGCGCGCGCGGCCGTCCTGTCAGTGTCTGACTCTCCCCTGCACCTGAGAGGCTGCATTCCTGCTAAGAACACGCCTCTCCTCTCCAATCACAGCCCGGCAGCTCCTCAGAAGTCAGGGCCCACAGATGGACCCAGCACCAGTTATCAGGCTTCACCTTTGAGCGCAGAGCTGGAACGCGACTGAAGCTGGTTTCTCTCGCAAATGACATCCTCCTTTTCAAAAAACCCAATCTCCAAGCACAGTAAGTCAAGAAGCCCGCCAACGCGACAGAATCTCTAAATTAATCCACTGGTCGTAAAAAAATAGAGCCAACTTTCAGATTTAATGTTTTATTTGGTTTTAAATCAAAGAAAATGTGGTTTCCAGAATGTAAAATCACACAGCCATCTGCCATAGAAGCCATCAGACAGTTATTAAACATATGCGATATATAATCCTGGTATTCAAATTCAAATTTTGTCATATACCCAATTATACACAGTATGTGTCGGGAAATCTTTTCAAAGACAGCCCCTTGTTATAGAAGAATAATGACAGAAACTTAAATATATAAAATAAAGTTACAAGTGGAACAAAGTGACAAACCAGTGAAATAAAGTGACAGTTGCAATAAGTGAATATAATATAAATATTCAGAATATGGAACCTTTATGAGATGTGCAAGAAGTCAGTATGAGGTAGTTATTGATTATGAGTTGAGTCCAGAAAATGTCCAGGTTCCTGGTGTTAACTGGTTGAAGCTGAATATCTGAGGAGGAAATATTGTGAAGTGCTCCTAACTGGTCACTTCAAAATCTACAGGAAGCACCCAAACTGTCAACATGTATTGTTTTCAACTTTATCACTTGTCTGTAAATTTCCTATTTTTTCATCCCCTTATAATCATCCTAATTTGGATACTTTTAAATACAGTATGTCTCATTAGTCTAATGGCAGATGCATTAATCACATTTTTAAATCCAACTGGAGTCACATCCTCACTCTTTCTACCACCACAATTTATTTTACATAAGTGCATTAAATAAGCTAAAATCATCACCCTCCATCACTGTGCCTGACTGATGGATTGAGGCATTTGTACTTGTACTTATTTGTGCTTGGTTTTCTCCAAACACTACTTCATCATCATCATCATCATCATCATCATCATCATCATCATCATCATCATCATCATCACCATCATCATCATCATCATCATCATCATCATCATCATCATCATCATCAATCATCATCACCATCATCATCATCATCATCATCATCATCATCATCATCATCATCATCATCATCATCATCATCATCATCATCATCATCATCATCATCACCATCATCATCATCATCACCATCATCATCATCAACATCATCATCACCATCATCATCATCATTATCATCTTTATCGTGGCACTCATCTCAATTCAAAACAGCCGATAGTTTCCTTTTTCAACAGTTTATAGTTTAAAAAGCAAGTGTGTTTATGTTGCTGGCTGCTGAATGACCAAAGACCTTTGTCTCAAACATAGTTTTTCTAACACCTACTGTAAATAGTATTTGTTTTATGAAGCATATCTACTTGGTAAAATCAATTTCAATTTCTTTTTGCGTTTGTGAAAGTTACAGATAAGTAATGTTTGAGTATTTAACTTACTTAAATTTTTATATCATACAATTGATTTTAGTCAAATTCCCATAAGATTGATTTATCAAACTCAATTTTGGAGAGTTTACCAAAACTAAATCTTTCTGATACGCCCAAATACTGCAGAATGAACTTGCCTGGTCATAACTCCAACATTTGGCTGTACATCAAGACAAACATTTAAGTAACCATTTTTATTTCTCAAAATAAGATTTTAGCTGGATGGACATGAGGGTGTTGCAATATTTAATTCAAACTTTAATGCAGAAGGTTAGCTTGGTTTTTCCCACTATGTTTTGCCAGTATTGTAGACTACAAAGTTTCAAAGCTAACCTTACAAAGTTTGTTTCTTAGACAAATTTGGTTTGTCCTTCATAATGTCTACAAATGTTGTCTTCACGATTGTTATCTTGAAGGATTATTTTTATTTGGCTACTGTTTTTTATTACTGCATATGTTGAAATTCTCGCTAACAGATGTGCGCGGGGCTAATGCTAACATGTGAGCTAATCATTAACAGCATTGTTTATAGCTTGGAGGCTCTATTCCAACCACTGTTTCAATGTTTGTCTCTAAAACATGCAGGACAGTTGGAGAACACTGCTCTATTTAATGTAGTGAAGACCCACAGTCGTAATAACAGATTAGATTGACGAGGCCTGTCTGTAGGATTGTGTTTAATTATTCACTTATAACTCCAGGATCCGATCACATCAGTTTCTAAGAAGAGAGGTGCGTCTCCCATATACTGAGATGTCTCACTGAGTTTATGGGAGAGAGTGTTGAGGAGCTCATCTCTGACTTCAAAGTATTGTTTCAGTTTCAGGCCAGGACTGAGCTCAGTCCCTCAGACGGGTCAGATTATCTGAGTCGGGTCTGACTCAGTTTCTGACCCTGAGCCGGTTTCTAACCCTAACCCTAACCCTAACCCTAACCCCTAACCCTGAGTCAGTTTCTAACCCTGACTCAGTTTCTAACCCTGAGTCAGTTTCTAACCCTAACCCTAACCCCTAACCCTGAATCAGTTTCTAACCCTGACTCAGTTTCTAACCCTAACCCTAACCCCTAACCCTGAATCAGTTTCTAACCCTGACTCAGTTTCTAACCCTGAGTCAGTTTCTAACCCTAACCCTAACCCTAACCCTAACCCATGTCAGGTGAGACATTCAGTTTCTGACCCTGAGTCAGTTTCTAACCCTAACCCTAACCCCTAACCCATGTCAGGTGAGACACTCAGTCTGGCCTGAGTCAGTTTCTAACCCTAACCCTAACCCTAACCCTAACCCATGTCAGGTGAGACATTCAGTTTCTGACCCTGAGTCAGTTTCTAACCCTAACCCTAACCCCTAACCCATGTCAGGTGAGACACTCAGTCTGGCCTGAGTCAGTTTCTAACCCTAACCCTAACCCTAACCCATGTCAGGTGAGACACTCAGTCTGGCCTGAGTCAGTTTCTAACCCTAACCCTAACCCCTAACCCATGTCAGGTGAGACACTCAGTCTGGCCTGAGTCAGTTTCTAACCCTAACCCTAACCCTAACCCATGTCAGGTGAGACACTCAGTCTGGCCTGAGTCAAGACCTCTGCATTTTGGCCTAATCTTTGTAAAATTTAAAAAACAATAAAAGAAAAAAAAGAGAGTGTAATATGTCAACCTGTGAAGGACCAGATATATTTAATTATGCCCCAAAACCACACTCAAAACTAATCATTTTAGATTTTTTTTTAGTTTTATTTTAGTTAAAGAAATTAGACATTTTATTCTAATTGTGTTTAATTTGTATGCTGTACAGGAAACAGCAGAGAGAAGCAACTGAAAACTCCACGTATGAGAATCTACACCTGTCAGATCCAGATGCTGCTGGTATCATCATCATCATCATCATCATCATCATCATCATCATCATCATCGAGGGTCCCAGTGCTTACTGGTCTAGAAACTCTAGCAGGAGCATCCTCCCTCCTCCTCACATCAACATCTGCCCTAAATCTGGAGGATCCACCTAAACTCTCTGAAACATTTGAAGGTCTTTTTCTTGGACTAGACTCACTGCGGCCAAAACCAACAGCCAACTTCTTCACACTCCAAAACCATCTTCTCTCCTAGCTGGTCCACCCCTGCAGTTTCAGCTCCTGTTGGATTTACAGACTTTGATGTGTCAAAGATCTGCGGAGCTCAATGAACAGCAGCTATTAATTGTTCTTTTATTGTCCTTTGAGGCAGGTTTGACTGGAGTTTCTGATCAATTGTGGAGGTTTTATCAGCTGCAGGTCAGAATTTGTGTTCTGTAAATTGTTGAATTGTTGAAATATTCTAATGTGCATCTTTAAATAGAAAAACGTTTGTACTTGGGTATATTTGCACATGCTAAAAACAAGTTAGTTTTTTGTTTTGTGTTCAGCACTAAGATCAGGTCACAGATTACTTTGATGTATTTTGGTTTTAAAAACAAATTTGTATTTAAAGAGTTAAAAACTGTAAAGTTGCAGAAAATGCTTTTGATACATAAGAATGTTGGACACAAATACCTGTCTTTCCTAAATGTAAAAGATTTTATGAGTTATTTCCTAATATTTTTATAAAGTAATTTAGACCTTAAAATCATACAAAAATTGTTTCATTTAAAATAAATTTCTTCATATATACATATACATTTTACTCTATTTAATTAAGTATAATACAGTTAACAACTGACTGTTTTTTTTAAGTCAGTTAAACTAAATGTTTTTGGCTTTTTATTTAAAGCAGTGCTAAAAAAAAAAAAAAAAAACTCGACACAATAAAATACAAATTTTTGTGTTTTCCAAAATCGAAAAAAAATCACAAGTTCACTAAACTACTAAAAAGTGTTTGGAAAATGTTGCTGTTGTTGTCATTTTTTTTAAGTTGGATCTAAGTAACAGTTTTTACAGTGCTGTAACATGTTTCTTGTTTTTTTTTTGTTTTTTTTTTTAATGTTCTGATATTTTTTTTTCTTCACTTATCATCGTGGTTTTGGTCAGCCATGGCAGACTGTCAGTGTCTGTGTAAAGTTGGCGTCTCTCCGTCTTTTGTGTTATCTGTTTCTTGTTTTCTTTGAAGGTCTGTCTTGTCTCCTTTTCTTCCTCCCCCTTGTTTTCCTGATCGTTTCGCACCTGCCTCTCGTTTGTTCCTCCGTGTATTTAAGTCCTGTCATTCCCGTTCTGTTTGCTGGTCCGTCTCCTCGTTTGAAGGTTTTTCTGTTTATTTGGTTGGATTCCTGTTTCGATCACTATTGTGGATTTTTGGTTTGTTTGGACTTTGTCTTTCTCCTCAATAAATATCCTGTTTGATACTCCTGCGCTTGGGTCCTCCATTCTGCCTCCAAAACCTGACACTTGTGCTTCCAGCAGCTGTGGTAACCAAGCAGCCCCACAGCATGATAGCACCTCCACCATGTTTTACTGTACTGTAGGGGTGTTCTTTGCATGAAGGCATACTGATTCACATTGACATTTATACGTGCATGGAACATTTTTATTAGTCTTGTGGTACATACAGGAAATATCTTAACAGCTTTATGACTCAGCCTCATCATTTGATTAAAATCACGTTAAACTCTAAAAGGCAATTACATTATAAGTGTTCTCAATTTTTATGGGCTTTACAGTTCAAGGTGCTTAACTTTGTGACTTCAAGCCTTTAAGTAATAATAATAATTTAAAAAAAAAAAACAGACAAAAATAAAACATATAACTTGAGAACAGAGTTGTGTTCACAAACCCAAAAATAATATACACATGTTTTAGCCTCTGCCAACTTTATATCTTCCATTTTTCACATTTAATGTTTACTCTCTTGGCACATTTTTGTCTCCTTGTCTCATCATCTCCTCACCTTCCTTGTACTCTATGACAACTAGGTTCCTGCACGAAAACGCTTCAAGGACAGAAACCTCATCTGCATCTACAAGTCAGGACACTTCTCAGAGTTAATCACCCCATACCAGCCCTACTTTCTTTACAGGAACATAATTCTTTTTGTGAATGTATGTAACTGTATCCCTTGGGCATCCACTTTGTCTCTCTCTCTCTGTCTGTTTTATATTTGACATGCTGTAGCCCCTTTCAGCAGATTTGGTTTCACAGTCTCGGTTGTACGAGGCAGAATGCTGTGGGTCATCTCCAGTTTCCAACACTGCTCGTCCAGCGGTATAAGTGGGATGACTTAGTGGTGGCGAAGCAACCACGTGGCCTTTGTGTGAGCTCAGAGCCCTTCATCCTCAGTTCATATGAGCTGTGCTACAGTGTCAACATGTGACCTTGAACCGTCATCTGGAGCCATCTAGACATAACAGAAGAAACAGGCAGGTGCTCATCTCTCCACACGGAGCTGCTGTGATGTCAGAGCAGCCTCATCTGTCTTAGAGTTTCTCGTGTGTCAGTTGTTGGGTCTTCAAGATTGTGTTTTTGAAAACTGAAGTGATGATTGCAGGATGTACAGTGTACAGTAAACAGCATGTGTGTGGTTAGACTGTCGACTTCCTTACTAGATAAGGAAAAGGACAAGAGTATCACAGTCATGGAGAAATGTTGCACTCTATGCTGTGGAAGTCTTCGGATCACCAAAGTGGCATCTTCCTAAGAACCCCCCCCCACCCCCACCTCCACTGGTTTTAGCAGCTGGTTACAAATGTGTTGTGGATGAAATGCTTTAATAGCTAATAATCTGGCTTTGTGTTGTAAAGACGCAGCGTAAACATTTTGTTGTGGAACTACTCAGTTCAGCTAAGCTACTGAACTATGACTTTCAAAAAAGGTGAAATTATAAAACAGAAACATTTTATGCTGATTTTTTTTTTTTTTTTTAATATGGGTTTATGAGAGCTTTTTAGCTTTTGGGGGTCTCCCAATGGATTGTCATGGTCTGCAAAATTAACCGGCACAGATTTTATGCCCTTCTGACCCAACTCTCACCATTTTTCCAGACCCAGGACTGGCATAGTGGTTGGATACCCACAACCCACCCCCACCCCCCACATGGGGCAATGTGGGTTCAGCGTCTTGCCCAAGGTTCCTTCAGCAGTCTGTAGGGTTGCTGGACTCTCCCTTAGAGAGAGGCTGAGAGGTTCAATCATGCAGGTGGGACTCAGAGTAGAGCTGCTTCTCCTCCACGTTGAGAGGAGCCAGCTGAGGTGGTTCCAGCTCCTGGTTAGGATGTTTCCTGAGGCCTCCCTGGACAGGTTTTTCAGTCATGTTCAATGGGGCCTCGAAGTCTCGAGGCAGACCCAGGGATCCACTGGAGAGAGGGAGGGAGGTCTGGGCTTCTCTGCTTGTTCTCAGTTGCTGTGTTTTACTGTTAATAAATCCGAATTACCCATATTACTGTTTGTTTTTTTATTAGTATACATGGTGCTGCACTGTTTGTATGTACCTAATACCACAAACAGTGTAATGAGGAGTTAGTATTGCTAAAGCTGCTAAGATAGCTAGTTGGACTAAGTCCAACATTTAGAAAGGTTAATTTTTCCGATGTTGGAGCTGGAATGTGGTGAACTTGGGTGTGGCATCATTCCAAGTTGCACCTTCCATCTCCTGAGGTAAATAATTGCACCAGTGCTCTTGCAGCCACATCTCTGTGAAACAATATTTATATTCTCAATTTTCCTGCCGTGTCTTCAACCTTCAAGCTCATTCATTTAAGTTGACAAGGATTCACATTCCACTTGATGTTCAAAAGAGGACATTCTGCTCCTGTCCTGCATCTTCAACATGCCCTCCTCAAACTTATCAGGGATTTGGCATCTTAGTTCAGGCATTACTTGGCCTTTGGACAACACTATCAGATGCTTGTGAACGACTCTCCCTTTGGCATGGGTCAAACTTTTCCACATTTATCAGAGGAAAGCCTTAAGGCTGCATGGTATCAGATCCAGTAGTAACAGTAAGTATTTTAAAACATTTTAAAAAGAGATCTCAAAGAATACAATCTGACTTGAGTTACTGCAACAGGCTGCCACGAGGGCATTATTGTTTTCATGATTTTTGAGTTCCTATTTTTAGTTATCTTGTGAAGTAATCTTAACTACAGCTGTGTTTGAAGTCAAATATTTGCCATGATTTTGACAAAAGTGCTTCTATCAGTAGTAAACAGCTCCTCAGTACCCATGTACTGTATATAATGATTAGTTAAGTGCTCTATGTGCTTGTCCTGGCTTGTAGAGAGATTTTCCTCTTCCCTCCCATCACCGCAGAACACATTTCCCTGTCAAGGGCTTGTGTCTACTGGAAGACAGAGAACCCAGTGTTTACAGTAATCATCATACTCTTTGCGTGTCATCGTGAAGTTTGCAGGCAACAGTGTTTTGCTCTGTACTAAGAAGCTCCAGAGGAAAAAAAGAGCTCATCAAAACAATAGCGAGGAGGTGGTGGGGAAGGGGGTTGATTTGGAGCGCCACAGCCCCCCTTCCCCCAGCCCCCCCTTCCTCCCCTTCAGGTTTTTACTGGTACTGGCAGCCTGCCAGTAAGAGAGAAGAAACTTGATGGGTGGACTGGGTTTCAAACACCAGCTCTGGAGAAAGAATGCTGGTGGTCATATATATATATATATATATATATATATATATATATATATATATATATATATATATATATATATATATATATATATATATATATACAGTCATGGAAAACAATTAGACCACCATTTTTGTCTTCACTTTCTTGTTCATTTTAATACCACCACTAAACGTCATCATGTGACTAAAACAGACAGAAAAGAAAACACTGAATGCATAAAAGCAGTGTTTTTGGCAGTACAACGCCATAGCTATTGATGTAAAAACTTAAGTGATTTAGGTTATAATCAAGAAAACCATGGAAAATGGTAAGATATCAGCTCTTAAATAAAACTCTTATGAGCAATCTTTGTGGTTATTGTTATGTTTGTCCAAACAAATGTACCTTTAGTTGTACCAGGTATTAAAATGAACAAGAAACTGAAGAAAACAAGGGTGGTCTAATAATTTTTTCCATGACTGAATATATATATACTCATAGGAAAAATATAATATATATACTGTATATATATATATATTTCTTTATTACTTATTTTATATAATATATACTATAAGTATATATATATATATATATTACCATGATATATATACCCATATATATATATATATATATATTTATCATATACATATATAATTAGGGATGCATGTACTCAAACATACGGTACGGTTCAGTAAGACCTGCACGGGACGCTTTTATGTCCCACGGTATTTATGTTCCAATAACTTTGCATTTGAGTTGCACGTGAGCGTGCATGCCTTTTAGGCAACAGGCCACTGCATGTCAATGTGCACTCGCCTCCACTCACTCACAGTGACCAGCCGATCACACTTTGGCCGGTTGGCTGCAGGTCATAGACGCAGAAAAAAAAAAACAAAAAAAAACAAGCAGGCGTGGCCACCGGTAGCGGAGAAATTGGGGAAAACTTTTTTTAATCACCGGTGTGGGAGCATTTTGGTTTTGTTGTTGAATACACTGGCGAGGGAGTAAAAACAGTTAACAGTTAACAGAACGCAATCTTCCACTTCCCTAAACCTGCGATCTTACCTGCCTAAGATCCAGTTGTTACCAGTTGTGCGTCTTGGCACAGCTGATGTGCTTTTTAAAATACTGCAGAACGAATCATTGGATGCACATTTAAAGATCACGAACAATTAATGTTCCTGTCCCTCCTCGACCACCAACAGCTTCAGACATATCGGAAATAAATTCCCGCATCCAACCTTTTACAGCTTGACACCAGAGACAAAGATCTCCTTGGTTTCCTCCACAGCAGACATCTGGATGAGAGCTGCCACAGCTGTACATTTATTCCATTTGGATGCGCTCTTTTACGCGCCGACATACGAGTTGCGCTTTCTGCAGACTCGGTATCTTGCGATCGCTTGTTTAGGGTAGCGGCTGGTCTGAAACTGTACCGAATCCGTACCGAAACTGTGACACAACATCCGCAGTACGGACCGTACCGTGAGCCACCTGTACCGTGCAACCCAATATTATATATTATATATATATATTATAGTAGATATATCTATTATATATATATGTATTTATATATATACCTTATATTGTGTATATTATATTACATATATAGGGTATTATATATATACAGGTTATATTATATATATATATATATATGACCATACATAGGTATATATATATAATATATATAATATATATTCTTATTCAATTCAATTCAATTCAATTTTATTTATATAGCGTCTGTTACAATGACAATTGTCTCTAGGCGCTTTACAGAGACCCAGAGCATGACCCCCGAGCAAATATCATCAACTAAGATTATATAATTAAATCCAATCAATGATAATGGCAGGTAAAAAAACTCCCACGTAGGGAGAAAAAAAACCTTTATACCAAACAGTGGCAAGAAAAAACTCCACTTTAAGAGGAAGATGGAGGACAGAAAGAGGATGTAGGACAGAGAGAGGAGAGACACAAATGACTAAATACAATGACCATATAAACATAAACAGATGGAGGCAGCAGCACTGGGATGAGATGGCCAGAGGACCAGGTCGCCGATCACCACGCCAGTCGGTACCCAAACACAAGTGGAGGAGAACCCCGGGATGGACAGAGGATGGAACTGCAAGTCAGCATGAAACCCAGGAAACTCTGGCCTGCAAATACACAAAGAGAAAAGGGGGCAGAAACAGCACAACAAACACAGGAAAGCAAAGAAAATGGAGCACAGTTTCAGTAACAGGGTGCTCCCAATAATTATAAATGAGCTGGAGGAGGAGGAAGGGAGGAAGAAAGGGAAGAAAAAGGAGAAGAGCAGTGGAGACACCACTCAGCAGATCATGCTGGTGTCCTCCCTGTAGCGTAGGCCTATAGCAGCATAACTATGACGAAGCTGTGATTAAGACGAGCTACTCTAGTCTTACTACTACAACTATAGTTATAACTATTAGCCCCTACACACTATAGTTAGATTAGACTAATTGTAGGCTTTACTGAACAGAAATGTTTTCAATTTAGTTTTAAAAATGGAGATAGTATCAGCCTCCTTAACCCAAACTGGTAGCTGGTTCCATAAAAAAGGTGTCTGGTAGCAGAAGGCCCGTCCTTCCAAACCTACTTTTAGATATTCTAGGAACGACGAGTAATCCTGCACTCTGAGAGCGGAGAGCTCTATTAGGAGCATAACATGCTATCAAGTCTTGTAAATAGCGCGGAGCTAGGCCATTAAGGGCCTTATATGCGAGAAGCAGAATTTTAAACTCAATTCTAAATTTCACGGGAAGCCAATGGAGGGAGGCTAACACGGGAGAGATGTGATCTCGCTAACGGATTGCTGTCAGCACCCTCGCTGCTGCGTTCTGGATCAATTGAAGGCTATTTAGCGAGCTTTTCGGACATCCTGCTAACAACGCATTACAGTAATCCAGTCTAGAGCTACAAACGCGTGGATTAATTTTCGGCATCACCCTGGGAGAGGATGCTCCTAATCTTGGCAATATTTCGGAGATGAAAAAAGGCAGTCTTGCAAACCTGATTAATATGCTGCTTAAATGACATATCCTGATCAAAAATAACTCCAAGGTTTTTCGCAACTGTGCTGGAAGCCAGCGTAAATCCAGTCAATCCATTCCTCAGGTGTTTGGGACCAAGACAATAACCTCTGTTTTATCCGAGTTTAGAAGCAAAAGTTAGAGGACATCCAGGACTTATATCATTAAGACACCCTTGAAGTTTAGCCAAAGGTTTTGTTTCCTCTGGTTTCATAGATAGATAAGTACAGCTGCGTTTCATCAGCGTAGCAATGGAAGTTTATGCCATGGCTCTGGATAATTTTTCCCAATGGCAACATGTATAAAGTGAAAAGGATTGGTCCCAGAACTGAAACCTGTGGGACGCCATAGCAGACCCTAGTCCGTGTAGAAGAAACGTCATTAACATGGACGAACTGGAACCTGTCAGATAGGTATGACTTAAACCAGCCTAATGCTGTTAGGGCAGCAGGGCATATAATAGGGGTGCAGCGGTAACAGGTGGCTCACAGTACGGACCGTACTGTGAGCCACCTGTACCGCTGCACCCCTATTATATATATATATATATATATATATATATATATATATATATATATATATATATATATGTATTTATACATATATATATATGTATTATACATATTATATATATGTATTATTATATATATATATATAGAGAGAGAGATTTTACATTTAGGTCTAATACTACGCACCATTTATCATCACTCATCACTGCACCGTCATTCCATTAACTTGTTTTATGTTCATTAATTAAGTAACACAAATTTTTGCCTCAAAGAAGCTATAAAAGACAAACTGTTTGACTCAAATAGTGAAGATCAAAACTTTTAAATAAACAAAACACGTTCAGCTGCTCTACGAGTTGCTTTACAAAATGAGTCACATTATAGCACCGCCGTTTATGATGATGAAGCAGTCGCTACGCTATGTCTTCAACCGTTTGCTATTGCTTGACATACGCGGGTAAATACTCGTACAGAGTTAAAGCCATACGAGCTTTGTGCGTGGGGTGATGATGGAGGACCGAAAACTTCAATTATCCAGGAAAATATGCCAGTTTAATCACTTGCAGCACTTTTTTCATCATGTGTCCTCTGACTGTGCTGTGGTATTTTTGAAGCAGATCCAGGTGCAGATGCCACACAAGGACTCTTCTATTGCACATAAATAAAGTGACCAAAGAATTCTTGGACTCTTAAGGAGTATGACTCAATATTTGGATTGTGTCAAGACACTAAACACAGATAAAGTACTTGAGTAAAAGGAGTTTTAAAAAGCATGACCTCTTTGATTGTCAGCACATGTTCTACGTTTACTTCCAGTGCATCATGGGGGGTGAAATAATGTAGTTGTAGAGTAGTAGAGTAACTTTATTGATCCCGAAGGAAATGGATATATATATGTAGAAGTGTACCTGAATGACATGACAGACGCTGGAGGTCTTCAGGAGACCCTGCAGGAACCAGCTGCTGTCAATCACACATGGGCACACACACGGATGTCATGACATGATTTGGATGCAGAGTCGGTTTAATGGCTGCTGCAGGGTTATGCAGTGAGCAGGCTGTCTCTCAGACTGTGAAAGATCGATTTATGAGATTCATTAAGTTCTTTAATAAAGGAGGAGGAACAGAGAGATCATCAACTTTGGTTTACAGCAGCCAGGAAGGTATGAGAGAAGGACACTCAGGCTAAGGGCTCGATCTTCCGCCAAACCTCCTAAAGCCGCTATTAAGGGATAGCGGGTAGCGGGAGGTGTACGATCGGGGCCTAAAAGTCCTTACACCACTTGTGAAGCACTCAGATGTGTTCATCTTAGATGGGCCCTCCTGACCAAACAGATCTGGGACAAAGACTGTCATTTTATGTGTGTCTGCCGACATGAAACTGAAACTTGAGCTGGCAAAAAAAAAAAGGAAACAAAAGACGTACATCAGCTTCACTCAGTTGCAGTCTTTTCACAGTCCTGGTTGGTAAATTTTTTTCTCTTCTGTTTGTTCAGTTTTATGATATTTTGACAGATTCTGCAGTATTTACGTTCTGGTTTTGTCTTCTTGAATCAGTCGAGAAGTTACGCGTCATCCAAGTTTATCAATATTAAAGACTTCTTGACTTGCAACCAGCATGGTGCCTTTGTTCCAAAGAAAACACGCACATAAAGCCACTTAAAACCTCTAGTAAATACCATCATCTAGATTTACAGCAATGTTTGGATTCTGTAAACAGGCTGAACATCTGCAACAAGACTTTACGTGAAGAAGTTATACTGTCACATGCTGCTGAGTGAATAAATCAAAAAGAAAAATGTCCCTTAATTTACAACATATTGTTTGCATCTTTCCTGAGACTCCAGAAGGTATTCAGACCTACCATCATGCTGATTCATTTCTTTTTCAGTCATTCTGTCTATGAAGTATTGTCGTGGGACCAAATTTCAAGTTTTAGCTGTCAGACAGATGGCTTCACATGCTAAAATAATCTGGTACACAGAAGGTGCAACAGTCCCAAATCATCATCCCTCTGCCACTTGATTGTTATTGTTTGTCTTAGGCTGCATTTGTGTAATACTAAGAACCACTAAAATATAGGCTTAAGTGGTGGGATACTAACCTCTGCGCATCTCTGAAGTCATGATGATATTTTTGAGCCATGACTAACTTTATGTACGTCAAAAACACAGCTACTTTTCTGCCATGACAGATACCTGAAGTTGCATGTACAGTGAGGCAGAAAACACTGCTTTCCCTGTAAGTTCACACCAATCTGGGACATCTGGATGGGAAACATCTGCTGCATCTGTCCGGTGCTGACGTTATCTCAATCCCTCGTGTGTGCAGTCCAGTAAACCCGCCTCCTGTGCAGTTCACCAGGTGACACTGCAAGCTCAAACAATCGGACATGCAAAGATAAACCATGTTCCAAGACTGCACAGATAGGGGGGGGGGGGGGGGGGTATACTGTACATGCAGATGAAAGGAACTGGTTTACCAACCATGGTACATTAGGTGGTAATAGCGTGACTATGAGAAGTTTGGTTGAGTTTGATTTCAGACTGAGATGCTTATATACATCTAAGAAGTATGATTTCAGTCGGAGCAATGGAATAATTTCTAACATCAAGTAAATGTGCCAACTTTGTCTGGACATTGTGGAACAATATTAAAGTAATGTCCGTCAGCATGAAATTGTAAGACCTTGAATATCTCATCATTAACAGCACATGATATCAAAACATTTAGAGAATCTGGAGAAAACTCTGAACAGATGTTTGATCTATGGGCCCGAGCATCAACAGCTGTTTTAGACGTCTGCCTGAAATAGCTCACAAGGGTGCGCGCCATTTTAAACCTTTACATCACTTGAGCCTCCATGACAGGAGGCTGCGTGAGACACATGCAGTACAGATGCTCTACGTGCACGCTAGCAAGCACCAATCCAGCTACAAAAACAGCAGCCACTGAGTTAAACTTGATACTTTTCCTTTTCTTTGTATGGTTTTGTATAAAGGTATAGAGGTATGTGTGAATTATTACAATGAGAAATAGTTTTCCAGCCTGGTACCTGAGAAAGGTCAAATGGCACATATGGTGCCAAAATGTGCCTAAATAGCATATTTGTTTTTCCACCTGGACATACTTGTGTTATAACATCTGTAAAACTGCTAACTGCTCAGCTTCACCATTTTTCAGCTTTAGATGAACTGGACAACTATCCTATGATTCAAAGGTGTTTTTTTTTTTGTTTGTTTGTTTTTAAAGAAGGTATTTTTAGGCAGAGATAAAAAAAAAATCTATTTTCTACTGTGTTTCAAGTGAATTTACTCTGACTCGGTAATGTATATCTTGATTCTGACACTTGTAGTAATCTCGGACGTCTTAGCTTTCTTCTGAGACCAAGATTAAACACACAGCCCTTGCACTCGTGAAGATGTACCGTATTTTCTGGACTATAAGCCGCACCTGAATATAAGCCGCACCCATTAAAATATAAACGAAATATATATTTTGTCACATATAGGCCGCATCAGACTATAAACCACCGGTATCCAGACTGAGAAATAAGATATTTACATCGAAAGATTTTGTACCATAAGTGTTTATTCATATACCTGAATTGATTTTTTCTCCTCCTGTGTACTGAAACCCCCCCACACAGCACAGACATCCGGAACGGATCCGCGAAATCGACCCATATCGGAGTCCACTTGCACTCAGTGCCGGTTCTGCTTTGGAGCCAGATCACGGACCTGCTGGCTCCACGCTGTGTCCGGTCCACATCTGCGATTAAAACCTTACCTCTGTGGCGGGTCCGCTCAGAACCCTGAAATCCACTGAGGAACCAACAAACTGACTGGACAAACTGATAAATCCAGGTGTGTCCGAGTAGCCACAATGGTCAGACACACCTGGATTAATCAGTTTGTCCAATAATAACAGGTATTGATGCTCACAAAATGAATGTAGAGTAGCATAGCCAACATAGGCTACTGAACAAAAACAGAATAACCTTTAACTACTTAGTTTGTTTTTGCACTTCCTGCTAGAGCGCCCCCTGAGGGCTGAAGAAAAATTCATAGAAAAGCAGCATCTCTGTATAAACCTCATGGTTTAAAGCGTGGGACAAAAGTAGCGGCTTATAGTCCGGAAAATATGCTACTCCTTTCATTTTGGGAAAGTCATCTCAGACAGCAGGCAGAAAAAAAGAATAGGTCTCGTGATGAAGCAGTTAAAGATCATGCAAAAAAGAAGCCATAAATAGACAGAAACGCTGCCATTTTCTCCGGACCAAAGCTCAGTTAAAATGGGCCGAGGCAAAGTGGAAACTAGCTCAGACAGGTACATATATACACCTGTTAGAGCAACACGTGCTCCCATCCAGACAACGCTGAACCACCAACTGCATCTGTTACAGAAACATGGAGATGTTGTGGAAGAGTCCAGGTCTCGAACCGGCCTGTCTGCAGTCCAGAACTCTCAACGATTCAAAACAGCTGGCGCATCAAGAAATGAAAGACACGGCAAAGAAGATACCGGACTGTTGAGCAGCTCGTATCAGACAGCAGCGGTCTTCAACTCCAGCAGCCTCAGTTCACTTCCCATACATAGATGTTTGAGATGTGCTGACACCATCAAATTCAAAATGGCCTTTTTACTTATTTATTTATTTTAGATAAATAAACATTTGGACATGTTTGATATTTGACATGTTTTGTTGTGAATAAAATGAAGTTGCGTGCTGCTTCTATTTAAATTTTCCACAGACTCCCAGTTATTTTGGCGCTGTTGTCGTAAAATAACCTCAGATATACTGAATAAAAAGCACCACCCGCACAAACAAACGCCTCTCAGATGTTTCCACTGAGCAGATGTGTGATTCAAGTTCCTGTGATGATAATAACATGAAAGCATGTAAACAAAGCCCAAATCCATGAACCACAGAGGAGACCGCAGATCCTGCACCTCCGGTTCTGGGAAGAGGGTTCATTTGAGCCCAGTCGGATCTGATCCCGCTCCTGTTGTGTGGGATTATTCTATTTCAGTCACTCCCAACACGTCGGCGTTGCTGTGCTGCCACCTGAGTCCAGAAAACTAAAAATACTGATCAGAAGCACTTCAGATGGATGATCACATGTGTTCATAAAACTGTCACGGCTCTTTTTTGATCTGATTTGTCGCTGTGGTCTGCTCAGTGGGATGATCTGAAATTGTAAAGAGGCGTCTAACTCTTCACACTGCAGAATTCATTTGAGATTCCAGCAATAATGCAGAAAAGTGCATTGATGTTTAGGAGCAGCGTATCCTGTCCTGAAGGCTTTTCCAGGAACGAGACCAATGTAAAACCACGTACAGATGGACGCATGAAGTCCTGACCTGCTGACGCTGGAGAATATGTGGAGAGTTTTCAGAGGAATAATGTGACAGCGATGAGCACATACCGTTGAAACTACTGAAACAGTTCACCCTTCAGTGTCCTCAGCGTCAAGAAGGAACTCCAATATTATAAAACAGTCAAAACTTTACAGTCCTAACTTTTTTTAGACTGTGAAATGTGTGGAAATTAATTTTTTTTTCATGAAATTACAGTGTTGTAGGACAGTCAAATCCACTCAGCAGAAGTTATAAAAAGATGATTTTATTATCTCTCTGTGATCATTTTTACATCTCTTATGTTGGCCTTCAGGGACGTTGTGGTGTTGTTCCATGTTCTAAACACATTTTGATTTCCTCTCTTGTCTATATTGAAACCACCTGAAGAGACTGCAGCTCATAGCTTTTCATGGAGGGCTGGAATTTGATACCAAACCGAGGAGGCCTCGTAAACATCAGCGAAACATGTGGTAAAAGCTGGGCGAGTAAGTTGGAGAAGCTTCTTACCGCTGACAGAAGGAGCACGAGGATATGAAGTAACAGCGGTTTACCACAGACAAATGAAAAGCTGTGAAACACACAGAGCTGCGGATTATATTAAGTTGATGGGAAATCACGCGGTTCTTATTTGAATTTAGCTGTGGAACATTTGGCTGCACAACAAAAGTGGTAAACATTAAATAATCAGGACCACACTTTACTGATCATACAAGGCAAATGAAAGAGTGCTGAGAAATATAATATACAGTAATGAAAAAAATTGTCACTGTCAATACCAGCAGTTATTATCAAACAGTTTTTATGTATCTGGACGTAAATCATTTCCTCACCAAGCATCTGTTTTTCTGTTTGCAACACAGTGAGAAAAACAAAAAAACTGAAACAAAC
The DNA here is from genome assembly GCA_018398805.1 of Hirundichthys speculiger. Classification (NCBI taxonomy): domain Eukaryota; kingdom Metazoa; phylum Chordata; class Actinopteri; order Beloniformes; family Exocoetidae; genus Hirundichthys; species Hirundichthys speculiger. The sequence goes on along the minus strand of JAGFBZ010002391.1, from coordinate 182,943 downwards.
AACCACAACACATTTTATGAAAGTTGACCCACTTTCATTAAAATAATGATTAAAATTGGCTTTCGAGGATGATGTTGCTTCCTGGTCTGAATTTTCACGTTAAAGTTGGAAGAAAGAGACCCAGGTGAAGACCTGGCGTACCCGTTAGAAACGGTGGTCGAACTGCTGCATCCTTTTCACTCTACTTGACCAATTTTTCTCTCTGCCTCCCGTCCAAAATGACTTCCGACAATAAACTGAGTTCTTCTCTACAACCATGAGGGCTGTGTGTATAATCCTGGTCTCAGAAGTAGAACCGGTTCCTGTAGAGAACCGGTTCTGTAGAGAACCGGTTCCTGTAGAGAACCGGTTCTCTACAGGAACCGGTTCCTGTAGAGAACCGGTTCCGTGTGTTTCAGTTCCATGGAATCGTTTGGCAGTTTATCCAGCGATTCTCTTATTGATTCCAACCAGCATGAATCTCACGTAATTAACGGCAGTTACGTACAGTCGATTCCAGAAAGCACTTACGTGATTAAGTTACAGCAGCGTCCCAGTTGGCAGCACAGCGACGGATGCGCTGGTACGGCCGTCTCAAAGACTCCCTCCTGAACACCCCACTCCCACAATCCTCCACTTTGACCCTGAACCTGCCGGCTGGAAACGCCCCCGCGGTGCTCCCCGACGATGTCACGTCCTCGACGATGGATGCCGTTACCAGGGACCTACACCAGCTAGGCTAGTCGCTGACTGAAGCCGAGCCTCTAGCACTGGACCGACCCAAATGGAGAAGATTGGTGAAACTGATTGGCTCTACGCATGGCGTCACCCCGCCGCCGAGCAAGAGACCCGATGATGATGATGATGATTAAGTTACGTCGGTTTAAGCACGCGCATAAACAACAATGGCGCCAACCAGGTTCAAACGCTCCAAAGTTTGGCTTCACTTCACCAAAGAAAGATGGCAACAAGGCAACTAGCAGTCATTGTAAAGTGGAGATAACAGCGTCGGGAGGGAACACGGCTAACACGCAGAAACATTTGAACACACAACATGCTAACGAGTGTCGTGTTTTTGACGCTTCGAACTGATGGATCTCAACCCAGCAGCAGTAGCCAAGCTAAGATCACCTCTGGTAACTCTGGTTAGTAGCTATCCCGCTGCCTATGTGCTTCTCTGTAAAACACGCTATAACATTAGCGCTATGCTATTAAACGAATGCCTTCTGCATTACATTTAGAAGATGACCGTGACGACAGCACTCGCTACTGGTCACTACCTACTTTACTAGACATGCTTATTCTTCTTCATAGTATTTGCAGATTTGCACTATGCACTGTTCCGTTGTATTTGATAGTATTTATCTTTCTTTATTATTTTTGAGTGCTTAGTGAGCTCATATATCCTTTTAAAAGGGAGATTTTTTCATTTCTATTAGGAAAAATCAGTAAAATGTTGCACATTCTTGTGTATTTGCACAGTTACATATTACAACAGTTAACACGTTATCCAGGCTTTGGGCCTCTTTTGACCTCGCTGTTGAGTTTGTAAAGTCGTTACTTCTAAGTAAAAAAAACTGATTCTAATAAAACTGTTAGTTCTTCTTTTTCCCCAAATTACAATCGATAAGAGAATCGAATCGTTAAACAGTATCGATAATGGAATCGGAATCGGAAAAAATCTTCCCATCCCTGCTCAGAAGAGAAGCTGAGACGTGTGAGGTCACTACAGTAGTGTTTGAATCGAGACGAGAGACTGAGTTGGAGTAAATTGACCTGGAACACTCGTTCCATTCAAGTCCAACTCTTCTTCACTCGCCCGGAAAATTCACCCAGACTGTTGAACATTTTCTAGTTCAGTTAAGACCACAACAGAACTGAGAAGAGGTAAGTTTAACTCGCTGACTGCGAGCTCACCACGTTTTCATCAACACACACATCTTTGTTTTGGACACAGTCTGGTTTGTGTGGTTTGTTTGAAGTGGCGACTTCAGCAGAAGCACTAAAGTTGACATGAGCTGTTTTCATGTTTTTCTTACATGCTCATATAATTGCTTGGAGGTTTTAATTGTGTTTTGTCAGGGTGGTAATGCTTGGTAGAGGCTTGTATTTTAATTTCTCCCTGTCAGTTTGGTATGCTACATGTCAGGGTCGATGCATCCAAGCGTGCATGTTTATCATCTGTGTACAGGGGTATATCTATATCGAGGTTAAGGATAGACCATCGATGACCACAGCTCCACTTGGCTCTGTTTTAGATGACCTTATTTTGGTAGAATCCCCTGGACAAATTCTATACTCATTAAAGACGACGTGGTTTTAAAAATGGCTTTCAAATTCTGAAATGTTGAACGTCTGGCGTAAAGCCAGGTGATGGGAAGGTTACAGTCAAGGTGTTTCTGGGCCAAACTCTGTTTGGGGGTCCATATTTTGATGACGGAGTTCATTTCAGCGTTTATAAACTTGTGAACTTGAAAGGAAGCCATGTCAAGTCAGACACGCACGGTGCATCATTATTACAGTCTAACACTAGCATGTTCTTATTTAAAGACTGGTCATTTTATTTCTCCACAGACAGGCTACTGTATATTGAGGCTGACTTTGTAGCAAGAAATGTCTTTGGTTACAATAATGTGTTTTCATAAACAACCCCAAATTCTCACGTAACTTCCCAGTTCTCTCACGGAGGAGCGACAAGGAGGTCAGAGCAGTCAGATATGGCCCATGCAGGCCCATGTTGTCTTTTTCTTTATTCTTAAGTTTCAGGTAGATAATTATGATAATGAGGTGGGTATCAGATCCAGGCTTCATATTGAATGTGACCCTGTCTATGTCCTGGTATTTAAATCTGCCTGGGAGAAGCCATTCAGTATTTTACACAGGCTTTATATTACTCTTGAAGTCAGACACATGTCTGTCAAAGTTTTGGACCAAATGTTAGACTGTTGTTTTTTTTGCTTTTCTCAGCTGCTATTAACTGTATAAATGGTGCATATGTTAACCTCAGGTAAAAGCTTGTAAAACCTCCAGGTGAAAAGGCACCAGCCTGGTCGGTGACCACCTCCTGCCGTGACTCAGTGGGTGTTGTGGCCCTCTAGCCTCTGTGGTGCAGTGTTGCACCTTTACGAACCAGCAGACAATCAATGATCAATGTTCAACAGCCTGACAACAGAAATATTACGTGTTGATGAAAAATATCGACCAAGTAAAATTTCTTCACGTCTGTAGACAGGATGTCATTAGGTCAGGTGATTCTAGTGCAGTTCAAAGCCAGAGGCAAGTCCAAGTGTTTCACAACGTGTACGGATTTAAAAACAGAGACTACAAGTACAGGGGAAATTAAAAGAAATTTCTCTTTTTTGGTTTCCTCCAGGAATGTCTTCTTCAAACATTTACACGTGAAAACATCAGTGCATTTACTGCACCTCCTGAACGAAGTCAGGGTTGACACAGATTCATGATTGATTCATGTGAAGCTGTGGGACACCGCATACTGGTGTTTGTTTACGTATTTATGTTGTTTGGGATATGGGTATTTCACATGTCGAAGGTGGACATGAGGTAGCTCTGTGTGCACCTGGGTGGTCATGTGATCTTTTACCAGTGAGTGAGTCAATGACTTATTGAGGAGCAGGTGTTGCTCGCCTGCAAAACGTGGAGTAAAGTAGCTTGGAACAGCATTCTTGACTTTTTGTTTGTACTGATAAACCAGAAACCCATGGTGCATCAAGTGACTATTTAAATTATATTTTTCTTTGATTATATATTGAAGTTTTAAGTTTTTATCGACAAGAGGTCACTACAATCCCTTTCACATTAGACAAAATTCACTGGTGATATTAACAAAAAATGGAAAAACAGCCTTTCGTGTGATTTAATGAGTCATCATTAAATCACATATTGTTCTTCAACTACTTGTCAACCGAATCTAAAACGGTAACAGTTTCACACCTGGACTGCGAGCAGCTTTAAACATGTCATCAGGCAGCGCGCCTCGAGGTTCCCAGCAGCTGGATGGATGTACGACCATCCTCAGAGGAGTTCAGGTTGGTATCCTGACCTGCCCAGACTCTCTGTGGACCGACTCCAGCTGTCTGAGGACTGAGATCACCTGCTCAGGTGTGCAGGTTGTTGTTGTGGGAACTCACTGCCGGACTGTTTGCTACAGCAGATATGAGGTTTGGCCGTTGTCCAGGAGTTCACACTGTCCATCTGCCAGACCACACTGTGGTCACACCGCCCACGTACATATTGAGCGGACTGAAAGTCCTGCCTGCTGGGTACCAAATGTCACATTTATTCAGTTTTGGCCCATCAAGAGCAAGTGTTTTGAAGCAGATTCAATATTTAAAAACAAAACGTTTGCTGGTAAGGAATCTGAGAAACAAATACTGCTCAAGGTCAAGTCTTAAAACAGTTCTCATATAAAATATGAAGCTGCTTTTAGTTGTTGCAAAAACCTGTCTCTTATGTAAGTTACTGAAAACATCTTCATTTTGTACCAAAACTGCTGGGCCAAAGTTAGTTCCAGGCTTCAGCAGAGTTAAACACATCAAGTGATTTCCAGTTTTCAGACAAACTTCCCAGCTTTTCTCACTGGCCTGATGTTGCAGCTGCAGAGGCAGAAACTGTTGTTCACATTCACTGGAACGGGAACAAGAGAGAGTTTCAGGGTTCAGTATCTCATTTAAATACACGTTGATACGTGGACTGAGGAAAAACAACGAACCCACATCAAGAAACTGACGGGATGCTGCAACACAACAAAAACCTGAACCAAAATAAGTTACCTGATGTCAGTGAAGTTTTACTGACAGACCATTCAAATCTAGATAACATTTCAAAACACATTAATGAACTAAAACATGAAGAAAAAAACTCAAGTTGGACAGATGATGTGCAGTTGTGTTCAATATAAAAGCAGTGTGTTTAAAAAACGGTGACTAAAGCTCAAAATCTAGCTTTTATTTCCAAACATGCAAATGCACTGGGAACACTGGACACTCAAAACATGAAGAAAATTTGATCAAATTTGTTAATTTTTTTTTTTTCACCAAAATTGAAGCAAAAGGAATATTTAGCTGTTCAAAAATAAAAGCAGTCTGCATTTTTCTTTCCAAACTCCAACATTTACTGTCTAACCTGAGAAATGCTTGAAGACTGATCTTTCTTGTGAATCACTGAACTGATACTTTATTGTAAAACCTGTTTTTGAGAACTCCTTCTCATCTGTGTTCATTGTATTATTCTGTTCATTCAGTTTCGTTGTATTCTGTACAATGACATTAAAGCTTCTTCTTCATGGAGTCGACCAGCTTCTGTCACCTGTGAACTGGTTTCCAGTCCAGGACCACTGGACTACAGTCCACAGCTCCTCTGCATTTATGGATTTTTCCTCAGAAACAGCATTTCTGATGTCCACCCCACCAGTTTTCTGCTAGATGATGGTCTGGACTGGTTGGTCTGGATAAGATGCTGCTGCTTCCTGGGGTGTTTGGGGTCGTTGTCTTGTTGAAACAACCATTTCAAGAACATTTCCTCTAAAGCAACTTAGACCTCTTCAAGTATGTCGATGTTCAAACTGATCTATGATCCCTGGTATGTGACAAACGGACCTGACCCCATAGTATGAAGAACATCCCATATCATGATACCTGCTCCACCATGCTTCACTGTCTGATAAACTGTCTGTGGCCCCCAGACCCCCCAAAAAGAACAATCTTGTTTTCATCACTGAACAAAATGAGGCTTCAGTTCAGTCAGCGTGTCCTGCAGTAAATTGTAAGCTCTTATTCAGTATGTAATGTTTTTTTTTCCCCAACGATGGGTCGTTTTGGGGCTCCTTGCTGATATCTTGGCTTCACATAGGTATCTTCTAATTGTTCCAGTCCTCTCAGGTAACTTTAGATCTTCTTTGATCACCCTGGAGCTGATCATTGGCTGAGTCTTTGTCATTTTGGCTCTTCTTCCATCTATTCAAATGGTAATTTTGTTTTCTTCCAAGTCTTTCTGGTTTCAGTTACCATTTTAAAGCATTTGGGGGGATTTTAACTGGGCAGACTATCATTTCCTGCATGTCGGTACGTTCCCCCTCTCCAATCAACTTTTTAATCAGAGTGCTCCGTTCTCCTAAACATGTCTGGAGTGACACACTCAGATTTTCAGAAAAAAATGCATAATAATCAGTGTGTTCAACATTTGATGCCTTCATCCTTAAATAAGAGTCACCTGTTTTTTTTCATGAATGAATGACCTCACTAACTGAACTGCAGAGCTAACCAATATTCCCTTTTCTTTACTTACTGTAAAATAAACGGTCAACAGTAACAAATGTGTGTTTAAAAATAAAAGCTATTACAAGAATTTGGAGCTTTACTTCAATATTTTTTCTAAATGCACTGCTATTATTTTGAATACAGCTGTAGCTTAGTGAAGGCTGACGGAGATGTGAGGAGTAACAAGGGACAATTATAAAATATTTAAAAAAAAAACGACCTTAGTTTTGACCTCAGAACATAAATGATAGTACTAATTAAGACTTTTGCATTAGTTTGCCAGAACTTATTTAGGAGGACCCTTAAAGAAGTTCTTTGTAGTTTTCAAAAGATGAATTACTGCTAAAGCACGCTACTCCCACCTACTGGTCAAAAGCATCATTGCATCCAATGATATTTAGAGGCAACAGAACGTTTTGACTTTGAGTATAGACTTTTATTGTTTATATTAAATCGGAAAGATAAGCACTATAACATACGTTACAAACCAATATTTTTTTTTCTTGAGGGAAAATGAACTCAAATGGCATTACAAAAAAGTAACACTAGTGGACATACACATTCTTTAAATAACAACTGTACACTTTAATATGCAGCTAAAAAAAAGAGAAAAAAGAAACAAAAAAAGTGAGAGTAAGTGACATAACAGCCGCGGGAAAATAAAGGAAAATAACTATCAGCTGATGCAGGTAACTGCTGGAATATGAATAAACAAAGTAAGGCAGCAGAAGGCAGGCGTTTAGACGGCAGGAAACAGGCTGTGGCAGAGGGATGAAAAGGAACAAGAAACCCTTAGAAACTGCAACTTTACACTGCTGTGTGGCTTCATCGCTCACTCGCTGTATGAAGGATAATAAGCAGATGATATAACTGCTGAAATTTTACATAAAGCCTTATAAAAACTCATAAACCCAGGATCCCACTTCAGTTTGACAAGAATGAAACTGAATCTCTGACACAGAAAGGACTCCGTCTTTGTCAGTGTCAACCAATCCAGATCCTTCAGGAGCCACCGCCCTGCATGCTTTAGATGTTTCCCTGCTCCAACACATTATTCAAACAACCCAGTCAGCTGAGTCATGTGTGTTGGAGGTGGAGAAACATTGAAAACGTGCAGGACAGTGGGTCCCAAGGACCAGGATTGGCAAACACTGGTCTATGCAGTGACACCACCTGACTGCAAAAATAAACACAAACAGTGCAAAAACATTGCACAAGTTCCTTCAAATCATTCACTACGAACCCTCTTGCTCTCTCAGGTGATCAATCACATGCAGAGTCAACATACAGAGTGGCCAGTGGACACATGTAATATTGTGATTTCTACTAAATTTGATCCCTCACATTGTGCAGGTCAAAAGTGAGCCTGTCATTTATGCTGCATAACGTGCAAGTGGCGCCTGTTCAACAGGTTTCACTGAAAAATGTTGCATAGGTAAAACATAGCTCTTGAGATCATCAAAAGTGGCACAAGGGGGCGCTGGATGCCCAACATAGATGAGCTGTTACATAATCAGCTGCAAATATGAGCTCTTTACAAGAACATAACATAACAGGATCACACGGTCAAATCCCAGAAAACCAGGATCACCAGTTTTACTCTGATCAGTTTGAACTGGATACCTGCTGTTTGTGATTTGAAAGATGAAAGTTAATCAATGGCTTCATTCAACTTCTTTGGAATATCAGGTAAAAACGTTCATATCGGGTGTAAAAATAACACAATGTGAACCAATTAGTGCAAAAGAGGTTAAGTGCAACGTTACATGATGTCCACGCGGTCACTACCTGCTCTCTGAATGACGAACACCGGCTGCTGGTGCATTTGTATGTGTGTGCGCGCGAGTGTGCACGTGTGGTTTACTAAACTCCTTTGACAAAAGAACAACAAATAGCCAAATAGCCGGATGCAAGCACATGTAGGATATAAATCGATCCACAGTAGCACAGCGCATGCCCTTATTCACAATGAGTATCAGTACAGTAACATCAGTACAAAATGTCAAATGTATCATATGCAACAAACATACATTAACATATTTTTTTCAAACAAAAACATAGAAAAAAAAGAAAAAGATTTTGATGTTTAATTGTGCCAGTGCTGTGTGAATTCTGCCAGACAGAAAACAGGATATTCAACCAATTAGCAAGGAAAAAATACTGCATTTATTCAATGCATCTTAGAGATGTATTTCTCAATTAGAAATCCAAAAATATTTGTCATATTTACTTATTAAAATACCATCTTTGTAAACAGTTTGCCCTTTTTGTCTCATTTAAAAATACACAAATCAGATTGAAATTTGACGTGTATATATGAATATATAGGCATATATATTAAATCTGTGGCAAACATTTTAAAAATAATCTGACACCATATGCAAAGTAAAACATTAGAAATTTAACATAAATCGCTCTAGTCTTCATTTCTACCATTATTGTTCCAGAGCGTGAGGCCACTGCAGTGAAGCGGGATTTGACCACGCTGCTGCTCTGGCTTGGAGCAGTAATTTCACAACACCTCTGGGCTCCACTCACTTCATTAGAGCCAGAACCTTTGTGCTGGCATTTCTGTGGCTCTGCAGCACGGCGATGGGGTTGCTATGGTGTGTAACCATGGTTATGGTGTTGCCATGGCTTCTGGGGAAAGAGAAGCAGTGGTCTGTGAGGAAGAAGCGGCAGGACTTGGGCTCCTCTCTGAGGCACCTCTCATGTTTCCACTCAGTCTGGAGACGATGCAAAGACTCAGAGCTGGAGCAGGTTTTTAACCCACAACTGCATCATTTAAAAGAATATCTGATAAACATGAGCTCGGGCGTGTGTTAGGGTACCTCTGTGCCAAGCAGGTGTAAACAGTGTTTGTTCACAAGTCACCTTTTTAAAAAGGTGTGGATGACTATGTGTGCATGCTGCTCATGTATTTCACATTAATGAATCTTAGTGGCGGTGGATGCATGCCGAGCGGCCTTGTAGAGATCAAGTGCATGCGGATTCAGATTTGTACACTCTATGCTGCAAATCCATGTTTTCTTTCTTGAAACGTGCAACGCTCTTTACATTCAGAGTCTGTCACTGCGGAAAGTGTCCTCCACAGACGGGTCCGGCAGCACCATGTCCGGATCACTGAGCATGCTCAGACCGTCCAGGCTCAGGGGCTCGATGCGCAGCTCGTCCTCCAACGGGAAACCGCCCTCTGAGTCAAAACATTCGGGCACCGTGGAGAGCGCGCTGCTGATATCCTTCGACAGACTGGGGTTGGAGTCATCTGGGAGACAAAAAGACGATGGTGGGTGAATGTTTCCTGCAGACACGAAAAACACTTCCAGCTGCAGTTGACACTAAAACAGCACTTTTAGCCATGACATCCCATGTTCTTCTCACTAAGATTGTTAGTGCTCAAACTTTAGCGCTAATCAGACCCGACATCCCATGTTCCTCTCACTAAGATTGTTAGTGCTCAAACTTTAGCGCTAATCAAACCCAAGCTATCAGCAGCTGAAGGAAAACCAGACGCAGATCCTGAAGCAGACAACAACAGCCAGCTCAACCTCAACCTCACCAAAGTGTGTTTGTTTCCTCTTGTGAGAAGGTTTTATATACCTCCTGTTATGTTCGTTTCTCAGGAACAGCAATAATGTTCCCGGAGCATGTTTGATAATCAAAAAGTTTCTAAAAACTAAGCACTCCCGATTACGCTGTTTATATCCTATCATTTACTCCATCACTAACTCTTTCAATCAATATTTTAGTGCATTGTTACGCTTTAGCTCTCACAGATCATGGTTCAATGAGAGTAATTCACTTTTTTTTTTAATGAACCTTAAAACATTTTCAAATGTGCATTGGAAAAACCTATCTATAAAATATAATAGTTCAGTCTAACATTGACTTTTTTTTGTTATTATTCTATATTTTGAACTTTTTTTTCGGGTGATGTTGATAAATTAACACAAGAAAACCTCATCTTCAGGGTCAAATTGACCAGCTGGATTAAAATCAAAATCTACTGGATTTACAATAAAAGAAAACTTAAGAATTGTTTTTGAACCAGAAATGGACAAAATAAGAAAAATCAAAATAACAGAATAACAATATGAACATGGTGTGTATATGTGTGTGTCTGTGAGTCTCCACAGCAACACAAGTGACACGTCATCACATTGTGACAATAAATACGACACAATGTATAAACTAGAAATCCATCCATCCATCATCTAACCCATTTATTTCTGTACCCTACAGGGTCATGGAGGTCTGCTGGAGACCATCAGCTCAGACAGGAGATGTTCTCCTTGCAGAGCTTTAATATGTCGTTTGTCAAATGACAAATGCGTTGTTTGATCTATCAGTCATGTTATCAAAGATAACCAGTGGTCAGCTGGCAGTCATTCGTTTGGTGCTATTAGATCCCATGACTTTGTCTAAATTATTCACCCTCCACTTTGATGGCATTGCAGGCCAAATTAGGACCAGAGGAAACTAAAATGCTTGATTACCTGTCAAGAGTATTCCACGATCCACCACTGTGTCAGAATGACACAAATATTACATTTTCACAAAGTCTGCTCTTTCAGTTTCTATAATGGAAATTTGCATATAGTCCAGAATGTGATGAGGAGTGATCAGCTAAACTGCAATTAATTGCAAAGTCTGTCTTTGCCTTGAAAATAAACTTTATCACCAAAAACACATTTCTACTGCATTTCAGTCCTGCCACAAAAGGAGCAGCTAACATGAATACAATGACCCACAGGTGTCACACACATTAACACAGGTGTGGGTGATGATGAGGACAAAGCTGGAGATCAATCTGTCATGATTGAGTGGCTGGACACTTTAAAAGGAAGATGGTTCATGACACCGTTGTTCCTCATCTGTTAGCCATGGTTACCTGCAAGGAAACACCTGCAGCCATCACTGCACAAAAAGGGCCTAACAGGGAAGTTCATAGCAGCGAGTAAGAGTGCACCTCAGTCAACTGTCTATCAAATTATCAAGAACTTCATGGAGAGAGGTTCAGTTGTTGCCAAACAAGCTCCAGGGCACCCAAGAAAGTCCAGCCAGCGCCAGGACCGTCTCCTGAAGGTGTTTCAGCTGCAGGACCGTCTCCTGAAGGTGTTTCAGCTGCAGTCCTGAGAGTCCTGAAGGTGTTTCAGTCTCCTGCCAGGACCGTCTCCTGAAGGTGTTTCAGCTGCAGGACCGTCTCTGAAGGTGTTTCAGCGCCAGGACCGTCTCCTGAAGGTGTTTCAGTGCCAGGACCGTCTCCTGAAGGTGTTTCAGCTGCAGGACCGTCTCCTGAAGGTGTTTCAGTGCCAGGACCGTCTCCTGAAGGTGTTTCAGCTGCAGGACCGTCTCCTGAAGGTGTTTCAGCGCCAGGACCGTCTCCTGAAGGTGTTTCAGCGCCAGGACCGTCTCCTGAAGGTGTTTCAGCTGCAGGACCGTCTCCTGAAGGTGTTTCAGCTGCAGGACCGTCTCCTGAAGGTGTTTCAGCGCCAGGACCGTCTCCTGAAGGTGTTTCAGCGCCAGGACCGTCTCCTGAAGGTGTTTCAGGGGACCGTCTCTGAAGGTTTCTGTTTCAGCGCCAGGACGTCTCCTGAAGGTGTTTCAGCGCCAGGACCGTCTCCTGAAGGTGTTTTTCAGCGCCAGGACCGTCTCCTGAAGGTGTGTTTCAGCGCCAGGACCGTCTCCTGAAGGTGTTTCAGCGCCAGGACCGTCCTGAAGGTGTTTCAGCGCCAGGACCGTCTCCTGAAGGTGTTTCAGCGCCAGGACCGTCTCCTGAAGGTGTTTCAGCGCCAGGACCGTCTCCTGAAGGTGTTTCAGCGCCAGGACCGTCTCCTGAAGGTGTTTCAGCGCCAGGACCGTCTCCTGAAGGTGTTTCAGCGCCAGGACCGTCTCCTGAAGGTGTTTCAGCGCCAGGACCGTCTCCTGAAGGTGTTTCAGCTGCCAGGACCGTCTCCTGAAGGTGTTTCAGCGCCAGGACCGTCTCCTGAGGTGTTTCAGCGCCAGGACCGTCTCCTGAAGGTGTTTCAGCGCCAGGACCGTCTCCTGAAGGTGTTTCAGCGCCAGGACCGTCTCCTGAAGGTGTTTCAGCCGCCAGGACGTCTCCTGAGGGTGTTTCAGCGCCAGGACCGTCTCCTGAAGGTGTTTCAGCGTCAGGACCGTCTCCTGAAGGTGTTTCAGCTCAGGACCGTCCTGAAGGTGTTTCAGCTGCAGGACCGTCTCCTGAAGGTGTTTCAGCTGCAGGACCGTCTCCTGAAGGTGTTTCAGCTGCAGGATCGGGCCGCCACCAGTGCAGAACTGGCTCAGAGATGGCAGCAGGTGTGAGGGCAGGTGTGAGGGCAGGTGTGAGGGCATCTGCACGCACAGAGAGGCGAAGACTTGTGGAGGAAGGCCTGGTGTCAAGGAGAGCAGCCAAGAAGCCACTTCTCTCCAGTAAAACCATCAGGGACGGACTGGTATTCTGCAGAAGGTACAGGGACTAGACTGCTGAGGACTGGGGTGAAGTCATTTTCTCTGATCAATCCCCTTTCTGATTGTTTGGGGCATCTGGAAGAAGGCTTGTTGGGAGGAGACGAGGTGAGCGCTACCATCAGTCCTGTCTCATTAACAGTGAAGCATCCAGAGACCAGTCATGTGGGGGGTGCTTTTCGGTCAAGGGAGTGGGATCTCTCACAATCTTGCCTAAAAGCACAGCCATGAATAAAGAACGGTACCAGAACTTCCTCCAGAGCAACTTCTCCCAACCATCCAAGGGCAGTTTGGTGATGAAGAAGGCCTTTTCCAGCATGATGGAGCACCTCGCCATAAAGCAAAGGTCATAATGAAATGGCTCGGGGAACAAAACATTAGGATTTTGGGCCCTTGGCCAGGAAACTCCCCAGATCTTAATCCCATTGAGAACTTCAATCCTCAAGAGGCAAGAGGCGGGTGGACAATCAAAACCACACATTCTGACAAACTCCAAGCATTGATTATGCAAGAATTGACTGGAATCAGTCAGGATTTGGTCCAGAAGTTGATTAACAGCATGACTGGGAGAATTGCAGAGGTCTAGAAAAAGAAGGGTCAGCACTGCAAATATTGACTTATTGCATGAATTATGTGTAATTCTCAATAACAGCTTTTGAAACTGATGAAATGCTTCTAATTGTATTTCATTATAACATAGAAACACCTGACAAAAACATATAAAAACTCTGAAGCAGCAGACTTTGTGAAAATGTGATATTTGTCATTCTCAAAACTTTTGGCCATGACTGTACCTGGTTTTTGATCTCTTGTGCTGATTTCAGCATTTTAATGGAAAGTGCTCATGACATTTTGACATTTGACCCCTTTTTGCGACAGTCAGGCTCTTGGGCTGAGGTGTCTGTGAAGGCAGACTTGGAAGACTCGGGGGTCCTGATTTTGGTTACCAGCAGCTTAGCAGGGAGTTCACACTGGTTCTTTTGGACCGCTCCAACCATCGTGAGCTTTCTCGTTGGACCAGGGGTGTCAAACTGATCCGTGAAAGGGCCGTGTGGCTGCAGGTTTTCCTTCCAACCAGCAGAAACACAGCTGACTTGTTTCATTCAATCAACTGAACTGGTTCAGACCTTCAGTGAAGACAACTAGTTGATTGACTAAAACAAGTCAGCTGTGTTTGCAGGCAGGCATTTATTGGTCACCATTGTCATTCACTTTGCAAAAATTCTCTCTCCGATGGAAATGGTTGTGGTTTCCACTGAACATACTGAAACAATCTGAAAGGAGCTTGCTTTATGCCATGACTCATACAGGAGCCCATACTCAAAACTGACCTCAATCCCATCAAGCACCTTTGAGGTGAACGGAGACTGAGAGCAAGGCCTTCTCATCAAATATCAGTGCGTGATTAATAAATGCACTACAGAATAAACAGGCACAAACTCCCACAGAAACGCTTCAAAATATTGTGGCCTTCAGTAAAGAGTTGAAGCTTTTATCATTGCAAAAGGGGGCCAACTCCACATTAAGGCGAATGTGTTTCAGTATAATGTTATTCCAGTCCCTGTTAATGGTTTCAGACCAGTTCAACTGGATTACAGCATGTCTTAAACCGGAGTCCAACAGAACATGGAGAGCACTGTGTTCTGGTTTTGAAGTGGCTTTGCTCTGTCCTCAGTGTGACCTCACGTCCCACAAGCAGCCAATCAGAACGGAGCGCTGGCAAGTACCGCCTGCTCAGCAGGATTCAGGAGAGATTACAAGGTTACCCAGTGGTTTTGAGATATGTGACATTGCGCAGTTGTCCGCTCTTTAAAGACGTATCTCTTGCTGTCTTGTTCTTTCTAGAATTATACATTTAAAAGGATGAGTGGCGTTAAATAAAATGTGCTTTTTAAGTTATAACTGACCCTGTCCGAATTGCTTACACACAGCCTCTACAGGTTAATATAATGTTATTTTTGAAATTTTACCAGATTCTTGCTACCAATCTTGCATCTAAACTTGATGTGCTGTGTGTGAATTGATCCAGACAACGGCCAAGCGCCAAAAGAGAAGAGTCTCGAGGCATATCTCTGGCAGAGAAGCATGAACGGTCACCTGTGGGACAGGTGAGGTGCTTCTGGTGCGATTACTCTCACTGACTTTAATGGCTGGCACTTCCGTTTCACACTGTGGGACTTCAACTTTACACTCCTCTCTGCTGTACATACCTCTTATCAAATGCAAGATACTTCTGTATGAAAGAAGTCTGTCTCTGGCCATTTCTCTGAACATTATATTTCTCTGAACACATCGCTACTCCATCAGTCTTTGAACGGTCGCAGTGACAAGTACACAAGAAGAACGGTATTTCTAACTGGTGGACATGACTGTAACACAAGCAAGACTGTAAAACCAGTGCAAGGAGCTGTGTCTTGAACCTTTGTCAGTCATGCTGCATAATGTATAATCTAATTGCATTGCATCACTGCATTATTTTCAAACTGTGATTTCAATTTGAACTTGATAAATTATTCAGCCACGTTTCACATACTATCTAGACTCATAATAAAATGAATTTATACAGACGAGTGTGAAAATGTTCACCACCATGAGAATATAACTCATGTTCCTGTTGCAGAGTCACATCTTATGGTGTTCAGGGTGATATGCACTAACAATACAAATCAGCAACTTCAAATCTGTCCCACATTTTTTTTTTTGGACTGAGAAGTCAAGAAGAAGAATACAACAACGGTAGTTTTAAAAGGATTTGATGTATTAGTCAGGATAAACACCAGCCCCAGAATATGTATTAATACTTCTGCAGATAACATGCACGATCACTTCTTGAACAAAGTTCACAATAAATCTTAGAGTTAAAAACATCTAACTCATTTTGCATAGCACAGATTTAAGTGTGGTTTGAGTCAAAACAGTAATGTTAGATATGTTTTAAAAGTCTAAGTGGTGACAAATTAAAGGAAAAACTGAAAAGCTTAAACATAAGCTTTCCCTGGAATGAAGAGAAATTGTGGTATTTTACAGGAAATGGTTTGGGTTCACTTGCACTCTCTAGAGTATCTGAATAATGTGATGGATGTGAAAATGAGGAGAATTATATGTTGTGGGTTTAGCGGTTAGCAGATCTTCATGCACAATTAATATGTATGGAAGATGTGATTAGAATGCTTATCTTGGCAAACACTTCTTGTATCACTTAATGTAAGGCAGGGCTCTCCAACTCCAGTTCTCGAGGAGTTCTGCATGTCTTAGATGTTTCCCTGCTTCAGCACACCTGGCTCAAATGAATGGACCATCAACAGGCCTGTGCACACCTGGATGGCGAGCTGGTGGTGATCCACTCATTTAAATCAGGTGAGCAGAAACAGAAAAAAAATCTAAGACGTGCAGAACAGCGGCCCTGGAGGACTGGAGTCTGCGACCCCTGAAAGGTCATGGATATAAAGTAAAAATAATCACTTTTTCTTCACTGACTTCTTACTTCTGAATCAATTTAAACAAAAGGTTCCTCTGCAAAGGACACCAAAAATAAAGGCTCCTTCAGACTCACCAGTAAGGATGATGTTGGGCAGTCCTCCGCTACAGTTTGAGTACAGCATGTTGGACCTCATGTGCATCGGGTCCTGCAAGCTGCCATGGCTGCCACCCAGTCCTGACAGAGCTGCCTGGGAGTAGTAGAGCGAGGAGGACGAAGGATCGAAGCAAGACCCCCCCGCTGTGGAGCTCATCGCATTTTCCAACAGACTGAACTGATCCAACTAGTCAGCAGATGGTGGAGAGAAAATGGCAATCGAGAGAAAACACAAAAACCAGTGAGCTCAACTGGCGCCACGGTCGCCATGGCTGTGTTTTACGTGTTGTGTTTTACCGTGTGTTCTAACACCGACAGTACTAATAAAAGCTTAACAGGACTAAAACTGAACAGATGATGTGAAAATCCACTGATGACATTTACAGAGATACAAGTAGGACAACTGTTCCTGCTGTTTTCTTTCCTAAATAATGTATTTACTAATTTTACAATTGTTATTGCAAAAGATTTATTTATAAACCCTGTCATGGCTTTGTATCTATTACACAGTCATAATTCTTCCATTTTGTGTTTGATTATAGTTCACCCATGTTGAAAATGCATACTTCTGTGATGTTTAACATGATACATCCGTGTGTCTAACCTGTACCTGATAAGGGTGGGTCTTGTTCTGGCGATTAGAGAACTGCTGCTCCATGAAGGGGTCACTGAACAGCGCTGCCATACTGTTGTGCTGTAAGACAAGAAAAACAATTATAAATGTAATAATTGAAGAGTGTATTTGATTAATTACGACCTAATTCAATGAAGTACAGCGGAGAGCCTCTCTGCCATTCACCAATGATGTCATTATTCTATAAACAAGTGTTTTTTGGTCCTGGTCCAGAGGCCCTTGTCCTGCTTGTTTTAGTTGTTTTCCTGCTCCAACACACAATGGTTTAAATTATTGGGTCAATTACTCATCAAGCTTGAGCAGAAGACTGAGAATAGCCCCATTCACTGGAATCACGTGTCTTGGAGAGGGAGATATCTAAAGCGTGTAAAGATCGGGGCCCCAAGACATGAACTGGTAAATATAGAAACATGCACTGTAGTCATATTTTAAACTCTTATACATCATTCCACTCATGTCAAGTCACTGCCTGAAAAACAACCCCCAAAAACATTTCTTTAGGGCTCTGTGAATGATTTAAATTAAAGAGTTTCAGGTTATATGAACTCCTATATATAACCCCAAATCAGTAAGTGCTGGGACTATGGATGTAGACTGAATAAAAAAAAAAAAAAAAAAACAACACACATTTGTAAATTCCAGGACTACAAAACATTCCAAAAGTCTTGAGAAAATCTTTGAAATGTATAAAAAAAAAAAATATTAAAAAAAAATATTAAATGGAATTGCCAATATCGTCTGCTGTAGTACATAATAAACAATCCAAGCAATCTAGAGGAGTTACAGTATATAAAAAGCTAAGCTGCACAGCTGTGATCTCCAGTCCCTCAGCACTGCATCAAGAACCACGACATGTAGCTCATATGATCACATGGATCATATATTACTGTGGGAATATATGATCCACGTGGTCATATGGATCATATATTACTGTGGGAATATATGATCCATGTGGTCATATGGATCATATATTACTGTGGGAATATATGATCCATGTGGTCATATGGATCATATATTACTGTGGGAAACTTTCATGAAGGACTAAAACATGGAGCTACATTCACAAATGGCACCGGGCAAAAAGTAGCCTTTTTTAAACTTGTCCAAAGTGCTACTGATGTCCCTGGACTCAAAGGAACATGGAAACTACACAACATCTGACAAATCTGTATTTGAGAAGAAATAGATAGTGTGCTCTGCAACAAAGCCTGGGGGGGGGGGTGAACTAAATGAGAGTAAAGAACAAAAAAATCATCTGAAACACTTCATCACTTTGTATCTTCAATGCCACAGCACCTTGTAAAAGTTGTGATGAGCAAAATCTTATTTTTTTTGTGTTGCAGTCCTGAAATGCAAAAATTGATGCAAATTGACAAAATCATGTTCACAAGAAAGAACAAAAAAAAGTAATATCTTGGGTTCATACCATCTCCAAAAAATAAAAATCCAATTAAAATAAAGAAACAGTCTTTTTAAATATATATAAAACGCCTTTTTCAATATGTAAGAAATAATAGAATTAGTAACTGAGATCCTGAGCTCAGGAGCTCATTAGTTCTTATCGTCATATTTAAGTGGAAACACAATGTTGTAAATTCTCCTTTATTACTCTCCCACACAGACTTCTGTCCTGCAGACAGCCACGCACACACAAACACTAAAAGACATACCAAACAAATACATATGAACAGATGTTCACAAAATATGACTTGGTGAGCTTGCACACACACACACACACACACACACACACACACCATTCACAGCACTTACTTGGCTTGTGTTGAAGTCCAGTGGGATGTTGCTGAAGAGGCGACACCGGCTGCTGCAGCGGTTGATGTTGCTGCTGCGGTTGTGTTGATGTTGATGATGCTGCTGCTGCGGTTGATGTTGCTGCAGCGGTTGATGTTGCTGCTGCGGTTGATGTTGCTGCTGACAGCGGTGGTGGCGGCTGCTGGTGTGGCTGCTGGTGTGGCTGCTGGCGTTGTCGGCCCTGATCCACTACATGCTGGGGTTGTTGGTAGAGCGGGTAGGGTGGGGGTGGTTCTCGTGGCATGTTGCTGGTGTCCAAAGCGACACCCTACACAGAGTAGACAGAGCCAGCAGGAGTCACTACAGACAAGTTTATTAAAGACTGAGGAGTTACTTGTCTTGTTCTGACTCATTACTAACCTCCCTTTACTAACAGCAGAAGAACAACAACACTATTAACTGCTACACTGCTATATATTTTTTGCAATTGCTGGATTTTATTCAACAGCGTACATTTATAAACTGTCATAACGTCAGCAAAAGACATTAAATTGATGGGTCTTTTTTGCACAATAACCAATATTTGTCCTTTTTATTTTTAAAGTGGCATTCCGGTGTACTACAAACAATGATTATGTAAGCGTACCTGTGTGATGGGGGACAGCGAGGGGGACATGGTGGGGGACAGCTGCTTGGCCAGACCCCTGCGCTGCTCTGCTCCTGGAGACAGGGTGAGGGGGCTGATGGGAGTCGGTCGCCGCCGGGGCGAGTTGCTGGACAGACGCAGGGATGAGTTGATGGAGGGATTGCTGAGCGATGACTGCAGCTGGCAGTTGTTGAGGGAAGCTTGAATGGAGGGATTGCTCAGGGAGGAGGAGAGACCTGCGGGACAATAAAGCCAACAATACATGAACCGCTCGCCAGAACGAGACAAGATTCAAATTCATCTCGGTGTAAATGAGGACAATATGAGTGGGTACTTGATTTTCCAGTATGTTCTCCAGGCCCTGATATGAAACACTAGACTTTATTGTGTGACGGGGGAGGGGGGGAGAAACATGGCAAGCAGGGTGAAGGAAAATGAGGGAAAAGAAAAGAGGCGATTGTAGCGAGCCAAAACGAGGGTCAGAATTCCTCTGTCACTTTGGTGCTCAGCCAAGCTGATCTGTGTCCGACATGCAAGCCAGACTACACTTCCAAAGAGGAAAGAGTGAAAGGGAGCAGCAGTGGGTGTGATCAGATCAGGCAGCAGGGAGTCTGGGACAGAGAGATCCTTCAGCAACTTATCAATAATGCATGGTCAGCTGGCAGAGGAAGCTGGAGCCGGTGGAGCAGTGGTTCCCACATTCACGCTGAAGCTGGGAACAAGCTTTACGCCTGTTGAAGCCAACAAATACTAAATCTTCACAGATAACATCTACATTTCAGTCTGGCAATGAGAAGGAGCACATGCTCAAATTATAAGTTCACAAAACTTTTAACGACTGACAGAACAGCTTTGTTGCTTGGCAAAACAAGCATAAGATGAGGCTCCAGTCACAATATCAGTTTTAACGATAGAAACCTATTAAAAAAAAAAACTCATGTGACACCAATTCCAAGGATACCACAGTTAATGCAAAATGACAAACACAAAGAAAAAAAACACATGTTGGATAAAATGTGCACAGAGATGTATAAACGGTACTGTGTGTAGTCCTAACTTGTTGTCTGGTTAAGGTCACAGGAAAAATCATGGAACAGCCCATAACACAATATGTCTGTGTCTCGGTTACTCAACCTCAGGCCTCTGTTTTCATGCATGTTCTCATTTAACAGGTGTTGCAGTGATGTTTATTATCTCTCATACAGGTGACAGCAACACCAACTCAGCTCTGGCTCTGATTAAACGAAGAGGAAACTAATCGTGACTTATGACTCAGCGCAACAATTAAAACCGTTTTCTTTTTCTGCATTTTATTTTTCAGGTCTTGACATGATGAAGCAGTGCTCTGTGGAATAGGCGAATAGAACTGTGATGTTCCAGATGTTTGGTGTTTGGAGTTCAGGGCTGCTGTGTTTCTCACGTATCATGTGGGATTTCACAGCTCTGACTCCTCTTGTACCCAGATTACAGCGAGCTCCATATTCACTGTTTAACTGGTATCAATCATGGTGGAATCTTTGGGTTTTCCATCCATTTTTATTAAATCTGCATCTCCCCATGACTAACTGGTTACTGCAGTAGCTGCTAATAGTATCAAGAAGTAGCAGCGAGCAAGAGTGCAATCATTAGGCAGATATGATGTAATGAACAGAAAAGGAGTGCAATTAGTTCTGTTCATTATAAAAACAATAACTCTTTATTTTCACAGTGGCATTTTTATGATTTTTCAAACAGGAATTTAAGGACTTTGATAAAGATAAATTCAAGACTCATTTTTAGATTACTTTAAGAGTTTTTACTAAACAACAAGTCTTCAACCATTGAATCTGCAGTACATAATCAAGTAATATGAAGTCCAGCAAAAAAATCTAGTGCTGTAAATTTTACCTGCATTTATAGTGATGCCAATTCTTTACAGACCTGTAAAACCTGACGGAGTTTTTTTAAAACGGACATTGTTTTTAGTTTTCATTTCATGTATGAAATAATGATTAAGACAACTGCAATCCTTAATAAAACAAATACTACACAACTAATTTCCCTTCTGATTATTAAAGTCATCCACCCACCTTGTGAGCTGCCGATGCCCAGGTGCATCATGGCGGCTGGCAGGTTTCCGGTGCTGCTGCCCCCGCTGATGTTGGGGTACCCTCCATTGTCTTCGGGGTCCAGGCGGGGTGGAGAGGGGGGAGGGGAACTGCAGGTTACTGAGGTCGGGCAGGGAGCCTCCAGTACTCAGCGAGCCCTGGTAGTGGGACAAACCAGGGTTCTGCTCCGGAGATGGGAATATACTGCAGTGAAAATGAACAGAAAATCAGTTTGGCTAATGCTTTGAAATCTGTATCAATGGAAGGACTGCTATGCAAATAATTAAAAGGCAGAGACATTTAATGTATGACTATTGCCAGTTCTAAACCATTAGATTGCTTAATTGACTCCTGTCTCTCCGTTTCTTCTTTCCCATTTACTCTGATTTAGTTTTATATCTAGTGTTGGGTGATCAGAAAACAAAACACAAGACGTATGGTGTCAGAAAGCTTCCGCTTTAAAGATAGTTCAGTACTTGTAAACACAAGTGCAGTTGCACATTTTCTCTGAAATCTTGACATGATATCAAAAGTAGTTTGTAGCAAAAACAGCTCTGGTAAAACATTTAATTATGCAACATATCCTGATCAGCCCTTCAATGTGTTCCTCTTTTATGACATTAAAGTTGTAAAGAGGAACACAGACATCCTGTGTAAAGTGTTAGGAATGTGTAGAATTTCATGACAGGAAACCATTGTGCCTTCTGAGCAGTTATGGCAGCTATTGTCAATGGAAATCATCCGCTTCCTATTTTAAATGACAGAATCTATGAGGGTTATTGTGTTTGTACAATGACTTGTGTAATGTCATATTAGTGCTGTCATGTGTCCAGTAATGTAGTCAACGGGGTTTACATACAAATTCAAACAGAGATATGAATGAACACAGTATGAACATGGGTACACTCCAAAGTACGGACAGGCGAGTGAACTAGTCTGCTCCACTTTTTTGTGTTAAACATTGAGATCGACTTGAATTCAGTAGCCATCCAGGCTCTGTGTGGAAATGACTTGATAATGTTTATGCGTTTAATGGTTTTCAAGCAGTCCATAGAGCCAACCGTAAGACTAATTGTTCTGTATTCTGTTTCTGTTCAGACCGAGCACAGCGGCACAAAATCACATGAGAGCTTCTGGTCCATCATTTGCTACAAAACGCAGAATCAAAGGCTTGCCTGAATTACCCAGTTATAACACAATGCAGAAAAGAAGCATAAAAGTTCATGTCAACGACTTACTTGATTCCAGGCACTTCACAAGATTTAGGCCTTGATGCCAGAGACTGGACCTGAAAAAGAAACACGATCATCATCCTTTTGCAACACACAGCAGATATGTGGCAAAAAAAAAAAAAAGATGATTCGATAAGTGTCATTCCATTTATATCTAGGGATGCACAGATTCAAACTTCTTTATATATAATAATAATAATAATAAGTAATACATGTGTATGGTATTTAATGTGGAGGTCAGCATGTCTGCCAACATAGAAGTGTATAAATTGCATCAGTCCACCTCTGTTCCTGTATGTCTACCTCTGATACTTGACGTCCTGCTATGAAATTTATGAGGTTCAAGGTATTGAGGGGTACATGATGAACATTTGGTCCGACATGTATCTCACTGTGAGTAGCTGTTAGCTTATTTCCCTGTCAGAGTTTATCTGTGACTCCCCAGACTGAAAGGGCTGTGACCGCTGTCTGGTGCCAATATTGAAAGACAGTACAAGGAACCTCAGAAACAAGAGTCTGAACACTTGGCGGAAAGCAAATCCATAAGTGGCGGAAGTCAATGATATTGCTTTTGGACAGAAGTCCTGTTTATTAACCTGTTTCCAAAACAGTGGGGGAGGAAAAAAACGTGCCCCATGAAACATCTTTGAAATCCATTAAAATGACACTAGCCACCATTCAGACAAATCTGTACTAAGTTAGACATTTCCAAGCAGGAACCAACATGATGCATGTAAAATGCTCAAAAATGGATATAGCATAATAATTCATGAAGTGGCAGAAACAAACACCACCCAAAATCAAACATAAAAAAGAAAAGCAGTAGATGACTGCATTTTATAGCCTCAGTAACCTGCAAATAAGTTTTATCCTCAACACAAACAGCCCCTTAATTTCACCATCACTACGCCATCATTTACATAAATGCACCATCAATATCCTGGATGTTTTCCGGCAGAGATGAAGTCAGCATCTCCATGTCAAAAACCTCTGGTTCTATGTTGAAAACTTTTCTCTCTTTGCATTGAGTTGCTCTCTGAAATTAAAGGTGGGGTAGGTGATCTTTTTTTGCAACACTTTTTACAATATTGCCTGAAAACCTTTTCACATTCTCATTGCACCCACTGAAATAAACATTTTGGTGTGGTCTAGAGGGTATAATCAGAGAAACACTCTGACCAATCAATGTACTGATCATCTTTACATTTATTGGCTACCTAATACGTCCATCAAATATCAATGCACCCCCACCCCCCACCCGCCTTCATGTAGTCGTGAATCGTGTGAAGGCGTGGTTTCGAGGGGTGGGCTGAAGAGGAGGAGGCGGAGCCTTTGGGAGGAGGGAGGGGGGTGTATATTTTCAAAATCTCACTTGAGTTGGATTGCTGGAACCGTTTTTTTCAAAGATCACCTACCCCACCTTTAAGTGTCCAGTATTTTGGGGGTGAGAAAGAGTGAAGATTAAAGAGAGCATGATCATTTTTTTTTTCCAGGTTCTGGAATATATTCTTATCTTTTTCTTTTTTAGATTTTTTTGGCAGAGAGAGGACGGGGAGGACATGCAGGCTGGGAGTCGAACCCACGACCGCTGCGTCGAGGACTGCAGCCTCTGTACATGGATACCTGTCCTAACCACTGCACCACCGGGCCGCCCGGTCCTGGAACATATTCCAGAGAGATTATATTCATCATCTGTCCTGGTAATGCCTCAGGAGTTTGTAGGTAGAGGGACAACTGAAATATCCCGCTCAGCCTAAAGCTGACCCAATTTCTGCTGAGCCTGAGAAAATAGATTAATGGATAGCTCAATGATCTGAATAGGATGCCTTTCCAAGGATTTTAGGCACTTAAATCCCTTATAGTGTGATCAGACAGCCCAACATGTCTTTAGAGTTCCAGATTCACAAGATATTTATAGTAAGTTATCAAAATAAATGTCTGGCATGATGTTTGTTACATGCCATGCCGGGCATCTGTTGAAAACAAGTACCTTTGTGTCTATGACAACATGAGACTTGGAGATAAAGATTAGAATGATATGTTCTTTATATGTAGATGTATCAGACACACTGGCAGGCAACTTTAATGACTTCAGAAATCTGTATCTGGTCCATTTTGTCTGTTTAAGGTCAGACAGGAAAAACTGGTTCAACAAATAGAGTGACATGTCTCTAGCGAGTCATGGCAAGAATTTAAGGTGTCACAAGCTCCTGAAACGGCATGAGCTGCTTTTAGAAAAATGCTTCACCACTGATTCTGAAGAAAGTATGATCTTTTTCTCTTTGTGTCTCTAAGCTGCCGAGATTGTCACAGTTTTCAAAATCATGGAATGATAGAAATAAATAACCATCTATGTTCTGATTGGTGGGACAAATTTTCATTATGTAGGTAAGATTTCCCTAAAAAAAAAAAAAGGGCTTGCAAAGTTAATACTAAAACTTTATTTTGGTTATCCTAAATCTTAGGGTTGATACTGACATAATTTCAAGATCCTACTCTCCACATCCAACTATCATAAGTATATGATAGTAATGGAGTATATATATACACCATTACTATCATAAGTATATGATAGTAATGGAGTATATATATATACTCCATTACTATCATAAGTATATGATAGTAATGGAGTATATATATACTCCATTACTATCATAAGTATATGATAGTAATGGAGTATATATATACTCCATTACTATCATAAGTATATGATAGTAATGGAGTATATATAATATATATATATACACACCATTACTCTGCAGAAAAGGAGAAGCAGGGCAAAGTTTAAATTGCTGTTTTATCTTTAAGCATTCCAAGCAGTTACATTTTATAGATTGTTTTTTTTTTCAACAAAACAGCAAAACAACATGAAAAACCAACAGTGAAACAGGTTTTGAAATTATATGTAGGGTAGGAAAACATCTATTTTTTGTAAAAGACTCGTAAAAAATCTGCTGGCTAGCTATTGCAAAGGCGGGGGATCCAAGGTATACACACTATTGGGAAACTTTTTGGCATTGTGCTTGGCAATATACAAGATGACCAACAATTTAAATGAGAATTTTAGAAAGTAAAGGTTATTCAGTTATAAGTGAAAACATGTAAACTCAGTCAAGCCCATTAATCTGATTAATTTAGCAACTACTTAATTCAGTAAAGCGCAATTTGAAAACATATAAAAAAAAAAACATATAAATTGCAACTTCTCTATCCTTTTTGTTCAAAACAACGGCAAATTAATTTATAGGAAATACAGTGCCTTGCGAAAGTATCCGGCCCCCTTGAACTTTTCAAACTTTTGCCACATTTCAGGCTTTAAACAAAGATTTTGGGTCAAGAAACAACACTAAGTTGGACACAACTGTGAAGTGGAACAAAAATTCATTGGATATTCTAAACTTTTTTAACAAATAAATAAACTGAAAAGTGGGAGGTGTAATATTATTCGCCCCCTTGCGTTAATACTCTGTAGCGCCACCTTCTGCTGCAGTTCCAGCTCCAGTCTCTTGGGGTTTGTCTCTATCAGTTTAACTCATCCAGAGACTAAATTCTTCCTGTAAAACAGCTGGAGCTCAGTGAGGTTGGATGGAGAGCGTTCGTGAACAGCAGTCTTCAGCTCTTTCCACAGTTTCTGAACTGGGTTCAGGTCTGGACTTTGACTTGACCGTTCTAACACCTGGATACGTTTATTTGTAAATCATTTCATTGTAGATTTGTCTTCATGTTTCGGATCATTGTCCTGTTGGAAGATAAATCTCCGTCCCAGTCTCAGGTCTTTTGCAGACTCCAACAGGTTTTCTTTCAGAATGGTCCTATATTTGGCTCCATCCATCTTCCCATCAGTTTTAACCATCTTTCCTGTCCCTGCTGAAGAAAAGCAGGCCCAGACCATGATGCTGCCACCACCATGTTTGACAGTGGGGATGGTGTGTTCAGGGTGATGAGTTGTGTTGCTTTTACGGCAAACATATAGATTTGCATTGCAGTCTTGGTAGATCTGCAGTGGTCCAATACTCTTTCCATTTCAGTCTGATTACCTGCTCAGAGCTCCTTGAGATGTTTAAAGCTTGGAAATCTTTTTGTATCCACATCCAGCTTTAAACTTCTCCACAACAGTATCTGGGACCTGCCTGGTGTGTTCCCATGATGCTCTCTGAGCTTTAACCAGAACCCTGAGACGATCACAGAGCAGGTGCATTGATTCCACACAGGTGGATTCTATTGATCATCATCAGTCATTCAGGACAACATTGGATCATTCAGAGATCAATACTGAACTTCTGGAGTCAGTTTGCTGCTCTGAAAGTAAAGGGGACCAATAATGTTACACGCCCCTCTTTTCAGCTTTTTATTTGTTGAAAAACTTTAAAATATCCAATAAATTTCATTCCACTTCACTATTTTGTCCCACTTATTGTTGATTCTTGACAAAAAATTGAAATTTTATATCTTTATGTTTGAAGCCTGAAATGTGGCAAAAGCTTGAAAAGTTCAAGGAACTGAATACTTTCACAAGGAACTGAACAATCCATCGGGTCTGGACTCGTCTCCTCTTTAAAATAATTGCAGAGGCCGTTATTAGATTATTAGATGTTATTACTCTGGATGCATCATCATTAAAAAAGCGAACCATTACATTCAGTATTTATTCATGTTTTGGTGGTTGTTTCATCAACATTCAGAGAAAACAAACATCCTTGGAGCTGATCAGACAGATGTTTCTTGAACTCTGGAGCTAAGTCGTGTGTGTTCATATAACTGGCCTGCAGAGTGGAAGCGGACAGTTTTGTTAAGCATTTTATCAATGGCTACTTCTTTTTTTTTTTTTTTTACACAGATCTACGAGCGGTTGAGCGACCGTAAATAATAAGTCATGTTCCACAGTGAGCACACACGTATTTTCAATTCAGAAATACGATCGGTCATCGGGGCCGCTGTGGCTGTTGCTCCGGTGAATGGCTTGTCTGTCGGACCGCTGCTTTCTGCCTGGCGTCTCCTACGTGACGGCGAAGAGCTTTTTTTTTTGCTGCTATAGACTAACTTCTAGGAGAACAACACATGAATCAGGTACCAGGTTTCCTTAGCTTCTGGCATCAACTCCCAAACAGCTCTGTTCAGCTCCTCTGTCCCCGCCCTTTCCTCCGTCCCGCCCCTTTTCCTCTGTCCCGCCCTTTCCTCCATCCCCGCCCCTTTCCTCTGTCCAGCCCCAGCGCCACTTGAATTTTGCCTCCATTCTTCTGATTGCAGGAGAAAAAACCGCCGGCTCGCCTCGCCTGCGTTCAAGACCACTCAGAGATTACGTTTTTTTCTTAGATCATAGTCAAACGCCGGAGATCCGACATGGCCCTGGCATACTTGAAGCCCCGCCCCCGCTTTGTGACTGGCTGTGTGAAAGTGAGCAGGAAAGCACACTTCCAACAACATTTTTCTTATACATATCTTAAAGTTGGGAAACAGAGGGAACAGAGGGTTGATGACAACAGCGAAATTGAAAAGAAACCGTTTCTGCTTCTGGGAAATACACATGGCCAATAGTTGATGTGAAAGAATAAGTAAAATGTACCCAACTGAAAACTCTTTTCAGTGTTTGTCTGGTACAAGCCACAGGCCTTTTCCAGAGAAATGTATTATTGCTAACAATCAGTACTATGTTTATTACAGCCATATGAAATTTTGCCGAGACAATATTTCCACGCTCCAAAGACACTTTGCAGCCTAGTTTATTCCCTCCAAATCACAGAACAAATCAATGTAAAGCATTGAGAATTTAAAACATCAAGGGCTTCCTGAAAACAAGTGAACAGAGATAGTTTATGGTGTTTTTAAAGGAGCTCTGCAGCCAGGGGCCCCACAAACAGATTCTCCTGAATTGTTTGGCTACAGTGCAATCTGAACCTGTCCTATATTGGATATTTTGCTGTCAGCATGATATGTGAGCAGTGAGCATCATACTATATGGATATTCACCTTCCATGGAGATTCCCCTGTGCCAAATACTACAGAAAGTGTCATTGATGTCAAACCAGAGTCACAGTCTCACCTTCTTGGCCTCCCACAGCTGCTTTGGGAGAGGCTTAGTGACACCTATTAGATTCTCCTCGTTTGGCAGAGCAGGGAAGGAGAAGACTGCAAAGAGAAATATCACATTAGTCTCGACACATTTTTCAGAAATAGGAATGTTAATTATGTTTTCATTACCAAAGAAATTGCAACCCACCATCTCCGGAGCCGTCGACTTCTGCCTCATTTACACTAGCTGCATGCCAGCCTCCACAAAAAAAACAAGAAAAGGAGGAGAGAGGTGACTCATTAAGAAATAAGAAGAAAAAATAAAAATAATAACAAAAAAGGGGGGCAATAGAAACTTTAGAAGCTGCTTAAAACATGCAAGCATATGTGGTGCAAGAACAATCCCCTACAACAGAAATATTATTTGGAGTAGTCATTATGGATTCACATAAGCAACAGCTGGCATTTGGCATCATGTTATTAACCAAAGAGAAAAACCATAATAGAGAAGATGATGGTTGGGGGTTCAAAGACAACTCTTTTCCTCTGGCTGCAGATAAGACCATAATTTAGATTTTTATTTTGCCCCCCTCATTTTAATTTGGCCTATTCTGTGCTTCATTGTTCAGTTCGATTAATGTTGCCCATTAGGAAGAACATTTCGCTTCTCTTCATGTGTCCTTAAAGACTAAGTTTTAAAATTTGAGCTGAGCTGCCCTTAAATTAGCCTTTGATCCATTGCCCACTCATGCCTTCTCCTTCCATGCACTCATTCTTTTGAGGCCCATTCATTTTGAGAGACAGCTTTTCAGCTACTGGAACAGATGGGACAATGAGGCGATACAACAGTTTGGAACCATCACATTCCCTCTTCAAAGGTGTTTAGTCACTGTAGCTCAGAGTTGCAACTAGGACGGAAACAGGACAACTGGGATGGAAAATGGTTGGCTTGTGTCCTTGGCTCACATCGTGCAATGCACATTAAATGGGGGTTGTTAATGGTGAAGATGAAAAATACTGTGTACTGATAAATCACACCAGCAATAAAAGCCCAGTCAGCTGTAGGGGGGATATTAAAACTCCACGATGATGGGTACCAGCAGAAAAGAAATCACACTATAAAAGACTATGTGAACTCTTCTGCTACAAGTGTTTCCGCCTAACAGTGTGACTCATAGCTGTAATTCCAAGTTAGATTGCTTCTTTAATCAGCCAGGGCTTAACACCACTCAAAGCCCGCCGAAACCTTGAGAGGTGTCAATGAGGCCCTGGGGCTTCACAGCTCTCCACGCTCACGCACGGGACCATGAGGCAGCACCGCTCGCTAACAAGAGCCGCCTTTGTGTCATGGCCTCTTTTAGAGGAAAGACTCTACAGAAACAATTTCAATGTGCCGGCGGACAACTTGAATACAACAGGCTACACAAGAGGACTGCAAGACTTCAAAATGTGGTCTGAACAGACATTCACACGGAATTTGCAGTTAATTATAAGACATAAATATAATATATTTAATATAATAGAAGTTATTGTCGAGTAATTTTATACGGAATGAGGCTACAAAGTAGAAACTGTTAAGGATAATGGAAAATAAACTTACATTAAACAACAATTCATTATTCACATAATTTTAAAGCAGAAGTAAAAACTAAATGGTTTCAGCCATTTAAATGATAACAGTTTGTAACAAAAAAATTAAAATCACATAGTTTTTGGTAAGCGGATTAGACAAATTTTCATTTTGCAAGAAGTCACGATGAAGCAAATTTTCTCAAGTAAATTGACAAAAATATGTATATATGCTGAAAGTAATAACTACCCGGGGAGGGGACAATAGGAAATTAACCAAGTACGAGGTGTGAATGTGTTTGCCGCTTTGGCACAGCTGCTCAATTTCTGAAGGCCTGATCAACTGGTCATCATTTTGTTCTTTCCTGTAAGATGAACAGATCAATCTGGAAAGTCTGGAGTTTGACCAAGCATTTGCATATGTTACATCTCACATAAGCATTGTGTATCTCTTGGAGGATGTGCACGACTGACGGACCAAACGAACGCAGGATACACATGACAGTCATGATGCACAAGAAGCAGGTTTTCTTGTTTCAAAAACAGCAGAGTACAAGCAGTTGAAAGGTTGGGAATTTTTAGTCTAATGCTCGGTAAAATACAGGCTATAGTTCACCATTAGTACCAGCTCACACCTAAACAGGTGACTCATTTAAGTCCAGCTACTCATTTTAAATACCTATAATGATGATAACGACACCTTTCATAATTCAAATGATCAAGTTGCGATTTACCATAGGTGCAGCTCTACCTAATGTTCCTCAGCTTCAAAACAATGTGGTGGCTGTAGACATTCAGACCCATCCACACATCCTGAGTCTATGTCTGAGCAGTTGTGTGAAACTATCATTGATATGTGAAAAATAGTGGTAAAACACTGGCACAGACACATGGAGACTCTATTGACTGCACAGAAGGGAGGCCTTGATTAGACTGGTTATGCTGGAGCATACTGGTGGGTGTAATGTTATGACTGCACTGTAAAAATTCAAGTCCACTGAAAGTGCTGCATTTCCCCACATGCTTCACAAAAATGTTCATGACATTTTAAAAAAAGCAATTATTCTTATACTTTGCACTTTTTACAACTGATCCTTGTCCAAGGCTGGTACTATTGGTACACTAGAGGATTTAAAACCTGATTTTGAACCCAACTCTCCTCCCACAACAAAGATAAGTGTGCAGCCTGGTTTGATGTTTCTTGCAAGCGATTATTTGTCCAAATAATCTTTGTGTGTTGTGTCAATAAGATTTTTTTTACTTGGACTCTGGAGTGATGAGTCCAGGTAAGAAGAGCGGTGGACAAAGTGATGAAACCTGTGGTATCATGACGTACCCAAGATAATTACTTTGACCGACTACCTGAATATACTGAATATGCAGAATGTGATGATTTGTTCCCCATCAGTAGATCTTTTTTTTCTCTTACTTTCTTTATGGCACACACATATTCCAAGATCACAGTGGCAGGAATTATTAATTCAACTGATAGAGTGTTAGAGGGAGCATGAAGCGTCATTTTTGACAGATGGATTAGCCACTAGAAAGTCCAGACCTTAACCCCAATAAAAATCTTTGAGATGTGCCGGAGAAGACTTTCCACAGTGGTCTGACTCCTCCATCATTAATACAAGATCTATGTGAAAAACTAAATGCAGCTCTGGATGGAAGTAAATTGAGTGCATATGTTTATCGAAACATTGCTTCTGAGGATATGTGCTGTAAACAAAGCTTAAGCCGGCCCAGCAAAT
Source organism: Hirundichthys speculiger (assembly GCA_018398805.1). Taxonomy (NCBI): domain Eukaryota; kingdom Metazoa; phylum Chordata; class Actinopteri; order Beloniformes; family Exocoetidae; genus Hirundichthys; species Hirundichthys speculiger. The sequence continues at coordinate 150,970 of JAGFBZ010002391.1, read as the reverse complement.
AGTTGTACGAGTGTTTTTTTTGGCTAGGAAATACATTTGATCAAATTAGTGGCATATCGTGCCCTTGTGAAAAAATGCCACTCCATATCCCCCCACCCCAAACAAAACTCTTCAAGAAAAAAGAAATTGGCCTAGAAACTTCAAATTGAAGCATATGTTACTGTAGAATAATTTCCAGTGATTCACAAAATCATATTCTTGCTTAACTGACCATTCACATGTCTAAGATGTGCGCCACTCATAGCACAGATTCAAATAATGTGCTGTAATTCATTAGCCTGTACAAAGCAGACTCCGTTTTCATCCGAGACTCATTCTTGGTCCTGATCTTCAGGTAATATCCTGTTTCAACGTGTTGGCTAACCACAGGAGTAGCAATAAACTGGAGGAGCACTTCTCATCCACTCTCAGTGCTGAGATCAGAAAGAGGACCAGTTAAGAGATGGCCCATGTGGAAAACAAACTGGGGACAGTCAGTTATTTTACTTGGAATGAAATCTTTGATATGGCCTAGGTATGAAGATCTATTTAGAACATTTTACACCAACAATGGGGAAATGGTGGTTTGTATAACTACCTCGAGTGGCTTGCTGAACTGAAAAGCAGCTGTCTAAATGGACTGTGTTCTCTGTTAATAAATGACCAGAGGAACAGAAACACAAACATCATAAACTAGAATGATAACAATGATGAGGGTCTGGATAGGACCAGCCTCTAGGCTTTCAGATATCTAGTTTAAGAACACATCAAACCTTTGCTGCAATGATCCAGGTTTGTACAGGTTTTTGCTTTATTTCATCTCCTAATAAAACCCTTCAGCCCTGCGCTTCATGGCCATTCACACTCAGTCCAAGAAAAGACAAAACACAGTTTGTGTTTGTCTCATGACAGCTCAAACATATGCAAGGCCAAACACACTCCGTCTTAGTTGCACTTCACTCAAATCAAGTCCAAGCAGAAATCCAACCAGAAGATAAAGGAGGTGCTGCCAGTCGCTAAGTTCATGAGTCGCACTCAATTTATTGAAAAAAGTTAGTAAATATCTGACTCTCTGAAATTTTCAAAAGTTCTTCATGTTAAAAAGATGCGTTAACCCAGCAACCCAAGTCAAAATCAACCACACAATTTAAAGTAATCTATTTATAGTCATAATAAAATATAAGTAAACTTTTTATTATTCGCGGGAGTTACACCCCCCCCCCGCACGAATGCCAAAAATCTGCAAATTGATGCAGTTTTAAAAGGCCTATGTATGATATATATGCTAAAATATGCCTCCCAAACACATTCTAAACACATTCTAACTAATTAATACAGTAAAATTAATAATAATAATAATAACAATAATAATAATAATAATAATAATTGTTTAGGTTTTTGCCCGGCCATCCCAAGGTAATTAAAGAAATTACGTATTGAAATAATCTCTCTCTTTTCTATAAATCGAAAAGAGAGATAATACTAACTGACATTGTTATTTTAAAATTATTTACCAGTTAGGGTGAATGTGAGCGTTTTTCTGTCTAAAAATGACCTAGGAAATTAATGAAATTGCCAGGGCTACCACAAATTCAAATACATTATGAAAAAAAACTTTGAGAGCAAAATCCGCAAGTTTTATGGTAGCTAGAAAATAAAATGAAGTATGAATCATTAAAACAATGGAGCGACAGAAAAATGAGTTCAGGCATTCAAGTATAAGGAAAAATTAAAATCCCCCTCAAAACAAATATATGAAATAAAGTTGAGTGTGTGTCTGTGTTGCACTCACCATTGCGCTGCGGAGGACATCTTCCCATGTGCTGATTCATGCCAAACGGGTCCTGAGGGTTTGGGTTTGTAGCACTTGTATGTAAAGCAGAGTCTGAGTTGGTTCTGAGTGGGAGGAAGAGGAGGAGGAATTATATTCCAGCACCTTGGACAGAGACACAGGGTTTCTCAGCACCTTCAGGTCAGTGACTCATCCCACTTCCTGCTCAGCCTCCAAACAGGCTGCGTTCATCTCCAGGCTTCTCAATAATCTTACATGCACGTACACCTTTAAAGTACTCGGGCCTGTTTCATAATAGAGGTTCAACAAACTGAGTCAAAAACACTGAACTGAATTTTTGGTTTTAGAACAGGTGTTCATAATTAGTTCAATCAACTCAGTGCACTGAACTCCAGTTACCACAACTATAAAAAGCCATCATCATTGGAGCTCTGATACCATGATTCACCATGGCAACACCAAGTAAACAGAAGACATTCTCCTACTCTTCTTCAACTTTTAAGGTTTTACTGAAGTCACGTGGCTTACTGCAGAAACATTGACGGAGCAGAAATGATGAAGAAAAGACAGCTGATGTGGGAGAAATTGTGTGAATGTGCAATAAAAAAAATGTCAAAAGGAGAAAAAAACAAAGTAGTGGATTAGGTACTATAAAAACATATTTCAGACAGGTAACTCAAATATTACAGGCTCAGTTGTACTCACTTGAATAGCATTTCGCATTAAAGAAAAACGAAGAAAAAAATTGACAACCGGAATTCCGAAAAAATGTTGGGACATTGTCAAAATTTTTAGGGAAAAAAAACTAAAACTAAAAGACTTTAAAATCAAATGAGCCATTATTTTATTCACAACAGAACATAGATGACATAAATGTTTAAACGGACAAATTTTGCAATTTTATGCTCAAAAGAAGTTGATCTCAAAAGCTGATGCCTGCTACAGGTGTCTAAACAGCTGGACAGGTGCATGTTCACCATGGTGCAGCATCTCCTCTTTACAAAACAGTCTGAAGACATCTGGGCGTTGAGTTTATGAGTTTCATGAGTTTTGGTCTCCTCCTCCTCCTTCTCCTCTTGCATGTTTCCCTCCTTTAACACACCTGGTCCTAATTAACGCCCATCATCATCTTGTCCTCAAGGTCAGCACATGTACCAGGGTGTAAAGGAGGGAAACATCTAAATCCTGCAGGACAGTGGTCCTCGAGGATTAACTTTGGCCCCCAGTTTTACATCATTCCTGCTGAAATACAGAAGGTCTTTCCTGAAACTGACGTCGTCGGGAGGAAGGCATATGTTACTCTAGCTAAAAGTTTATATATTTTTCAGCTTTCATAGTTCCTTCCAATCAATGCAAGCTTCCCATACCGTACGCACTTATTTCCCCCCATACCATTAGAGATGCTAGCTGTTGAACTGAACTCTGATAACACGCTGGTCTCCCGTCCCTTTAGCCTGGAAGACATGACCATCCAATAAAGGTCTTCATCCTTGTTCCTTACACACAGAGATTTTTTTAAATAATCCTTTTACACACTCCTTCAGTTTGGAGAGCCTCTGGCCATCTTTACCTCTTAGAGCAGGGGTGTCCAAACTCGGTCCTCAAGGGCCGCTGTCCTGGATGTCTTAGAGGTTTCCCTGACACAACACACCTGATTCTAATGAATGAATCATAATCAGCTTGTCATCCAGGTCTGCACAAGTCAGTTAACGACCCATTAATTAGAATCAGGTGTGCTGAAGCAGAGAAACATCAAAGACATGCAGGACAGTGGCCCTTGAGGACTGGAGCTGGACACCCCTGTCTTAGAGACTCTGCCTCTCTAGGACATCACTTTTATAGCTAATCATGTTACAGACCTGATATCAATTAACTGAATTAGTTGCTAGATGTTTTTTCAGCTATTTGTTTCCCCTTGTCAAGTTTTCTAGAGCCCTGCAGCAGCATCAAATTTGAAATTGGATAATTTAGTAGATAAGTGTAAAATTTCAGTTTAAACATTTGTTATGTTATCTATATTCTATTGTGAATCAAATACTGGCTCGTGTGATTTTAAAGTCTTTTCGTTTTCATTTTATTTTTTTTAGTTTAGATTTTTATTTCATTTCATTCAAATGTAAAAAAATATCCCAACTTTCCCGGCGTTCTAGTTTTAATTCAAGGGGCTTGGATGGGAATATGGGTGCCGTCAGCACATCCAATCACTATGATTAATCCTTAAGGAAGTTTTCTTTCCTCACAGAAGTGAAAGCAGGATACTAATAAAAGGTTCTCTTAAGTATTTAATTATATCAACTTCTAAATCATGTAGGTTACCCAAAATACTTCTTTGATGATTCTTATGTTTGTGGCTAATGAGGGAGAAAAAAAAAACTTGAACGTGTGTGTTAATAATGAATTAATTGGGCTCATTAATTAAAGGGGGTTCATCAGCCAGGCTGCTTTTCTCACAGCTCATTTACTTTCTAATGGGATATATTCAGCAAACCAGTTGATATTAAGAAAAGCGACATTTGCAAATAAAAAAATAGCTAATAAAATAATATAACCCAAGGTATTGTGTGTGCAGTATGGCAATATGAAAAACATTTTCATATTTGATGTCCATAAGTAAAGGGAGACAAAAATATACAAAAAAAAAAAAACAAAAGCTTTAGCTTTCTGAGACTTTTTTTTCCCTGAAACTGATTAGACATGACTATATTCTATGAAAATGTTTCCCTTTTGTTTACGTTAATGACAGGCTCTTAAACACAGCATGGGATCAAAGTCACAAAATCCTCGAGCTGAGCTTTTGATTGTGCTCAATTTGCTTTTTTCATCCATCTTTCCTGCTTTTGCTCTAGTACTCTCAGAAAAAGTGGTGCAATCACAGATTGACAGGTCTCAAATTTTTTGCTACTGTCTCTGTTTAGAAGAATGATTAAAGGGATAAGCCAACATTTTGGGAATTAACAACCCCACAGATTGATGAGCATTCTCTTTTTTTGTCCAATAGCCTCATCAATAAAGACATACTGAGAAAAAAGGTGACATGCATCGACTGTTTTCTTGCTTCTTTTAAATTAGTTTTGTATCATCTAAGAAGTAATGTTATTCATGTTTGAACAGTTGAAGTATTTTCTTGAAACCTGGTTTAGAACCTGGTCTAAGTAGGTCTACCAAAAACACAGGAAATTGACCTGCTTTTGCATTTTTACAAATATGAAGAATAATGCTTTCACAAATCACCAGTTGTTCTTTGTGGTCTTTAATTTGTGGTCTTGCTCTGGATCTCTAAAAAGAGCCTAGAGACAATTTCTTTTGTAATACATGCTATACAAATAAAGTTGAATTGAACTGAATCAACTAAAGAACAATTTATTTCATGTTTGACCAGTCTTAATACTGTAGTTTTTGAACCAGACTTGGTCTAAGGTGGACTTAAATCTCTAAAATGCACTGAAATGTTCCTTTTATCTCAGAGGCTATGAGACAAAAGCCAACTTCAGCATTATGATGCAAATGTGAAATTTGCCAACCACCATCGACAGAAATTAAGTCTTTGCTACACTGAATGAGACCAGGTGTTGCTGGTTAGTGTGTATAAACACCCTGTCATACATTAAACTCATAAACATCATACATACAGTGGTATGAAAAAGTATCTGAACCTTTTGGAAATCCTAACATTTCTACATAAAATCACCATCAAATGTGATCTGATCTTTGTCAAAATCACACAGATGAAAAAACAGTGTCTGCTTTAACTAAAACCACCCAATCATTTATAGGTTTTCATATTTTAAGGAGAATAGCATGCAAACAATAACAGAAGGGGGAGGAATAAGTAACTGAACCCTCTGCCTAAGGAGACTTAAAGGGCAATTGAAACCAATTTTTACCAAACTATTGAAGTCAGGTGTGTGCCCAATCACTGATGAGTTGCTTAAAGCTGCCCTGCCCACTATAAAAAACACACCTGGTAAGAATTGTCTTGATGAGAAGCATTGTCTGATGTGCACCATGGTTCGCTCAAAAGAGCTGTCTGAAGACCTGCGATCAAGAATTGTTGATCTGTATAAAGCAGGGAAAGGATACAAAACCATCTCTAAAAGTCTGGATGTTCATCCATCGACAGTCAGAGAAGTTGTCTACAAATGGAGAGAGTTTGGAACTGTTGCTTCTCTCCCAAGGAGTGGCCGTCCACCAAAGATGACGCCAAGAGTTCAGCGCAGACTACTCAGAGAGGTAAAAAAGAACCCGAGAGTGTCTGCTAAAGACTTGAAGGAATCACTGGCACAGTCCGATATCTCTGTGCACACATCAACTATATGTAAAACACTGGCCAAGAATGGTATTCATGGGAGGACTCCACGGAGGAAGCCACTGCTTTCTAAGAAAAACATTGATGCTTGTTTAATGTTCGCAAAAAGGCACTTGGACACTCCACTGAAGTTTTGGCAAAATATTTTGTGGACTGATGAAGCCAAAGTTGAATTGTTTGGGAGGAATACACAACGTCATGTGTGGAGGAAAAATGGAACGGCTCACCAACATCAACACCTCATCCCCACTGTGAAGCATGGTGGAGGGTGCATCATGGTTTGGGGCTGTTTTGCTGCCTCAGGGCCTGGACAACTTGCAATCATCAATGGAAAAATGAATTCAAAAGTTTATCAGGATGTTTTGCAGGAAAACCTGAGGCCGTCTGTCAGACAGTTGAAGTTAAAAAGAGGATGGATGCTGCAACAAGACAATGATCCTAAACACAAAAGTAAATCAACTTCAGAATGGTTTCAGAAGAACAAAATACACATTCTAAAGTGGCCAAGTCAAAGTCCAGACTTGAACCCCATTGAGATGCTGTGGCATGACCTCAAGACAGCGATTCATGCCAGACATCCCAGGAATCTGACTGAACTACAGCAGTTTTGTAAAGAAGAATGGGCCAAGATTAGCCCTGATCGATGTGCCAGACTGATCTGCAGCTACAGGAAGCGTCTGGTTGAAGTTATTGCTGCCAAAGGGGGGGGGCACAAAATATTAAATGTGATGGTTCAGTTACTTATTCCTCCCCCTACTGTTATTGTTTGCATGCTATTCTCATTAAAATATGAAAACCTATAAACGTCTGGGTGGTTTTAGTTAAAGCAGACACTGTTTTTTCATTTGTGTGATTTTGACAAAGATCAGATCACATTTATTGGTGATTTTATGTAGAAATGTTAGGATTTCCAAAAGGTTCAGATACTTTTTCATACCACTGTACATAAAAACTGATTTCACGTACTAGTGATGCTGCAGGTGCAAGTCACAACATATAAATAAGAACATTTTAGAGACATTAGCAAGTTTATTTTCTCACATAAGTTAGGTGTGGTAAAGGTTAAACTGTCGGATTGACAACAATTACACTTATTTCCAAAAGTGGAGCATCCTCATAAAAAGAAAAGGTAGTTGTGACTGCACATACTAAAACACACTTCCAAAAAGAGTACATTTATATAAGAGTATATATAACCGATCATATTCAGTGTCAAACATTTTTGTCACTGTACCAGTATTTGCAAACTGATAAAAAAAAAAAAAAAAGACAAAAAAAATGATTTAAATCATTCCATGAAATTCATCTAATCTTAACAAAGAGTTTAATTTCTGTGAACTGGGACTGCTCTTGTTTTTTACCTGAACATTTATTTCTGTAAATCTTTCATTAAATCACGCAAATACACTTAAGAATTTTTTTTCTCCTTCTATTAAATCTAAATTGTTTCATGGTCTATCTGAAAAATAAAACAAACAAAAAAAAAAAAAAAAAAAAAAAAAAGCAATGTGCATGTATATTCCAAGACACTAAGATATAACATTACTTATATATTGTAAAACAAACTGGACTTTCACTGACTCGAGAAAAACTCACAGATAAAAGCAAAACAACAATAACAGATGTAAAAAGGCTGAAAGTAAGAAAATGTTAATTTGGAACCTTTATGTTAGACTGCAAGTGAGCCATAAGCCTACAGCTGGGTTAGTAAGGGGGAAAAAAGTATTGATTAATGTTTCAGAAATACCAGTCTTAAAAGATGAGTGGAAAACTACAAAGAGAAATAATAATTAATCAATCCAACAGTCTGTGGGACTTTGTGGGCATCTATTTCAGTGCTCTGAAAAAGAACGCAGTGGATTACTGAGATGCTGCAAATCTAAAGGAAAGAATCTGACGTTTTGCTTAACAAGCAAAACGAGAGTGCAGAAGGACAAAAGCAGAACTGTTTGTCTCTGTGAGCGAGGGACAAAGCAGTGAAGATAGGCTGAGGGAAAGAGGAATCAGAAGATTGATTGGGGGCGGGGTCAAGGGTCACCTGTTGAGTTGTGATATTAATCTAAACCCAGGCCGTTTTTCCTCAGTCCATGGCTGCGGTTCCCTTCAAAGACAGAGAGGAAAAGGACGACAGACAAAGTTACTGGGTGAAAGCAAAGACCTGGGCACAAATGAAGGAGGAGATATCCTGTTAAAAAACTGTTTGTTTTGATGTGTGCAGAATGAAGAGAGACCCTGGAAAATACACCACAGCATGGTTTTATTTTTGAGTAAAACTGAAAGCTAATAACTCAAAAGCAGAGTAAAGATTAATTTAACATTAAAAAAAAATGTTCTTTTTAAAAAATATAATAATGATTAAAATAACAAAAAAAAAAAAAAAACACTGAAGACAAATACAGGAACCCATGTCATATATGCTCTGAAAAAAAAGCAAATCAGAGAAACAAACAAAAAAAACTCCATTATAAAAGTAAGAAATAGAATGAAAACGAGTGACAGTTTTAAACACCGGAAGAAATGGGGAGCTGGTGCTGATTTTTTTCTTAGATTTAGAAGCATATTCACCATTTCCACAAGGTTTACAGAGCGATGTGGGGAGGATAGAATTGACAAACATTTAAAGGAATCATGTAGTTTATGTGAATATAACCTCCTCCCTCCTGGGGAGAAGGGGTCACACATTCATACTAATATACCCTCCTGGGGAGGAGGGTATATTAGTATATATTGCTAGTATATAATCAGAAGTACAAATACTCCTACAACTCCTTATTACTACTAGTAAATACAGTTGAAAGAAGTAGTGTGCATACAGGGTATGAACCGACAAAACCTTTTTTCCCCTCAGTATCTGACATTAAATCAGAATAAATCTTTCCTTTACTTTTTTTTTTTCAACTTTCTTCAAAGTCATAAGTTTACATACAATGTCCCAGACACCACATGGAATGTGCATGTAAACCAGCAGGGGGCCGAAGCATAAGCCAGGGCAATAGCTCCAACTATCCAAAGGGCCCATTGACACCATTTTGACACCAGCTCCCCACATGTGGTTTTTGTCCATGACACAAAACCTGGTCAATCGCGATCCCTTGTCCGTTTATGTAGGTCACAACTGTTAAATTGTCTGACCTAATCAAGACATGATGATCCCACAGCCAAAGGAGGAACGGTTTTAGGGCCGGGTGCACAGCCAGCAGGTCCAGGCCGTTTATGTGGGTGGAGCCCATCTGGGGCCCCACCATCTCCTATTCACTGATGTCCCTCATGTATGGCTCTCCAGCCAACTAGAGAGGCATCCGTGGTGACCACTAGCAAAGTGCTAGTGCACACTCTGTGGAGACCCTCACCTAGCAGTGACCTTCGTGATGTGGATCTACACCCAGAGAGCTAACTCAACGCTGGACGCCTCTCATGTACAGGTGACCCACGGGAATGGCCACAACAGAGGAGCCCATCAGGCCCACTAGCCTCTGGCACTGATTGAGGGTAACCACCCTTCCTCTGTGAAAATGAGCTAGGCTGGACATATGTCTCTACTACATCTATGTCTCTATGTCTCTACACTGTCTCTACTCTCTCTGGGGACAGAGAAGCCTTTAACTGGAGAGTCCAGAGTGAGAACAATAAAAGTAAAGTGTTGAGTGGGTGTCGGCATGCATTTTTCCAGATTTACCTGAAAACCCAGACCACCTAGATGTTACACAAGAGCATCCGTGTGACGAGCCACATTCTGGCAGATGAGAGCTGCAACAAGCCAGTTGTCAATATATGAGGCCACTCAGATGCCGCTGTTCATTTTACAAACACCCTTGGGCTCAATGATAACCCGAATGGCAAAACCTTAAATTCATAAACCACCCCATGGAAGGCAAATCTAGGGAGTGGGAGGGTAGATGGGAATGTAAAAATAAGCATCCCGCAGAGGTTTTCCTATGGAGGGACCACCCTTATTGCACCCCTTTTCCTCAGGGAGAAAATTTCTTCCATGAGGAAGTTGGCATCTCGCCCTGGGAACAAGAGGAGACGATCTCCTTACACCGAGGGGAAGTGGTGGAGTCTGTAACCCGCTAAATTGTTCATAACACCTATTTTGACTGTGGACACAGCCCAGTTCTCCGTGTGGTGAGAGGACTGACCAACCAGTTTGTCAAAGCTGGTGTGTTGGCGTCCCTTGCGGTTGGAGCGTCTGTGACCATTTGTCCTTTGCTGCTGGCAGCGGAGACACCCAGGCGTCCGGTGTTATCACAACTGTGGAGACGGCCTCCACGGGCTGCATTATAGGGAACAAGCTCAATCTGTTTTTCAACATATCTTCTTGTATTTTTATAAAATCTGACAGTGCCCTTGGCATTTTGCCTGGATATTAGGACAGATTTATTACACAGTGCATGAGAGAAGTGTTTGTGCGAGAACAGCGGGAACACTGGCACCGCTTTTCTCTGGCCCATGGAAATGCCAACTGAACACCAAATTGGGTCTTGCACACTGTGTTCCTCTGAACTTGCTCTGGAATGGAGCATGGGGAGGCAGCCCGTGAAGGGGGTGAACTGGGTTCTCTGTTCCCACTGTTCCCCGGAGGAGAGGCAATCAGGACGGTTGCTTCTCTTTTCCTCCCTGGCACGGAGGAGGAGGGTCCATTCGGGGTCTAGCCTGCAGAAGCTGTTTTCTTCACAGGTTCTCAGGACCACTAGGAGCCTGTGGAATCACCTGTAACTCTGGCAGCTTGGGGATCCTGAAGGCAAGGCTGGGTGAACTCTCCTTGGCAGGCAGAGTTTGAGCGTTTCATCATTACTCTTTTTATCCTTGCATCTCTTCTGCATGGAGGTAACAGCTACACCGAAGAGACCACAGGAAATGATAGAAGTGCTAAGGAGCTCCTCCTCCTCCTTTGTAGACAGGTTTGTGAGCCCAAAGCTGGAGAATCATGAGCCTCATGCCTTTCCTGGTTGCCTGTACAGCCACTTTGTGGAGGCAAAGACCGTGGTCCGTTATAACACAGATCTCGAACCCACAGCGTGGAATCTGGTTTTGCAGTCATGTCTACTTCTAATTCAGCCTGATAAGTCATTAAAAGAGAAGAGGCATTGAGGGCTCTAGCCGACAGAGCAGCCACCATGTAACACTTGCCAGAGACTGGACTGGAAGCAGTCCGTTTCAGAGGGAAGAGCCATTCGGACAAAAGGTGGCTCCATGGCCGGCATATGGCAAATGCCAGAAGACTCCATTCCCTCACAATCCAGCAGCAAGATTCTTATGACAGGATATTTCTCACAGTACAATTTGACATTGCACATCACTGCCATTTCTTCTAGTAGATCTGAGACAATAGGCAGGATGTGCTTCCCTGACATTTGTTTCCCTCTTGGCAGCTTCTTGCCATCAAAGTGAGATTTTGAACAGTGGTTTAGACCACAGGCCAGGGGATACTGAGCCTAGCAGCCATGCGTTTACATGTCTTGCATGTCAAGGTCCAATGGAGATGGCAAACTAAGCTTGTCACTTTCCACACAGACGGGCTTTGCAACCCTGCTGGAGGTGAGAAGGAGAGGGGCTCTTCTTCCTCAATTTCACTGTGTTGGGACGCTGGCTCAGTGACAAATAAAGATGATTCTGATTCTGATTCATCATCAGACAGCATGAGCTCAGAGTTGGCTGATTTGCCATCATCATCTGTTTCAGGAGAGGTGAGAAGACTTTTGCACACATCTGTAAGAAGTGAAAACATGGGAGTAATCAGCTGGGGGTCTATGTCGACCCAGCTCAGACTAGGTGTATCGGACGAGTCCTTAGATATCTCCATCCTTTCCCACAGCGATGCCGTCTCATCTAGACCTGGGTCCCTGCCTGACAAGCTGACCTGGTGAACCAGCAGGAAGCAGAGTAACTTACACAGGAAGGCGGAACATTGGAAATCAGTCGTCCATGGAGATTAGAGCAACCTGGGAATGTGTATCCCAGGAGATTTTAATGCCACAGGGGCAAACCTTCAAGCCTGATTTGCTCCAATCTGGGATTAACAGCAGTAGCCATGGTTAGCTAGCAGGCTGCTTATGAGTTTGTGCAGCTATCAGACAGAAAATATATTGCTATCTCCATCTAGCGTTGGTTGAAAGGTAGTGCTACTTCTCAAGAGGTATAACTATCCATTAGGCAGGAGTATCACTACTTTGTTTGGGAAATTTCCTGAGGTGAAAGTTTTGCTCCTTGGCACCAGCACTAGCTGCAGAAAAGTATTCCTACTTCTCATTCACTAACTAACAACTGTTTCGCTAGGAACAAGTGTCCAGTGACAGAGTTGTTCACCCAGTCTGTGGACAGTTTCGCACAGCACCTGAATGATACAGTTGTCCAAAGGCTTCTGTAAAAAGGGAGAAGAGGTTTATGAATGACAACCGACGCCATGTTGGCCCTATATATGAAGAGGGGCAGGGCCTTCCTGACAGATGTCACTGGTGCTAGCCACTCACGGCTGGCGTAATGGTATTTGAGCTTCTAATGAGGTCACGCTAGAGGTATTCACCATAGTGAGACACAAAACAAATGCTATGAAAGAGAACACCATTCCGCATGTTGGATGCTGAATAGAGATGTTTCAATACCATTTTTTCCCACCAGATACTGATTGCGATTCTTGACCTGTGGGTATGGTCGATACAGACTACTGACCCGAGTATGATACTAAAAAAAAAACTGCACCATGCCTGACTGTAATATAGTTATCATTGTTGTAAAACATGAATAAATACAGTAAATCCAAGCCATTTATTCCTATATTATTTCCAAATACAACAGTGTAAAACAGTAATTGCAAAATTAAAAAGTATTTCTTTTGCTGGTCGTGTAAAGGAAGTAACCTGTAAATAAATCGTGAAATGTATATTACTTGGTATCAGTTGGTGCCTGGACCCCCGTACTCGCCAATATTGATATTTTTGGCAGTATTGGAGCAATTTTCGATACTAGTATCAGAATCGGAACAACAATAGTGCGGAAGATATAACAACTACTCTTAGGTGTATGTCTGTTCTGCAAATTATGTTTTCTGCTGCTGAACTGACACAAATAATAGCATTGTTCTTTTTCCTTTCACGGACTTGTATTTCACCAGTAGCTTAGCAGTAACCTGGGCAAAAGTTAGCTAGGTAGTTCGCTGGCTAAAAGCCTGGTTTGTGTGCATCGGAGTGGAACCGTAACTCTGTGATTCAGAGAGCAGAGGAGGATTTTAAACATGTGACCATATAGACAGAAATGACATGCTGTTGTGCAAATAAGATAAATAACATAAGGCTTTTTAGCTGTTCAACAAAAGAACAAGGTTGAGACTTATTCCAAAGAAAAGATGATCTAGTGCTATATAGAAAATAAAATTAATGAAATTAACTTGATATTTGGTGGGCACCCTTCTCATATACACTGACACTCAAGCAGGTGGTTTTTCTCTAAACTCTGGAATGAGTATTTAATTAATACGTGGCTTGTTGAATGGGTGTAAATGACAAGGCCACTCAACTACTCAGTCACATTTACCCTAAAAGAAAAAAATAAACACGCACAGCATCAACAAGAATAGACAACTTCCTGTTTTAAAGCTTAAATGTAAGTAGCATTCACGGTATAGAAGGAATCAATCTAGTTTGTTCCAACTTAGGATCTTTTTTGTGCTGACAATTTATTTTCTTTAGAGCGATTATATATTTAAAGCAACTGCTGACACACAAGAACAACATGATATGTATTGAACAGAATCAAACGAAAAGAAAAAAAAACAATAGAGGTTTTAAACAAGATAACTGTTGAGGAATGCCATCTAAACCCTTTAGTGCAAGAATAAAACTCAAAAGAGAAAGCTTTTTTTGCAAACCCTAACCCACCTTCATGGTCTAAGCAATTAACTCAGTGAGACCTTTGTCATTACCAACAGAAATGTTAGACGACAGTGTCAGATTAACCTCCTGTGCCCCTTGAGGCAAAAAAATAAGAAAAAAGTGAAAGCCCATATAACATCTGTCCTTCCACTGTCTACCTTTAATAACATCCCATTTGCCTTCAATCAAAGCATCAGATGCAAAGCCACTGCTACTTATTACCATGTTTATTACCATCAATTGTTCAGCAGAAAATGGGGAGAAAAATTACTTTGAAGATGATAAGAGTGTTTAGCTTTACGTTTTTACAACAAGAAGGTTCTGAATTTGTACCTATAGTGTAACTCGACCCCTGCGAGGAGTCTGCATCTTCTCAGCATGCCTGCTTCTTCTCACAGTTCAAAGTAGCTGATGTACATCCAAACTATCTTTACCTTCAGTGAACAGGCATTACCTGTTGGTGTGGTTCAGAAGGAAGGGGATTGTACTTATTGTTTTTAAAATCTCGCCAACTCTTACTGGCTCCTCCAACTTTTAGGTAATTTAATAAACATCTCCTGGAACGTCACTGTTTTCTATGCAGCATTTCTTTTTTCAAAGCACTTTAAATGTATTTTGTCCAGAACCCATAATATGACTGTCCATGCTTCTGTATGGTTTTTGGATATTTATCAACGATTTGTCAAAAGATGATGATGATGATGATAATGATGATAATGAGGATGCGTTACTTTTACCTAGAGAGTTGCCACGGTAACCTTTTTTAAACCAAAGGCCAAAAAAATTGGAGAAGAAAAAAAAAACTTTAAAACTGAATGTTCTTCTAAGCAAAACTCTTTGATACTATTACTGCTACAAAGCAGAAACCTAATGGGTGATTGCTTGGTGGCTCTTCGTGCACTCTGACATTTGTGAGCAGTTTAAAAACAAAGTGGGCCAACTACAACGCCTCTGTGTGTGTCACATTACCTGGCCAAGCCATGCTCTTTACTGAAGGCTGTACAGTCGATACTTATATTTAGATATATGACACAGGCTATGGAATGCCTAGTAGTTGTGGCACTCCCAACGAACAACAAATCACACAACCAAACTCACACAATGACACTCAGATTTCTTTTCTTTTGTTTCAGCTATGAGTTTAAAACAAATTGGTGATGTCATTACGATTGGTTGGATAGATGCAGCTTTCTCTATCATATATTACATACATCACTATTGACACCGATAGTAATATGATGATTTCAGGTTGGCTGAGCATCAACTATTGTAAACTCTGGTCATTACCAACTATTAAAATGAGATAAATACAAGCTCAGCTGAACAACAACATGTGAGATGTTATGAAGTGCCATTACTCATTTAAAAAAACTAAACTGAAATACAAAAGCGGTGAATAAAAAATGAAGTACATTTTAAGAACACTGCTTTGTTTGGAATTAAGAGGGTAAGTAGCAGCTAGGTGCAGCTGAGTAACTGAAAAATAAAAGCTGAAATTTTAGCAGTTCTTCAGTCTGGAGCATTGAGGTGTGTGTTAACACAACACTAAGGAAGAATTATTAGAGAAACTGTAAAGAAGCCCAAGTGCTACATCTCAAACTCTAACGACCCAGGTGGCATGTCAGTATGACTTGTTTGGAAGGGATGTCAGAGCAAAGCTTTTCTCGTTTAAAAAAAAAAAAAACCCTTAGGCTTTCTTAGGTCTCATCTGAACAAAACACAAGATTTCTTGAACAATGTCCTTTGGAGAGATGAAACCCAAATTTCACAGCAGTACATTTGGTAAAAACCAAACATAGCATATCAGCAAGAACATATCATACCGACTGTTAAGCACAGAACAAGAGGGCTAATAAAGTGCCTTTGTTATATAGCTTTAAGACCTAGGCACCTTGCAATCATTTAATAGACAATGAACTTGCGCATGTCAAATTATTTCACAGGCAAATGTGAGGCCATCTGTTCAAAAGTGAAAACATGGCCAAAGTTGGATCAAGTTACAAGACCATGGACCAAGCAAACCAACAACTGTACAGAACAATGACTGAAATGAATAAATACCGTATTTTCGCGACCATAAGGCACACTTAAAAGTCTTAAATTTTCTCCAAAATGGCCAGGGCGCCTTATAATGCGGTGCGCACCTTATGCGGTAATCAAGTTCCAAAATCTGTAAATGTTATGTAACTTTGATGAGCGCTCCGCTTGACTGATTGAGAGCATTTTCTGCCAACACACTGCTTATATAGAGGAAAGGCAGACGTGGCAGAGGACAGCATGAGAACGTTAAAGTGTGGGCGTGAAAGGATTACGCTAAAGGTTTGTAAAGGTATATAGGGCCCGATCGTACACTTCCCCTTACCCATTACCACTAGCAGCTACCCTCAAATTGTGTGTATAGGAACCTTCGCTAACCGCTAATGCAATCTTCCGCCCACTACAGCCGCTACACATGATGCTGACTCCCTTACACACTTGGTAGGTGTGGCAATGGACGTGTCTTTTGCCCTATCCGCAAACTCAGTATCTTGCCATCGCGGGTTTAGGAAAAAGCATGGCGAGTGGTCCGACTACCTGCGACCCATGTCGACGCATATAAGAGCGTGACCAAATTAATGCGCGTCCACCTGGTCACATGTGGACGTGCACATGGAACGGCTCTACCTCTCGAATTACTCTTGTACAAAAAGCGTGATTTGGCCTCAGTTGAACCCCTGAGAAAATGGCAGAGATTGTCTTAAACGGCTTGCTCACCAGTTAAACCATAGACAACCAGAACGTGTTTGGGAAAGCGGGTTTGGGAAAGTGGATTGCACGTAGCGCAAACTGCTCTTAAAGGCAATGGCTGCTGACGCAATGATTGGTTTAAGAAGTGAAACACCTTAACTACTCCTATGCATAATGCAGTGGGTAGCTCAGATGGGATAGCGGGTATAGCAAGGGTGGAAGATTGCACTTTTTGCGGGGAACACCTCTCCCACTACACGCTATCCCTAAATAGCGGTTTCAGCAGATCTGGCAAAGATCGGGCCTATAGTGCCGCTATGTGCATTATGTAAAACAACATCGCTTTGACTAAGGACCCCTGAAAATGGCACCTGCGAAGAGACAAGCTTACAAAGCAGTTTAAACTGCAGGCTATCAGCTACGTGGAGGAACATGGGAATCGAGTAGCTGCAAGCAAATTCAAGATCAACAAATCTTTAATTTGTTGATCTTGAATTTTTCCTGCTCCCTCACAAGCTGAGAGAGCAAGAAAACAAGCTTTACCAAGTCAAGAAGACAAAGCTGAGTTTCCGTGGAAAAAGGCGAGATGGCCCAAGTTGGAAGACCGGCTCAAGCAATTGACTAATGATCAAAGAACAGCTGGGAGAAGCGTCTCTACCGTCACCATTCAACTGAAGGCAATAACACCTGCAGAAGAAATTAAACTTGAATATTTTCTTGGTGCTTTAGTTTTCTGAAACGGCGGCATCTTTCCATCCGGGCAAGGACTCCCGTGGCACAGCAACTTCCAGTGGATTACAATGAAAAGCTGGCCATCTTCCGCTCCTACTGCACTAAAAAGATTGCCGACAAACACATCCAGCCTTCCCACATCACCAACATGGACGAGCAGGGCATAAAATCGCGACTAACTGGTAGCCAAATGCGACCAAAATTTGACCACTGACTGTTTTTTTTTATGCCTTGTCGCCAGTGGCGAGGGCCACAAAATCGATCAACTTAGAAAAAAAAAAAAAGATTTTTTTTCTATGATTTCTGCACATTTGTTATGTGTCACCAAGGCAAACATATCTAAATAATTTAGAAACAATGTTTATTTGGCGAAAAGTGGCCATGTTTTGGGTGCACATCCCATCACATCAAAATGCGCTTTCATGTGTTATCGTTGTGGTCTCCGAACCGTAGTAGGTACGCTGTACTGTACTATTCCAGGTCTCGTGACAAGCGGGTAACACGCCAGTGAAAACGAAAGAAAAAGTCTGGTTTTCTCTGCTTGGCACGGCACTTTATTCAGGAACTGACAATGTTACACAGTCTGTCTTTTTCGGCTTCCGGTCAGTCAACGGAAGGACGCAAATCCATAACACTCGGCCGCTGCTCATGCTCACTTCACTTGCTCCGTTCAGCCGCCCACACCTCACAAACTACATTACCCATCAGGCTACCCCCCTTAAAGGGCCAGGCTGGCTTACAACACATGCTTGTAAATGCTTCTGAAATGTAGTGATAGTGGGCGATAACACGAGTTTTTCATACGTGATCTGTCATCATATATACATTATATAGGTAGAACCAAAAGGTATTCTCGATAATATTGACATTGATTTAAGAAAAAACCATTTCAAATAATACAATAGTGAACTGATGAAATTTCCTATTGAAATTTTGTGGTTGAACGTGTGGTTAACACTGACAGGATGGCGAACGTAGTTTTAAACTAGTTTAAAACAGTTTAAAACTGGGAGGCAGCGTAGTGCTGGGCGGTATACCAGTTCATGCCGAATACCGGTGTTTATTTTTCTTATGATATGAATTTTTCATATACCGTAATACTGGTGAGTATGTACTGTAGCGTACACAACGTTGGGAACGCCGTGAGGCAGAACGTAAGTGCCGCAGAACATTGTTTGACAGGGGACTGTTTTGCAGTTGCACTGGAGGCGCAACACGCTACTAGTTTCTGGTTAAACGGTGATGGATGCTAACAGAGAAAGTGGAAGCTCCAGAACGGCAACATGAGACTGAGGAACTTCTTCCTAAACGAGGAGCCGTGTCTGTCGTGTGGAAGTTTTTTGGATTTAAAAAAGACGACGTCCAACAAACTACAATAATCTGTAAATGTTGCCAAGTTAAAGTTGTAGCCGCGGGAGGCAACACCAGGCTGGTGTTGCCTCCCACGGGCTACAACTTTAGAACGTTGTTTACATTGTGTAGTTAAAGTTGATTTTTTTTTTTGACAAAATATGTTTCTTCAAGTTGTTTGCAAAATTTGAAAAATAAAAGGGTTCTGTATTTTAACTGCAACTATCATGTATTCTGATTCCTTCACTTAATTAGAATCACGAATGCCACCTCTTTGTAAATAGTATCATTTTGTGAGTGTGTGTTTTTAAAAACACACACTAGCGTGCATGTTTTAAACTACCGTTCCGGTATGTTTTACCATGCCTGCACCCTGTAATCCGGTTTGCCTTATGCATATGTTAAATACAAAAATAGCACCCGTAACTGAGACTGCGCCTTTTAATACTGTGCACCTTATGGTTCGCAAAAATAGGGTTTTTATTTTCCCCCTCGCACGACTGTACATAGAGGATTAAAAAAAATCTAAAGAAACAAAGTATCTCCCAAAGAAGCAGTGGTGGAAAGATTTCAGATGTCTCTTCTGGAAGGCTACTTTATTTGTACTCTCCAAGGAGCACGGTCTGAGATTTCATCCCAAGAGAGGCTGGCACATGAACAGCAGGCCAAAGATGGGTGAATGGAAGAGAGGGAGGGCGTGGGACTGGACTGAGACTCTGACCCTGAAGCAGATGGCCTCAAAAGGGATGTAGAATGTTACTCAGGTCTGATGTCTTAAGACCCTGTTACAACTTTTCTTCCCAAACACCAGCGTTTAGTAGATTTTTTTTTGACATCTCATTTCGGAAGACATGACACAGATGGTTTTATTTTAAAAAACAGTTCTCAAAAAAACTTAACCCAGTTCACTATCATATCTGTTGGCCAAACTGCTGGATACAGAGCGGTTAAAGGCTATGTGAACAGCTTTAGACAATGGTTGTCCTTCATGTTATGGCTGCCAGTCTCTGACCACCAGCCCACTGGCGTCAAGTTCTGATTAGCCTGGATAGCTTAACAACAATCATTTTGTTATAAACAGACAAATACATTTCATATTGTATATGGGGGGAGGGGTGTGATTGTATTTGGTGTGGGATTCTTATACTATACTATGTTGTAGTGTTGTAGCCCATTTTCCTGTCCTTCCCGATGTATCTGAATATCTGAAGTGCCTAAAATTTCTGACAAGCATTTCCTATGACATGAATACAGCCAGTATCTCAATAAATGGGTCATTAAAAGATTCATACTTCCTGGATATTTCTCTTCTTTCTTATAAGTGCCTGTGATCAGTCTTACGGATGTTTGCTGCAGTGAAACAGTTAAAATACTCTGTGGCTCTTGTCCACGACTGACTAGCAGTAATGAAGTGCAGATGTAGCTGGTGTTGTAAACACTTGACCGCCCCGTATTCCCTTTAGACGAACAAGAAGGGAATCTGCTTCTCACTGTAGCAACTCATGTGACTAAAAACATTTCCATGGAAGAAAATTAGCTTTAGCCACTGATCTTTGGATAAATGCATGCAGTTTATTCAGCACATTCTCTTTGAGTTAAAAAAGAAAAAGCATTTTCTTGAATGGGGCTTTCTAGTACAGCGCTGGAAGAAGATCCTTCCTAGATTTGGCTAGATGTCATGCCAGACAGATTTCCCATTTCCTCTCCAACACTGTGTTATGTCTTCATCTAAGCAACAACTTGTGTCTGCAGCCTAAGAGTCAAAACACAACGATGATAAAGTTTAAGTGGAGTTCACTCGTTTTTGTCTACAGAAACAACTTACAGGACTCTTTTGTCATCGTATTGACATTAATCATGATCTGGGTGGTTACATGGTGCATCCACTGTGAAATGCTTTCCATGCTGACATGGAAAGATCCGTTTCAAATTGTTGAGGTGGCCTCATAAAGGGGAGAAACTTGGTGCAGCTGTGGCTGAGTTGCATATAACCTTAGAGCTTCAATGAAGTTTGCTCAAAGGTTTTTAGGTGAGTTCAGTTAACAATTTATAATAACTGCATATAAATTAAACAGATCTCCCCTACAGCCAATGAAAGTTTGTACGATTATGAAAGCTTTCTTCTTATTACATGTGAATGTATTTAAATAGAAGGGAAATCCTGGATTGCTTATTTCAGCAAGCTTCTATTTTAATTGCACTAGCTTTCTTTCCTATTTTAGAAATAAAATAGAGCAGCTGAAGTGCTTGCATATGTCTTGGTTAAATAAAGAAGACGGATTCAATTGATGTGCAAATCTAAATAGCTTTTGAAAGCGAGCTCGCACCAAAGAAAACTAAGTTTAACAACCAATTAATGATATAGTCTGGAAAAAAAAGCTAACCAAACTGAAAAAGACAGCTTGTGGTTAAAGCTTAGAAATTTCTGATATTAAGTAGATTATTTTACAGATATTTTAGCAGGCGGATTTGTGAGCTCTAAAACTATTGCCTTTGCAGACTCAGCTAGTTCCAGCTAACACCAAAGCAAGAGCACATCTCTCTCCCTTTAAGAGTGATGATGGCCAAAATTCACAGTTGAGGGGAAGTTTATTCCTGTTGCACACTGTGACAACAATCTGCTGCATGTTGGGGCAGGAGGCTAGATTTGGCCTGCAGAGACTTGATAGGTTTGATGCCAATCACAGAGAAGCATGGTTGGGAAGAAAAATGGAAAGCTGTTTAGGATGGATTATGCAGTTACTGTACCAGTGTACTGTAACATCAGCACAGCAACGGTTCATTTATAATAGCACCTAACATACACTTACTGCATTCTTCATCTTCAACAGTATGGGTCGCTACTGATGATACAACAATGCTACACCACAGGAATGGCACTTGGTGGAGCTGCACAGGAGGTACATTGTTCATCTTCAAACAGAACCACCCAACTTCAAATGGCCTATTTAACTTTTAATCTGTAGTTTGTTTCTTTTATAACTTTTGCAATAATTGTTTATTGGGCTTTATATATTTTTTAGATACCTGTCAAGACGGGCAGGTTCTCATATTTAATGCAGTGGTCTTCCAGTTCTTGAAACGTGTTACTCGTGTCATACTCAGAGCATGTTTACAAGCATGGCACACTTTGGCACACACCGCTGTTTGCAAAGATAAGAGTGGTTTTTATGCAACAATGTCATTCAGTACATTCCCTTGACATCAGAAAAACTCAACTATGACAGTCCAACTGAAATCATCGTTTTAAAATGTACTTAAACATCTTAGTTGGACTGAAGTAGAACTAGTGCAAACCTCACAGTGAGAATAACAAACCCAGAAAATGCGGTGGAAGTCAGGCTAACCCCTGCATGCTTTGCTCAACTGGACTGAAACTGGTCTGAAACTGGTCAACTCGCTCTGCACATACTCCACAGATCTTGACCTATACTTTAGTCAGAAGATACTCGAAGAACAAACTGAAAGCAGTGACTATCGTCACCTATATGGCTAGGTCTGACTTACTTGGTGAGTAATTTGATTCCTTTTGCATGCATGTACATTGGGACAAAGAAGAATCCAATTAAACAGCCTACCAGAGCTGTAGTGATAGAAATTAAAAAAATTAAATTTAAAAAATTTAAAAAAATTAAAAAGTGACATTTTATTTTGTTTTTTAATCTAACACAAAAAACGAAAAAAAAATGCCTGGTTTTTTATATTTCAATTTTAGACTTGGATCAAAAATACGAAAATGAAAAAACGGGCCACGGGACAGAATTTGTTTTTATTACATTACATTACATTATTATTTTATTAGCTTTATTACAAGCTCCGTGCATTGCCAGAATAAAGTGTCCGTTCCATGCAGAGAAAACCGGACTTTTGCTTTTGTTGCTGTTACATACGAGCCAAAAATAGCACAATACCAGCGGTTTCTTTACTACGGTTCAAAGACCAGAGGCTGTGAAGGTAACAGAAAGACCACGCATATATACATACATATATATATATATATATATATATATATATACATACATACATACATACATACATACATACACACACACATATATATCACTTCAAATTAAAATTTGTATGTATGAAAACTTGTCTCAAATTTCTTCACATTTTGAGTTCAAATGACTTGATCCTCAATTTATTGTAAAAAAAAAAAAAAAAAACAAAAACATTGTGGATGAGGCAGAGCCACTTGCATTCAAACAGGAAAGTCAGTTTTCAGTACTTTGTGCCACATGGCTCTTAGGGAAACACACCCACTCTGACAGCACTGACGTCTGGTTCCTCCATAAGTACATTTGTCAGCGAACCTGTTTTTTTACTGTCAACAATGAGAGGGCGTGGGTCTTGCTCATTTCTACAGTGAAAGCTGTTATAGTACGCTCAATACTGAGCCTGGCCAGCGTCTGTCTTTCTGCTGTGGAAGAAGACAAGGCAGAGTGATTGGCAGCCAGCCAAGCCAGCATACTAAACACCATAGAGGAGACAAAGCAAGACTGACAGAGTGAAGGGGGCGGGGCTTGGCTGAGCTTTTTATCACAGGCCCATAATTCACTCTCTTGTAAACACTGAGGAAAAGCTGTCTACCAATCCATTGCTGTGCTACGTTGGCACAATCAGAGCTGGAAAAGAAATCTTGTGGCTTACAAAGCCAGCTCATCTAGCATTATTGTCCAAGACTTTGAATTTCAACTAAGCTAGTGATTCTGAACCACAGGGTAGCAACAACACAAAATCCCCTAACAGCAGGAAGAAGACTGCTGTTGGGCATGACCTTTAAAGCCAAAGGTTATTTGTCAAACACCTTTAGTCTTCACAGAGTTAACACAGCATTCACACACTTGAAACTATTGCTCAGAAACAACAACTCCACAGGTATAACAACTCCACCCACCACTCAGCTCTTCCCTCTCATTCATGACACTGATTTGTGTTTGATCAAGATTGCTGGTGTCTGGATCTGGAGAGAGAATACTGACTGGCTTTATACAGGAAAAAAGTTTGATACAGGAAACATGCTGGAAAGAGTTAACACTTCCTGTTATAAAATAGTCTAGTGAGAGGAAGAACAACAGGCATTAAGCATTCTGTTAGAAGTTTAGAGAAGGTGCAACTCACCTTCTCCAGTTGTTGTCCGGAGGTGGCGACAGGTACACTGCTCCATATGGAGAGCTCTCAATGTAGATTTTTGTTAAAGAAATCACTGACACAAAAACAAATACCACAGCAACAAGAACAAGACAAGAAATAGATTATAAAAATAACATTTCCTTTTTTTCAGAATAAAAAAAAAAAATCAGACTGAAG
Source organism: Hirundichthys speculiger (assembly GCA_018398805.1). NCBI lineage: Eukaryota > Metazoa > Chordata > Actinopteri > Beloniformes > Exocoetidae > Hirundichthys > Hirundichthys speculiger. Next base: position 126,906 of record JAGFBZ010002391.1, on the reverse strand, counting down.
AAGAGTTCAACTATCCCACTTCAGCCATTTGTGTTGTGTTTTTCTTTTATTTTTATGTTACTTCAACAGTGGAACATGATCAACTCCAGTGTTACGTCATTCCCAGTTACAACTACCAAGGTCACTTTTAGGCCTAAACCCAATTCATTGGTGAACAACTTCTTGCTGTTTGTCTGTTTTGTAAGTCTGTAACCCTCATAAGCTATGTGATGGGACAGTTCTGCTCAGCTAATTCAGCCATGCATGTTTAAACCATCAAGCTATTCTCAAGAAGGTGGTATCATAAAGGCTTACTTTCTATAATTCTGACCAACATTATTAATACTCTGCCATCCTAGCCTCGTCTTTTACTGTCTGATCCACTCAGCCAATGCCAAACTTTTTGTGTTGTTTTTCCTAAATTCTCATTCATTCATTGGTTATTCATAACACATGCAAATTAACTGTAGAACCCCCCGCCCCCCACAAGAGAAACTCTTCTGCTCTGAAAGTAGTGTAATCTCTCCAGGCTGTTACATAAGAGTTGTGTTACAACAAAGTAAAGCAGAGCCACAGAAAGACAGATTTACAAAGCCTAGATAACTTGTTGCCACTCATCACTCAGAGACAAAAACTTGGGATAAGCTCATTAAAAACAGATACAATCTCAGTGGAAAAGACAGCTTCTACTGAGCTGTCTCAAGACACTAAACAGAACAATCCAGTTAAACTTGATTTACACTTCTCTAATTAATAGCTACAATGGTAGAGTCTAAAAAAGTCACACTTATGTTTATTGACTGGTTTCAAAGAATGACTTAACAGCCATTTTTTCCTCTTTTCCATGAGGAGAGACTTTAAAGATTATATAAATACATTTGAGGTTGGGGTATTTATTTAGTCCATCAAAGCAACAAAACACCATATTTCAGATTTAGTTCTATGACTGGCAAGCCAGATTTACAAACCATCCTATAAATTTTAAATCTCAATATGCTGCGCAGCTCCCCATCATCATAATATAACAAAACTCCACAGATAATGTAGATAATGGCTGATAATGGTCCCACGCGCATCAGCCAAATCAACTGGCTTTTACTACAATGAAAGGGATGAGTTTCGGGTATTTTACTCAAAGGGCATTATGTCCAGAAACCATTACTGTCTCTAAACCATCAGTTTTAGTTGCACACCAGTTACATATTTCTTCCTAGTTACATCATAATAGTGACAAGTAACTGAATCATTACCGTCCTGAGGAAACAACAGATTAATTCATAAAGCACTACTTCATATAAATGCAACATACTGCTTGTTGACCCAGAGGAAGAAATTTGACTTCAATTCTCTCAGGAATGATGAGAAGTCCTTCCCATCACTCTTCACCATTAACTACTTATCTTCTTTATCACTATCAATGATCCATGTCAAAAACAAATGACCGACAGAAATAGCTATTAAAAAAAAAAAAAAGAGAGAGAAATAATAATACCAGAGCAGGACAGGAGCCAGTGTACTTTAGTTTTTCTATAACTAACACTTAGCAAGGATTAATGTTTTTTTTTTTTTTCCATGATCATTTCTATAGTAAACTGGGACAGCACGTGATGATTTCATTCCAAATAAATGCATGTGTGGCTGTAAAGAAACCCTTGGATTTGGAAGCAGTGCCTTAATTATGTTCAATATCCATGACAGCACCATCACCAACTCAGACTGTGTTCCTTTCTATGATAGTTTCTAACATTTATGGTGAGTGGCTGTGCACTAGAAATGGGAAAGGTCTGCAAAAAAGAATTTCACATCCAAATTTTGCTTCCAGTCCACAATGATGATGACTATTGACCCTAAAAATTGCAACCAAAATGTGGCAGAGTGAATAGATCAGCAGCAAGAGAGGAAAGAGCTAATTAATAAAGGTGCAGCGCAGAGTTAAAGTGCAAATGCTGACAGCTCTGTCCCATTCAACATCATCAATGTGCAAAATGCAAACATGAATCAAACCTTTGTTTGTAGAGTATGCTGCATATTTCCTGCTGTCAATGTCCATTAGGCATAAATAAAGTGCATTATCTCTGCGTCACATTTTGAATTATCATGACTAATTCTGCTCCTCAGGCTACAAAAACACTGCCTACACTAATGTCATCATGTTTAAGACTAAACATTCACAAAATATGAGCAACTACATGGGAACCATGGCACTTCTTAATGTACATTACTCCATTTGGCCTTTCATGACGACAACCACATCCACATCACACACAAATGTGAGATTTCCTGCAGGCACTGGATTAGGTTTGGAAGGATATCTGCCGTCCGTGCTTATCAATGGGTCGGCGATGGGGAGAGTTAATGCGGTTCCGGTCCCGGTGGACCCTCTCAACCAGCCCGTGGTGGCGGGTCCCTCTGATAGAGTCCAAGCCTGAAGGGAAACCCCCCTGTGAAAGAGACAGAAAGCTGTTGACATCAGACATCCATGAAGGTGAAACAATCAGTTAGTCAGAATACTAGTACTAAAGACACATATGCTTGGATAGTTTCATTTCCTGCTGCTAAGATAAACTGAAGCCGTTGTCATTAAAACAACAGCCTCAAAAAATACTGCCAAACCATGTAGCTATTCTAGATTCTAGTAGAGATATCAGCAAGGAGCCCCCACAAAGACCATGGTTAAAAAAAAAAAAAAAAAAACAACAACAAAACCGACATGCTGGTCTAAAGAGAAATGGAGCAACTTTTTGTGGACTGATAAAAGTAAGGTTGTTCTTTTTGGGGTCTGGGAGCCACAGACAGTTTGTCACACCAGTAGAAAACTGGTGGGGGTGACATCAGAAATGCTGTTTCTGAGAAAAAAACCAATAAATGCAGAGGAACTGTGGACTGTAGTCCAGTGGTCCTGGAATGGAAACCAGTTCACAGGTGACAGAAGCTGGTCGACTCCATGAAGAAGAAGCTTTAATGTCATTGTACAGAATACAACGAAACTGAATGAACAGAATAATACAATGAACACAGATGAGAAGCAGTTCTCACAAACAGAGGTTCTACAATAATATATCAGTTCAGTGATTCGCAGGAAAGATCAATCTGCAAGCATTTCTCAGTTCAAACAGTAAGTGTTTGATTTTAGGGAAAAGTTGTGGGGGGCTGTCTATTACTCCCTTTTCTTTGCTTTCTGTTAAATAAACAGCAACAAATTTAATAAAACATTTTTTTTTTTTCATTTGAAATTGAACGTGCAGTGTTCCCAATGCATTTGCATATTTGGAAATAAAAGGGTTTTTTTTATAACACACGCTGCTATTGTTTTGAACACAAGTGTCTTATGAGCCCCATTTGCTTGCTGATGAGAGAACCAAATATAACTTACATAGTGATGCTTTTTAAATAAAAAAAAAAAGGTTCTGTCAGTTTTAGAAAGAGTACTTTTAGTATACCGCATTCATTGAAATGAACTTTGGATAACAATGACCAGTAAAGAGGAATCTAGAAACTACTCTGTTTAAGAGAAACTGCAGAGATGTTCAATGGACTCATTAATAAAAGAGGCTTGCCAGAGACTGGTTCAGAGATTGGTTTCTGAATGTGAGTCCAGTGATCCAAAGATTGCTCTGCCTCAAAGGGCTATTCTTTCAAGTAACAATGACACCTTTACCTCAACTTTCTCTATTCCAGAACTCCTGAGAGACCTGCCAGAGACAGAGTCCTGTGCTACAGAAAAGCCTGGCTGGATCGCATATACAAGTGAAGAGCTTGAAAGAATCCTGAAGCTACAGCATTGATAATTTATTCTCTCTTTTCCCAGTCAGCAGAAATATAACTGAATTATTTAATGCTCCTAGGAGATATTTATTTGCACAACTGCAGACTCACTTCACTGTTTGAACAGTTTTTGCAGATTAACTACACATGAGTACTTTATGTCAGGCACAACCGGCCTTGAAAAATCCCTAAAAGCGAACAAGACCTTGATTCTGGTAGATTGTAATCTTAAAGTAAGCAGGGTTTTAAAGAAAACATCCATCTTCAGTTCTTTGCTTACATGAAAGTATTTTCATACATCCCACCATCTACTGCAACAAAACAACTGAAGATTCAGATTAACACTGGCACAGTGATATGATGCAGCTATGGTGCTGACAGAGAAGGCTCCACTGAAGAAAGAAAGAAATTAAGGGATAGGGCAGGTGGATTACCTCTAGGGATGTCCCGATCCCGATCCCCTGATCGGATCGGCCTTCGATCTTAAAAATTTAAGGTGGATCGGATCGGCCGATCAACCTTATTATAACACACCGATCTTTTTTTCATTATTTTTTTCCTCAAAAAGTGATCCTGATTAACACAAATTAATAAAGTAATCATATTACACAAACAAAAATATTTTTTAAACTATATACATTTAATAATTTGCACTGAAATGACGTTTCCCAGCAGCGCTGTCTTGATCCACCTTAAAAGTTTTTAGACCGGCGGCGTCAGGATAAACTTTAGCAAAAATGTCAGCAGTGTGGCAGCGCTATAAAATTACAAAGACCGATGCTTCAACTGTGACTTGAAACGTGTGGAAGGCTGAGATATCATGATGGGTAAGTAAGAAGAGAGTTTACAACACCACCAATTTAATCAGACACTTAAAAAAGCACGCAGCACCGATCACCGCAGCCTTCTGTCAGGTGCCGTGGCACCAGCTTCGGCAGCAAATGCTCTGTGAAACTTTTAAAAGAAATAAACTCCCGAAAGACTCGGAGAAATACAGAAAAATCACCGAGCTAATCGCGGAATGTATTACTGAGGACACGGAGTTTGTGGAATAAAAGGCATTTAACCGGCTCATTAATGACCTCGAGCCTCGTTTCCGTCATTACATGAACTAAAAAGGACACAAAGGTGCGTGAACATGTGCAGCGGGTCTTGAAAGAAGTTAAATTAATATTTTATGTTATTTTTATTCTGATGTGATTTCATTGATTGCAAAGACTTCTGCTAGTGTTTTCATTGCCTTAAACTGCTAGCCAAGTTCACCTGCTGCTATTTAAATGAAGTGCTTTGTTCTTTAGTACTGAGACTGTTGAACAGTCACTGTTCTGTAACTAAATGTGTTTTATAATATTTCTTCCAAACAAATAAGAAAGAAAGAAGAGTGTTTAAATAAGTTATTGTTTATTTTATGAGATGATAAAAGCTATTAATCTCAGTTTGGATGCAGGCCTATTTATTAATGTACACAGGAAATAAAATGCATAGGAAATTAAACTCTGTTTGCCCACTCAAAAGAAGTGAAATCGGATCGGAAAAAATCGGAAATCGGCCGATCATCAAAATTAAAGATCGGAAATCGGATCGGGACCCAAAAAACGTGATCGGGACATCCCTAATTACCTCCAATTAGACTTGTCTAAGAAGAACATAAATGGTACAGGCTACAGCTGCAGTATTATACTGGTATCTCAGAAGTAGTGGCACCACTTTTATCCAGTACATTCAATAATGTTTTTAAACCACAAAAAACCTGACACAAACAATATAAATAAAAAAATTAATAAACCCCATCATAGCTGAATTGTACATACTTCGGTCTGTAAATCGATTCCCCTCACACACATTTACTGGGATAAACAGCAGCTCTGAGTGCTTAGCTTCAGCCCAAAAACAGTAAGACTATTCTACTGCTTAATTGTTACACTTATTCATCTACAAGTGTAGCATCACGCAAATGTTTGGTACATGCCTTCTCATTCAAAAGGAATAAATGAAAGCTCAGAGGAGTGAAAACTGGTGAGCCAGCATGTGTCAGCATGAGTTTTCCTGTGCAAGCGGAGTTAATAGAGGCTCCCCGACTACTGTGGAATATAATATGTAAGGGGGGGGGGGTCTCACATTCTTCTGGGGGCCTTGCAACCATGCACCTTTCTGGGCTAGTGGTTTCCTTCAGGTATTCCAGCCAAAGTACAAAGAACAACCACTCGTCTCGCCACCAGGGATGATTTTTTTTCCCTTGCCAAAATGACGGGAACATAGCCAGGAATTTCTTATCAGGTTCAGCATGTCGACACCCATTTTGTCCTCATCCCTCGTCTAAATCAGTACCAGCTCTGTATTGTTTTTGTTTCCCGCCAAAACCAGAAGTTTTCACATTTTCAAAAATGGCCTAAATGTAGAGGTAAAGACGAGTTTTGGTGCTGCCACCTCAATACTATTTTCACAGTACTAGAGTAGCCCCTATTAAAGAGCCAGTGCAAGGCTCTTATCATTGTTAACAACGGAGTTGGGATCAATTCTGCTCATGCTGTAATTCATCTTTATCTAGGTAGTAAGTACTCAAACCTGGCCCTCTTATGCAAACATAAGACATTGTTTTTTTTTTTTTTTAAACAAATGATCAAACATTCAGACCCACCTGAGCCACCATATTGCCAAATTTTGGAGGAGGAGAACTCAGAGGAGTTATGTAGCCTGCAATTTGGATATGGCTCATGCATTTTAGAGGCAGTAGCACCACAGAGTGTGTACTATCCACAATATATTCAAACATTGAACATTTGCCGTTTTAACCATCAATTTTAAACTTAAAAAAATTAAAAATTAAACTCCACCGGGGGTGAGGCCCTGGTGGAAGTGCAGGTCATCTGTCATAAGCCTTTTAACTTAGAACAGATTGACATAAAAAGAAAAAAAAAGTTTCACATATTATCTCTACTGACTTTACCACAGATAAGTGTTTAGTTAGGAAAAAAAATAATGCCAAATGTCAGGAAAATAAATTTTAAGCTGTTGTTTCTTATATTCATAGTGGAAAGGATCAGTTCAGTTAGTGGAAAAAGTGAGTATTTAACCATTCAAAACTTGAATAAGCTTGTTTTTTTAATGGCTGTTTACTACAACACATAATAAGCCTAGTCAGGGACTTATAAATTAAGGAATTGATTTTAAATTGATTTTATTGAAAAATCTGTCCATTTATGAAATCCAGAATATGGATTGCTGTGTAATATGCAGAATGCAGGTGCTGTATATTCTGACTGTTCTCACCTGAAATTCAGTGCTGGTGTTGCCAATTTGGTTGACATTAGGAAGAGAGCCTCCGTAGTACTGTGCCCGGGACTGAGAGAGTCGGAGCTGCTGGATCTTCTGAAACTGCACCTGTCCATCAAAAGGAGATGAAAAATTAACACAAAAATAAAGATATAGGGACATGTGTGAAGACTATGTGTTTTTAAGATGGCAAATAAATATCAAAATAAAATAAGTCAGGTATCCTGTCCTCATTTTATTGGCTATGTTCCCATTACCTGCCTGAAGTGTGTGTGTGTGTTTTCATGCAAGGCTGTGACTGTGGTAAAACCACGAACTGACTAAATCCATACAGTACTATATACTATATATATATATAGTATAGTACAGTATTACTAATATTATAATATATATATATATATATATATATATATATATATATATATATATATAGATATATATATAGATATATATATATATATATATATATACATACATACATATATATCATATATATATATATATACACAATATAACACACACACACACACACACACACACACACACATACATATACATATATACACACACACAGTGGTACCTCTACTTACAAAATTAATTGGTTCTGGAAGTAGTTTCGTATCCTGAAAATTTCATAAGTAGAGATGCTTTTTCTGTGTAAATGACCTTAATCTGTTCCAAGTCCCCCAAAATTCGAACATAACTTTTTTAAATAATTTATAAAAAATACAGGAAATGACATAAAAACCTGTAAGAAAAACATGTTAGAACTAGAAATGAACTTGGAGAGCGCAGACCTCCACCAAGCGCAACAATTATTGAAAATTTTAAAGTGATCCAATCCAGGATTTCTTCTGGATTACAACCAAAATGAAATCAGTTCTTCCTTTTTTTACATTTCCGACAACTCCTGAAAATTTCATCAAAATCCATCGATAACTTTGAGTTTTTTTGTTTTTTTTTAAAACAAATTCAGTTCTGTGGCCCGTTTTTTAATTACGTATGTTTTTTAAAGCCGCACTGAAGTAACCAGTAAGAGACTAGAACAACAGTAAACACATGGAGCAGATCTGATGTACCATGGAGGAATGACGCAAAAGTTTTGTTGCAGACCAGAATTTTTTTTTTTTTTTTTTAGACAGAATTGTTAATATTCCTACCTGACTTGCTACCCGAACTGCAAAGTTCACGGATTTTTACCGTTCTCCATGTCTGTTTTAGCTTTTCCTTATGTTTACTGTTTTACGGTTCCGGTTATTTGTAACAACTCCCAAGTTGAACTCCCCGTTAAAAGTTTCTGCTGTTACCTCAGAAATTACCTGTTTTAATGTTCTGATTGTGCTGAGACACAATCATTTTGTTAGATTTTTTTTTTGTAGACTTTTTTTTTTTTTTTAAATAAAAACAGGATGACATTAATGCCCTGGCAGTGGCAATAAGCTTTATATTTTACATTTTTAAGATGACAAGTGCTGATATTAAAAGTCTTAGAACAACAAATGTTATGACACTTTAGTTCATATAGCAGCAGAACATTTCAATAAAAGTGCATTTTACACTACTTTTGAATTCATTATTTGATTTTGCACATACAATGCAATTAATCGTGATTAATCAGGGAAATTATATATATATATAATATATATATATATATATATTTATTAGGGATGGGCATAATTAATCGATTAATCGATGATTGATCATTAAGAATTTGGTCGAAGAAATTAATTTTCGTCGATAAACCGAACGTTTTTGGTTGTTTTTTTTTTTTTAAACAATCTGAATGTAGGTTATCAGTCCTCAAACAATGCGATGCATTTCTCTGTGCCACCGATAGAAATTTGGCAGCAGGGGGCAACATTTCACCATCACCCTACCCTGGCTGGACTCAGTTGTTACACGTGAGCTTCTGTAGGTCATCGCCTAATCATGAAGCGGTCGCGGTGAAGTGTGGCGTGGGAACATTTTCGTTTAGAAAATGACCAAGTGTACTGCAATCACTGCAATGCTAATTACAAATACAATTAATCGACAACGACAATGATGTATCACTTTTTTTTTTGTTGTTGTTGTTGAGTGCTGATTGTTTTATTGTTTTTATCCTCTGTAAAGCACTCTGGGCCTGATTTACTAAGATCCTAAATAAAGAGTACTAAATTGCGTGTGCACTGAAAAAGTTTGCGCGTGCTGTTGTTGTGTGTTTTGCGGGTGATCAACTAAGAATGCTCGCGCAATTGATAACGGGTGCAAACCGCAGTATTAAAATGAGGTGTTGCGTGTCTTACGGTTTGCGTCATGGAGAGTCTGGATGGAAAGCAGGATAGACGCAAGCGCAAAATGAAATTTGACGCGTTGGAGTCAGAGATATTAGTGGAAGAGGCAAATAAACACATTCATGAACTAAAGCAAAGAAATTTAAACATTACCAAAAGAAACGCAATATGGGAGAAAATCTGCGATAGAATAAATGCAGTTGGTAAGACAAAAAAAGAACGGCAGATGAGGTTAAAGAAGGTGGCAAGATATAAGGCAAAGAACTAAAGAAAAAGTGGCCTTTAATAAAACTTCGGCAAACAAGACGGGTGGTTAAGTGGCCGTTGAGAAGTTCAAGCCTCCATAACCGCGGAGCGCTGTCATTACGGAGATGCGTCTCTGCGCGCAGCTGTGGCATCAATGAGTGGAGCTGTGGCTGGAGCCGACTCGTCCTCACAGTGTGAGGACGAGTCGGCTCACACACTACTCATTCGTAAAAAAAGTATATGTTTTTTCATAAAATCCATCCATCCATCCATTAGCTTCCGCTTATCCGAAGTCGGGTCGCTGGGGCAGCAGCTTCAGAGGTCCAGATCCCCCGGCCGCTTCCACCAGCTCCTCTGGGAGAATCCCGAGGCGTTTTTCATAAAATGATGTGGAAATAACCCATTTTATTACAACTGAAATTGTGCTTGGGAGGAGTATTTTCACCGGACATTTTGCCCGGAGAGATTATAAAATCCCGGACTTCCGCACATTTTACCAGACAAAGTCCAGCAATTACCAGACAACGGAAACCCTGGTGCCTCCTGTGGCAACCTTTTGCTGAATAATACTCGATTTAACATTCAAATAAAATATTTCTCCTTTTGCATGTGCAAACAAATTTACACGAGTCCGAAAGACTCTCTCTCTGCGTATTCTTTGATTTTGGCGATGTCGCCTTCTTGCCACAATAACAGCAGCCATCGGTGCGTAATGCTGGACAGATTAGCACCTTCTTTTCGAACGTACTAAATACAGACGCAATCACAATCCCCGCAATTACTTTCAGGGTTGGTAAATCTCATTGCGCGTGGTAAATGAACCTATTTGCATTTTCCCCTCCCAGTATTTAGCGCTTTCTGGCGGGTACGCCCCATATTGTTTATTCATCAGGGCAAAAGTGCTAAATGAACAGCGTGTGCTATTTTGCTCATTTGAGAGGCGCAGTCCTCTTTGCACGCTGTTAATAAATCAGCTTGCGCATTGGTTTGCGGGTGGTGTCAAGTTTGCACACGTTTTTACGCACGCAAACCTTTAGTAAATCAGGCCCTCTGTGTACTCTTACTGTGAAGGGTGCTCTATAAATAAATTTTACTTACTTACTTACTTACTATCCAAGCCTTGTAAAGAATGGAGGAGGCGGTTCTTCTCTATCTCAGCCTAGCCTAGCCTCAACTCGGTGTTAGCATGGACCAGAAGGAGCTGCAGTGCACATCGAGCACACAACAAGCGCATCTTTTTAAGAAACAAAAAGCCTGTAATACTGGCGCCTTGATATAAATTGTCCTTGTTAAGTAGTCTCCTCGATATCTCTTCTTTATTATCATTGTTTTTTTAAAGAAAAGAAACAGGAAATGTCACGTTATTCTCGACCACAACATCCGGTTCACTGAACACATCTGGGCATACGCGGGCCATAGCAACCAGGCCATAGCAACCAGACCATAGCAACCAGACCATAGCAACCAGGCCAAAGAATCAAGAATATCAAGAATATTTGTGATAGTTTTCAATATAAAAATTTTAATGATTAATCGATTATTAATTAATCGATTATTCTCCCGACGATCAACAAATAACTCTCGACCAAATGCCCATCCCTAATATATATATATATACATATACACACACACACACATAGATATACATACAGTGAACCCCTAACACTTCACGATTAATGGGGGCTGTGACCCCCCCCCCCCCCCCCCCCCCCCCCAAATGGTGAAAAACCACAATGTGGAGTACCCCCTCAACTTATTGAGAAGTTTCACTTTTTCGAAAAAAAAAAAAAAAAAAAAAAAAAAAAGCTTTACAGAGAGTGGCGATGCTGCCATCTGGGAGGACCAGAACACTGAACACTAACTCTGATATTTATTTTGACGCTCTCCCTAGCAACCCTAGTGACACATATAGTCTATAGAGATCAATGGAATGAGTTAACGTTGAAAACGGCACTAAATCACTGAATTAAGCAAGCGATATTCGGAACTGACAAATGGAAACACCAAGTGTATCAGCGTTAAACTCGGCTTTGTGTCACAAGAGCAAGAGATGGGAGATGGGGAGACGTGTGTCAACCAATCAGCGTACAGACCACCGACGGCACAGTAATGCCCGTCGTAGCAGCCAATCACAGGCCTCGATTTTTGTTCATGGGGCATCCCGTGTAGGCTCGATTTTTAAAAAGTTTTTTAATATTTTTTTCCTCCGCGATGTACTGAGACCGCGATTGCTGAGACCATGAACTGTGAGGGTTTACTGTGTGTGTATGTATGTATGTATATATGTATGAATGGGCCAATTCAATGCTTAATTTAGCAACTCTGTTCCTTGATGAAATGATGGAAGAGAGACATCAGCTGACAAGTTGACACAGGTCATTCTCATAAAAAAAAAATAAGGATCTGTTTCCCAAAGCTGAAAGCTGAACCACTCATTCAATAATTTTCAGTCATGTGCTTGGTGCTGTTGTGCATGCTAATTAGCCACATGTAATTACAAGCACAAAGCCATAATGTCTATAGAGTGAACAAGAAAGAGTAACGAAGAGTAAATGAGAAAAACGGATCAAGTGTACTGGAACAGACTAGATAAGATAAAGATTCGATGAGATAGATGGACTAAACTGTTGTTCTGAAATCTGTCTCCCCATGATTGTGATAATTCTTCTTACAACACTTCAAAGAAACAATTTTAAGATAACACTCACTGAAACACTAAGACTTCTCCCAAACTTTTTAACTAGATGAGTTACCTTTTAGACTACTTGATGAAGCTTTCAGCACAGAACCAGAACCCATTCACTCAAATTGTCAGCTGTGGCCAGTGAAAACCACATTAGAAATATTCCAGTAACCAAACACAAAAGATGTAGAAACATTTTTCACATTTGGAACTTGAATATTCCAACACTGGTAACACTGAGTTAAAGAAACAGTTGTGTTTCCATTACACAACATCTAAAATGTAGAAAGCAGCTCAGAAAAGGCTTGAAGTCTTTTGTCACTCAGTAAGTTCTATGAAGCCCTTTGGTTGCAGCTAATTCTAATTCCAGCTGCATGCTGGTAGGATGTGTGGTGCCCTGGCCAGCTTAAGCTTCAATGACTGGGGTTTCTGTTTCCCAAGGGTTTCCTACAGTTCATACTTATGGCAATCTCCCTTTTTTTTTAGTGATGCCTCAAAACCACATCCTCTTTGGTTAGCAATTCAAGACCAGTTTCTCTTAAACAGAGAGAACACATTGTGAACAAATGGCTCTTTAGTTTTCTTTATTTAATCTCAAGGGACACCATTTACATTATTTGGAATATGTACTATAAAATCGTGGTCCACTGAGAACAACTTTTCATGTAGGCTGATTAAAACAAGGTAGCAAATCTGTGGGGGAGTCTTTTCTTGACTCAAATTAAGATGTATTTAAAAGTACAAGGTATACATTGTGTTGGTCAGTAAGTAACAAAAATTATTCTGCATTACAACTGAAATGCAATTATCCTAAATTAAGAAATCCTCAGACAACTGAAAACTTTGTTCCACAGCAGCCACTCTGAAGTCTTTCTACAGACCAGACATATCTGTATTAATAATAACCGCCTTGTGAAGTATTCAGTCAATGTCTATAGAAGCTAGAGGACTACTGCAAAACGGTACTATTTTTATCCGTTGGGTGGAAGTAACATGTTGCATTTGGGGCTTTTTGGAGACAGGACCACTTCCAATAAAGAAAGCAAGAAGGCAGAACTCATTTTAAATAATTTTCTACCTGTAAACAATCATGGTGTACTACTGCAAGACTGCAGACTGTACAGCTACACATCCATCCCTTCATAGCTGACATGGCATACAGGGGTTGGACAATAAAACTGAAACACCTGGCCAATACAGTGCCAATTCATCTTAAGAATGACATATACAAGTCCTGCACAGTGGTCAGAGGGATTTGAAGCCATTCCTCCTGCAGGACAGTAGCCGGGTCACTACATGATGCTGGTGGAGGAAAACGTTTCCTGACTCGCTCCTCCAAAACACCCCAAAGTGGCTCAATAATATTCAGATGTTCAACTTCACTTTCATGTTCATCAAACCAATCTTTCACCAGTCTTGCTGGGTGTACTGGTGCATTGTCATCCTGATACACAGCACCGCCTTCAGGATACAATGTTTGAACCACTGGATGCACATGGTCCTCCAGAATGGTTGGGTCGTCTCTGGCAGTGACACGCCCATCCAGCACCAGTATTGGGCCAAGGGAATGCCATGATATGGCAGCCCAGCCATCACTGATCCACCCCCATGCTGCACTCTGGGCATGCATCAGACTGGGTGGTCCACTCTTCGGGGCTTCTAACTCTCCCAGATGTGGGGAAAACAGTAAAGGTGGACTCATCAGAGAACAATACATGTTTCACATTGTCCCCAGCCCAAGATTTTTGCTCCTTGCACCATTGAAACCAGCGTTTGGCACTGGAACGAGTGACCAAAGGTTTGGCTATAGCAGCCTGGCCGTGTATATTGACCCTGTGGAGCTCCTGACGGACAGTTCTGGTGGAAACAGGAGAGTTCAGGTGCACATTTATTCTGCTGTGATTTGGGCAGCTGTAGTTTTATGTTTTTTGGATACAATCCAGGTTAGTACCTGAACATCCCTTTCAGAGAGCTTCCTCTTGGGTCCACAGTTAATCCTGTTGGATGTGGTTCATCCTTCTTGGTGGTATGCTGACGTTACCCTGGACACCGCGGCTCTTGATACATCACAAAGACTTGCTGTCTTCATCACAGATGCGCCAACAAGACGTGCTCAAATAATTTGTCCTCTTTTGAACTCTGATGTGTCACTTAGGATGTTGCATGGATTGCAATATTTTGCACAAAACTGTCCTCTTACCCTGACAACTAAACCTTCACTCTCTGCTCTTACTGGTGCTATGTGGAATTAATGAAGATTGGCCACCAGGCTGGTCCGATTTAGCCATGAAACCTCCCACACTAAAATGACAGGTGTTTCAGTTTCATTGTCCAACCCTTGTAGGTACTGTGCCCGAAAGATCTCTCTGTGCAGAGAAGATGAAAGGCATTGATTTAGTGTGAGAGGTAGAACAAAACGTGGAAAGATGTCGATGTGCTGAGCCTCACAAGAAATTTCAGACCATGTTCCCGTCATTTCAGACGGAGGAAAATCAACGCTGATGGCTGAACGAGTGGTGACCCTGTCTACTTTGCCTGGAATAACTAGAGGAAGCCACAGACATGGGGAAGACCAGAAAAGCAGGTATCTGCAAATCCCCAGATGAGTGCAAGTGCTGGAACCTTACATGTCATGTTCCCAAGTACTCGGGATAGGGATGGGACGACGCGTCGACGTCATCGATTACGTCGACGCAAAAACTGCACGTCGATGCGTCGTCGCTCAGAATCAAAAAATGGCGGCGGCCGCGGCATTGAGTAGCAGCGAGTCGGGGGAGAAGAAGCTATCTCGTAACAGGATGTCAAAAGTATGGGAGTACTTTATGGGAGTACTTTACACCTAAAGGTAACGATTCGGTGGTCTGTGACCTGTGCAAAATAGAGATGGCATATCATAAAAGCACTACCGCGATGCACCAGCACCTTAAGAAGAGGCACGCGGGAGCTGCTTGTGTGGAGGAGAAGACACCGTAAGTTTTCAACTTTTTTTTCTTTCCTTGTTTGCAATGAAAAATGAATCGTTAGATTAATCGATGCATCGAAAAACTATTTTCTAGATTAATCGATTACAAAAATAATCGTTTAACCCAGCCCTAACTCGGGATAGGGATGCGCGCGATTAGTCATCTGAACGATTAAACGCCCGCTCACTTACTAGTCGGCACCAGAAATATTAGTCGTTTAAACCAATTTGTATTTTATTCATGTACAAGGCCGCTTAACTGTCATACAGCCCCCCCCCCCCCTCCGCGGCAATGCTCGAGTAGACTGGAGTTTTAAAACGGCACGGTGGGAAGATAGTCTCGCTAAACCAGCGCGGTTTGGCGGAACTTTAATCTAGAAAATGAAAACAAGGTGGTATGTAGACTGTGTCAGAAACAACTGGCATACAATCACTCGACTGGAGCAATGAGCAACCACATTCGACTCAAGCATTTGGATGTTAATCTGCACGAGAC
This sequence comes from Hirundichthys speculiger, assembly GCA_018398805.1. Lineage (NCBI taxonomy): Eukaryota > Metazoa > Chordata > Actinopteri > Beloniformes > Exocoetidae > Hirundichthys > Hirundichthys speculiger. Next base: position 111,229 of record JAGFBZ010002391.1, on the reverse strand, counting down.
GACGGCTGCTAATGCTAGCGGTGCTGATGCTAGCGGTGCTAGCCACACTCAGGCCGATTTGACATTGTTTACCCGGAGACGTGTTCTCCGATCCGGTCTGAGAGGATAACGCAGCTCATCACGATCATGACTTCGCAAGATATGCTTCCACTTAACTTTGTGGAAGGTAAAGGCTTCAGGAAGCTAATGGAATATGTCGAGCCCGAATACACCGTGCCGGGACGCAAACTGATAACTTCCAGGCTGGAGCGCATCTTTTTCTTAGACTAGTCGACTAGTCTTAATTAAAATTTTCGTTTAGTCAACAGGTAAATTAGTCGCCAGGAATATCCCTAACTCCGGCAAGCCTCTATTAAATCAAAATGGATAATCTGTCCCTTTAATCAACCTGCTTGTCCATCAGCCTGCCCATGAATGAAACTTTCTTGAAAATCAATTCCAAAGAATTTTTAGAATATTAGAACATTCATTTTTCTTTTTCAAAAATTACCATTTAAAATCTCGATCTTCAAAAGGTCATGGTGACACAAAACCTGGCCTATGAAGAAAACTTTAATTTCAGCTGTATTAACTTTCCCATGTCATCGGAACTCTTGGAGGATCCTCGACATACTCTGTCTCTACTACACACCAATAGCACCCTGATTTGATGACCACACTTTTGACCCCAACTCCTTTAGAGTTGGTGCTTCGAACAAAAATCATTCCTCAGACTTCCAAGTCTTCTAATTCACTAGTTTTCTCTAAAAATGCAGGAATCTGGGTTTTTCAGTTTTTTTTTTTTTTTTTTTGTGGCCATAGTGGCTTTATTTTACAGTGAAAGAGAGACAAACAGGAAATCAGGGGAGAGAGAGAACAAGGATGACACACAGCAAAGGGTCACAGGCCGGGAGTCGAACCTGCAACCGTTGCAGGAGGACTGTAGTCTCTGTACCAATTCAACATCATTGTCAAATTAATGGGCTGTATACCTCACCATGTGGACGACATTAAAAAGGCATCAGGCTTGACATAAACATTTCTTTCCAAACTAAAACAAAAAATCCCTAAGACAAAATGTAAAAAAAAAAACCAGATATAAATGTCATGAACTGTTTATTAGTTACAAAAAAATAAACAATTCTGCACCAGCAGCAATAAATAATTGCGCACTGACATTAAAATTCCACACAGGATAAAATTAAACAAATAAAATAAGATGTGATATCTGAAACTTAAGATGCATTAAAAAAAATCTAATCTATGTATATGATGACATCCAAACTGAAATGTATGACAAAGTCTGTCAGCAAGTAGAGAAAGATATCGTGAGCATAAAACACTATGCAGCTACTACGGACTTGTGTTCGAGTTGCACAACGGAGCCAAACATTAGTCTCACAATCCACTTAATCAATGAAGAGTGGAAGTTGTGGAGCAGATGCCTACAGACAGCCTGGACTCGTTCACTGTACGAGTGAACTTGTGTGTGTGTGCACGCACTCACGCACATATTACAGAAGAAAAGATTATATATCGCAATATATATCGTTACCGCACATCCTTTAGATTATACCCCAATATAAATTTGAAGCCATATCGCCCAGCCCTAACATCAGCAACAAATTTTAAGTTTGTTACAAATAGTTTGTCACAAATTGGATCAGTTTAATTTTCCAATAAATTGTCAATATCAGGGCCAATATTCAATCCTGATATCAGAGGACTGCATTGCTTAAACTTTACTAGAACTTTTAAAATTACTCTTTAAATTTGCTGTACAGCAGAAAAGGTTGGTATTCATTGGCTTGTTTAACCAGTGGGGAGAGCAGTAAGGAAATTTAAAGGAATTACAACCAACACCGTTTCCTATATGTTCAAACGTATAATACTTCAGAAGGTAGCCTCCCAAACTTCACTGCCACACAACTGGACTATTTATTCTGACAGAGTCACAGCATCTATATGTTTGACTCTTGATACTAGTCCATTAAAGAAGAAAGCAAAGATGCAACAATTATAATTCTGGATCCACCATTTTCAGTTTTGCGCTATTTCTTCCTATGAGCTATAGCCAACAGCACACAAAATCTTCACTGTAATTTTTGTTTTGACTGAAATTATAACTGTGTTCATAAAACAAAAAACACAAAAAAAAACACAAAATAAATGTTGGCATTTTATCTATAATCCAGGTCGCAGAGCCCTGTGTGTCACTAAAAATCTAAAGATTAAGGACTCAAGGGATCTGCAGAGAGGTAATTGAACAAATAAAATCCAACTTAAAAGAAATTGCTGTATTTCCCCTTTTATGCACCAGATTATAGGTTCTTTATCTTTTTCTCTTTTGTATCCATCACAAACAATAGAAGTGTATCAGATAATGCAACAAAAATCTGTTTCTTCACAAGCACTCAACTTAAAATGCAGTAGTACTGTCAACCATAACACTGTTCGGATAAGATGAAAAAAAATAATAATTCTGATAGACTAGCTCTGCTAAATCAGTATATTTTTATTTTATCCTCCATCAGGATATGAAGCAGCAGCCAGTAAGGGAAGAAAATGTTGGCTGTGTAGGCCCCAATTTCTGTTCCAATTCCACTTTGATAATTTGATTTGATAATATTTCTTAACAATTAAAAACGACTCAGTTTTTAAATGGTGATTTTATTTATTAAGGAGAAAAAAAAACTATCCAAACCTACATTGCCCTATGTGAAAAAGTAATTGCAACCCTTAAATCATGAAGTCTCTGTGGTAAATCACTTTTTTTTTTTGAAAAGCCGAGTTCAATTTCACTGGCCACACCCAGACTTGATTACTGCCAGACCTGTCAATTCAAGAGATCACTTTAATAGAACCTGTCTGACAAAGGCCAAAAGATCCCAAAAAGCAAGACATCATACTACTATCCAAAGAAATTCAGGAACAGATGAGAAACAAAGTAACTGACATCTATCCATCTGGAAAAAGTTACAAATCAATTTCTAAAGCTCTGTGACTCCAGTGAACCACAGTAACAGCCATTATCCACAAATGGAGAAAACATGGAACAGTGGTGAACCTTTCCAAGAGTGGCCAGCCTACAAAAATCACCCCGAGAGCACAGCAACAACTAATCCAAGAGGTCCAAAAGAACCCACAACAACATCTAAAGAACTGTGGGCCTCACTTAACTCAGTTAAGGTCAGTGTTCATGACTCAACCATAAGAAAAAGAAGAGGGAAAAGTAGCATGAATGGCAGAGTTTCAAGGCGAAAACCACTGCTGATCAAAAAATACATATAGTCTTGTCTCTTTTTTGCCACAAAACATTTTGATGAAAATCAAGACTTCTGGGAAATATTTTGTAAACTGACAATACTAAAAAAAGTTGAACTTTTTGGAAGGTGCATTTCTGGCGTAAAAGTAACAGCATTTTAGAAAAAGAACATAAAAAACTTATTTGTGCTACTTTAACTAATATATATATATATATTTGTATAGGACATACATACAAAAGAAAGAAATCTATGACAACTGTAGGAGGGGTGTATTGCCGTCTATGGTGCTATCAGCTAGCTGCCAGCAGGGCATAAACGTGACTAACTGGTCGCCAAAATGCGACCAAAATTTGACCATTTCGACTGTTTTTTTTTCTGCCTTATCGCCAGTGGTCGAGGGCCACAAAATCCACCATCAACTTAGAAAAAAACCCTTTTTTTTCTATGATTTCTGCACATTTGTCATGTGTCACCAAGGCAAACATATCTAAATAATTTAGAAACAAAGTTTATTTGGCGAAAAGTGGCCATGTTTAGGGTCCACATCGTTTGCCGGAAGTCATAACTACACATGTGCCGAACCCAGCGATTGACAGATGGACAAAACTGAAGACGGATGAATGCAAAAACCTATCACTGAATCTACTCCACAGCAAAATGGATCGTTTTGGTAAATTATCTCATAAAAATACACAACAGGATAGTTAACAAGAAAGAAATTATATTAGTTTTCATAGTAAGCATCATGGAAACAGAATAAAATGCGCTTTCATGCTTGTAAATCATACCTGTCAAGTATTCCGTTTTGGCCGGGAAAGTCCCGTATTTTACTCTTCTCTCCCGCCGTCCTCCCGTATTAGTATTTTTCCCGTAAATCTCCTGTATTTTAACCTGCGTTATTAAAAAATAATAATACCGCATCGGGCGGAAAAAAAAAAAAACAAACATTCCCCATCTGAGATCTGTCACTTGCCTCGCGATAACTGCCACAGCAGCAGCTACTACAGGTACTGTAGGTGGTAGATGTTAGCTAACTGCCACAGCAGCAGCTACTACAGGTACTGTAGGTGGAAGATGTCTTAATAACTGCCACAGCAGCAGCTACTACAGGTGCTGTAGGTGGAAGATGTCTTAATAACTGCCACAGCAGCAGCTACTACAGGTGCTGTAGGCGGAAGATGTTAGCTAACTGCCACAGCAGCAGCTACTACAGGTGCTGTAGGTGGAAGATGTTAGCTAACTGCCACAGCAGCAGCTACTACAGGTGCTGTAGGTGGTAGATGTCATGATAACTGCCACAGCAGCAGCTACTACAGGTACTGTAGGTGGTAGATGTTAGCTAACTGCCACAGCAGCAGCTACTACAGGTGCTGTAGGCGGAAGATGTTAGCTAACTGCCACAGCAGCAGCTACTACAGGTGCTGTAGGTGGAAGATGTCACGATAACTGCCACAGCAGCAGCTACTACAGGTGCTGTAGGTGGAAGATGTCACGATAACTGCCACAGCAGCAGCTACTACAGGTGCTGTAGGTGGTAGATGTTAGCTAACTGCCACAGCAGCAGCTACTACAGGTGCTGTAGGTGGTAGATGTTAGCTAACTGCCACAGCAGCAGCTACTACAGGTACTGTAGGTGGAAGATGTCGTGATAACTGCCACAGCAGCAGCTACTACAGGTGCTGTAGGTGGAAGATGTTAGCTAACTGCCACAGCAGCAGCTACTACAGGTGCTGTAGGTGGTAGATGTCACGATAACTGCCACAGCAGCAGCTACTACAGGTACTGTAGGTGGAAGATGTCTTAATAACTGCCACAGCAGCAGCTACTACAGGTGCTGTAGGTGGTAGATGTCGTGATAACTGCCACAGCAGCAGCTACTACAGGTGCTGTAGGTGGAAGATGTTAGCTAACTGCCACAGCAGCAGCTACTACAGGTGCTGTAGGTGGTAGATGTCACGATAACTGCCACAGCAGCAGCTACTACAGGTACTGTAGGTGGAAGATGTCTTAATAACTGCCACAGCAGCAGCTACTACAGGTGCTGTAGGTGGTAGATGTTAGCTAACTGCCACAGCAGCAGCTACTACAGGTGCTGTAGGTGGTAGATGTTAGCTAACTGCCACAGCAGCAGCTACTACAGGTACTGTAGGTGGTAGATGTCACGATAACTGCCACAGCAGCAGCTACTACAGGTACTGTAGGTGGTAGATGTTAGCTAAATGCCACAGCAGCAGCTACTACAGGTGATGTAGGTGGAAGATGTCTTAATAACTGCCACAGCAGCAGCTACTACAGGTGCTGTAGGTGGTAGATGTTAGCTAACTGCCACAGCAGCAGCTACTACAGGTACTGTAGGTGGTAGATGTCACGATAACTGCCACAGCAGCAGCTACTACAGGTACTGTAGGTGGTAGATGTTAGCTAAATGCCACAGCAGCAGCTACTACAGGTGATGTAGGTGGAAGATGTCTTAATAACTGCCACAGCAGCAGCTACTACAGGTGATGTAGGTGGAAGAGGTCTTAATAACTGCCACAGCAGCAGCTACTACAGGTGCTGTAGGTGGTAGATGTTAGCTAACTGCCACAGCAGCAGCTACTACAGGTGCTGTAGGTGGAAGATGTCGTGATAACTGCCACAGCAGCAGCTACTACAGGTACTGTAGGTGGTAGATGTTAGCTAACTGCCACAGCAGCAGCTACTACAGGTACTGTAGGTGGTAGATGTACGCTAACTGCCACAGCAGCAGCTACTACAGGTACTGTAGGTGGTAGATGTTAGCTAACTGCCACAGCAGCAGCTACTACAGGTGCTGTAGGTGGTAGATGTTAGCTAACTGCCACAGCAGCAGCTACTACAGGTGCTGTAGGTGGTAGATGTTAGCTAACTGCCACAGCAGCAGCTACTACAGGTACTGTAGGTGGAAGATGTCGTGATAACTGCCACAGCAGCAGCTACTACAGGTGCTGTAGGTGGTAGATGTTAGCTAACTGCCACAGCAGCAGCTACTACAGGTATTGTAGGTGGAAGATGTCGCGAGGTTAGTGTGTGACATCCAATGAGTGACAGCGCGTAAAAAAAAAAAAAAAAGATTGTTACAGAGAATCTCTCATGTAAAATAAACTACTCTGGACCAGGCTACAAATACACTCCTTCCAAAACACTCAAAGAATGCAAAGTCTGCAACAAATGAGTACAACAAGTCATTAAAAGAGTAAAGAAAAGTCACGTGAAATGAGATGAAAAACTGTAAAAGAAGAGCAATATGAAATGAAAACAATGTGTGGAATGAAAATCAAACGTAAATGTAAATACAAGCAATGTGAAATGAACAAAAAATATGCAAATCCCTTCAAATAAATACTCTTTATTAGTGCTGGGCAATGTGACTATACATATCGTGGGGACAATATAAAAGTGTGTATCGTGCCATTTCTCTTCTATCGTTTATCGTTTCTATCGTTTCTAACCTAATTTTATCAATTATTACAGCAAATATGTAATTAAATAACCTGCAATGATAAATTTGATAGAATCATATCTACTTCTACAAAGTAGCCTTTTATGTTTGCACTTTTATTCATGGTTAATGCCTTAAACAGAGTTCTCTTCAACCCTGATGTTTACTTTAGACACTTTATATTGGTTTGCAAACTTTGCACTACAAGGTTACAGATTTCAGAAAGTTGAAAAATAATTTGTGTTTATTTTTTATAGCTGAACTTCAGTGCAAAAATGTGTTTTTCCTCTCAGAAACTGTTGTGCACTTTAAAAAAAATGTGAAAGCTACTGTACCTCTGTACCTACCTGTTTTTGCTGCACTAAAATGTATGTTTGTGACAGTTCAGCTAAATGTCCTTTCAAAATAAAGTTGAAAAGTAAGCAATGAAATTATCAAACTTTTCAGAGAATAACTGAAAACATACTTTATTATGGTATATCGTGATATATATCGTTATCGTGATATAAAATAGTCCATATCGCCCAGCACTACTCTTCATGTATACCCCTTTGTGTTTTCATTTAGGCTATAATGAATGTTCACATTATGTTAACGTGACTTTATGCACAGCTGCACTACTTCCTGAACTTCAGCCAGCTGCTTTGTTTCCTGTGTGCCGTTAACTGACTAACTGATTAATCCAGGTGTGTCTGACCTCACAGCAATGGTCAGACACACCTGGATTGATCAGTTTGTCCAATAATGCCACACAGGAAACAAAATAGCTGGCTGAAGTTGCTCAACATGCTGGGAGCGAACATGATAATGTCAGCAGTCTACGGGGGCGTATGGGGCGACGAAAAACACTGGCGACCAAAATTGCTAGCTGGCTACCAACTTCAAAAACCTGGTAGCCAGGGGCTACTTGGTAAAAATTCTAATTTTATGCCCTGTGCCATCACTCTCGCTACACAGTGATTAGCATTTTCTTTGCAGTTGACATCTGAGCTGTGAATTAAGAGCTAAGGAGGCATAATCAAACTTATTTTGAAGATAATGGTTGTTGTCCAGTTATTAGTACTAACAGACCACTGAGACAGGCTCTGGGCTGGCCTTGATGGATCTGGGGGTGAACAGCTGGCAGCTAGGAGTCAAGCTAGCAGCCAAATTGGCCTTCTGCCGGGTACAACTGCTTATGACCAACTGGCCTGTAGCTGGATGCCGAGCTGGCAGCTGCTTTGACTGCATACTCCAGGCAGGACCACCTTCACCCCCAGACCATCAAGGCCAACCTGCAAGTGTCCAGGCCTTGGTTCCAGTCCAACCACAGATGTTGTTGGCTGCTCCGTCTGAGCCACCCAGTCAGGCTGAGGCTAGGCTGGCTCCAGCGGAGCTCAGCGAGAACTTTGGCATTTCAGATGACACTACCAAAGCAACATTTGAAACCATGACAAGACTCAGTCAGAATCAATGCAAGGTAACATTCATTAGCATGACAGGTTAGCATTAGATACACTGAGCTAAAATAGGAAACTTGCAGTAACTGAAATCAGGAGTTCTATCCGACTGCCTGGATTCTTCATTTCATCCATTTGAATATTTTTGGATTAACCAGGTGGAGTAAGCACCCCTGAAACATGGGTAAAAAAAAAAAAAAAAAAAAATACAACTTGCTTTAAAACTACTCTTCAGAATCCTATGACTGACATCACACTTAATGAGCAAGTCCTCCTTGTGCTGTCAAGAGTCTGGACAAAGAACATCCAAGGGTGTTCTTGAGTGTCTGGCACTGGGATGTTATCAATAGATCTTTAGGGCCCAGTACGGTGAGCACTTCCTAAAGAGATGGTTGAGGGACCACCACTGGTCTGCTGTGGAAGGTGGCTCTTTGTAGGGGAAAGATGTTATTGTTAGTCCTAATGATGCAGAGATAGGGAGATTGATACCAAAATATCGATCCCGATGGTTCAGTTTTAAGGATTGATTGTCTTGTAAAAAAGAAAAAATATTAAAAGATATCAGGCAATGCTTCAACATCTAGATTCAATCATTTAATTTCATAGTATTTTTCCTTTTTTTAAATGTCTTATTTGAATAGAACTACTTTTACTTCTGCTTACTCACCCAGTTTTGAACAACAGCTGTAATAAGGCCTGCAGAAGCAACTGTCGTCAACAGAAAAATGTAAACGTTGCATGGTAGTGATTTGGACACGGTAAATAATAATGGTCAGAAATGGCATGTGAGACAAAATAGTCAGATACAGTCATGGAAAAAATCATTAGACCACCATTTTTTTCTTCACTTTCTTGTTCATTTTAATACCTGGTACCACTAAACGTCATCATGTGACTAAAACAGACAGAAAAGAAAACACTGAATGCATAAAAGCAGTGTTTTTGGCAGTACAACGCCATAGCTATTGATGTAAAAACTTAAGTGATTTAGGTTATAATCAAGAAAACCATGGAAAATGGTAAGATATCAGCTCTTAAATAAAACTCTTATGAGCAATCTTTGTGGTTATCGTTATGTTTGTCCAAACAAATGTACCTTTAGTTGTACCAGGCATTAAAATGAACAAGAAACTGAAGAAAACAAGGGTGGTCTAATAATTTTTTCCATGACTGTATTGTGGCAACACCACAGATCTCATGAAATGTTTAAAAAATATTGTCACCCAAAAAAGTAAGATGAGTTACAAGAAAAACAATGAGAAGTGGTGAAACCGTAGACAGATACCCCCACTTCATTGAGGCAAAGTTTCATCGTGGAGGTATTTCAGAAAGACAGGAAGTGCCCAGGCAACTGGTGATAGTAGAGATTGCTAACCAGGTAAAAATGCTAGCAGGATAGTTGCCTTATGAAACCATTGTGATGGTACGGGCGTAGGTGACCTCAGGCCCATTTCTCTACCTCTGTATTTCACTCATCATTAAGGAACACTCTTGCTTCCTTTAGAACAATAAGCATTATGAAGCCACCACCTGTAGCCACAATTAAAGTCAAACCTAGAAAGACTGGTCAACGATTTCACCCCAAATAACCACATGTGGCACAGGTGTTTTGAAATTCTTGTATTCCTAATAGCTACAATATGTAACCTAACCGTTTGTTTACAATTCCAAAAGACAAGGTTATACTTGCAGAGGATGCGACTTGTCCCTGCTGAATGAGTGAGTGCACACAGAGGTGGAAAAACAGAAGTGCTGAGGGAAAACCACAAATCTCAGCAGTCTGTCGGGGGGGGGGGCGACCCACCAAACACACACGAGACATAAACATCTAAGAGCGTTTACCCTTGAGACGGTGAGGTCTGTCATCAGCTGCTCAAAGGCCCGCGTCTCCTCTGCTTGCTTCTGGTTGTGCAGCGCTATCTTCTCGCTGAACTTCCTGGGGTTGGAGCCACCTGTGCCCGGGGAGCTGGACATGGTGCGGGCCGCGGTCTTCACGACTCCAGCTACTTCAGGGAGAAGTGGGAGTGTGCGCGTGTACGGTGGGAGGGAGGGGGGACGGTGCAGGGGTTTTATCTTTTAAAGCCTCCGACTGAAGACCGCTGCAAACCCATGAACAGCTTTAAAAACACATCGCACCTTAGTTTAAAAAAAAAAACAAAAAAAACGAAGTAAACCCGAAGTCGGTTCGGTCGGTGACCGAGCGGAGTGCGCTGCTAACGCGGCTAAGCTAACGTTAAGCTCCCATTAATAAAAGTTTTATCCATGCGAATAAAAAAAGCTGAGCGGAAAAAAAAAATCTCCTGGAGGTGTCTTCGTTGGCAGGTTAACCGTGACAAGTTTTTAACAGAGAGGCCCATGGACTCCAGCAACTTAACGGCGTATGTAACTTCATATCAGCACATTTCCACAAACCACTTGTTTGAATCCGACTTTAACGTAACGTTAGCTGACAGTGCTAATATAACACAGAGGTGAACGTAGAGCTAAGGTGCCGTGAGTGCCATCTCGGCCCCGACAAACGCAACTTCTTCACTTGCAAACAATGCTTTTCTTTATGACATCCAACAGACTTGTATCAAAAGCAACTTTAGAATCAAAAGCCTCGTTAGCTGAATGTCGCTACGAACGTTAGCAACGGTTCGCTCGGTGAAATGTGATTTCAACAAGTGTTCGCTTGTCTCGACGAGACTGAATTTCCACTCTTGACACCCACGAACTGGAAATAACTGGGCTCCAAATATTCAAATGTGGTGCGGGGACGCAGTCCGCAAGACACGTTTTTAGTTTAAGTTGATATCAGAGTGCTTCGCAGCCGAGGCGAGTCTTGCGTTAATCCACGGACCGCAGAGATCTCCGGCTAACTCCAGCCCGACGGCTCCGGGAGGATAAACAAACAGCGCCGACCGGAATACTTGTGCCTTCGTCGCAGTTGATTCAGAAGTCCTCTGAAGAATCGCTGTTTTAATGCTTTCAGTTTATTCGTCCTCGGTTGACAGAGCTAGTAACGGCCACTGAGATCCGCAGGCTTCTTGTCCACATACTGCTGCGAGAAAAACATTACCTCGTTAAACATCGTCAATACTAACAGCGACCACGGGGGGGCGACAAAGCTGCACTTTCCCTGCTCTCTGTGGTTATAACGTCACAGACATTATATATAAGTATATAAATATACTTTAGGGCTGAAACTATCACCCGTTTAATTTTGTCCATGTAAGTTATTTCTGTTGTTTGAAATATTCAACAGACCCCCAAGATATATATATACATACATATATATATATATATATATATATATATATATATATATATATATATATATATATATATATATATATATAATGTGTGTGTGTCTGTATATATATGTCACGTAAGAGCTGAAGCCTACTAATGACTAATACTAAAACTGAAAATCAGTTTTGTTTTGTTTGTTTGTTTTTTAAAGCCCATAAAATGCAAATGCAGCGGTTGTTACATGTAGTATAAGCTAGGGATGGGCTACTTCATGGATATTAATCAAAACTGACATTTATAACCTATAACCAACATAATGTGGAGAATTTCATCTCGATGTCTCTCTCTATTGAGATTCGCTCCAATGATGACAGGCGTCATTTTTCCAGTGAGGGAGATGTCGCTCCACACCATCACACTGCCTCCACCAAAAGGTGTTTCTCTATTGAAGTAAAAGTATTTTTTAAAGTATTTCTCTATTTCTATTCTCTAATATATAGATATTGGTGCAGCAACCACCAGAATGTTCTCATGTTAACCCTACAATTCAAGTCCCGCAGGTAGAATCTGGATTTATCGCTGAATATATTGTTCCTCCACATATTCAAGACAATCAGGTGCCTAACTGTCAACACCTGGGGGCACAAAACAAGAGTCAACTGCAAAATAAATAAATAAATAAATAACTGGTTGGCATATGGAAGAGAAGATTTGGCAAATCTTTCATGGCACAACCCATACTCATTTGTTCCTGACAAATGTGGCATCATTTAAGAGGAAACTTAACAGGCTTTGCAACTGTATAAGATATCTACATCCAGAGGCAACATCTCTGGGCTCGGAGGCATCTGGGATGGATGATCACACTGAAAAAGAACTGTGGTCAGACAAATTAGTATTTCAGGTCTTCTTTTGGAAGAAATGGACACTTTGTGCACCAGACCAAAGATGAAAAGGACAATCCACTGTTATCAGCAACAAGTTTAGGGTCAGACAAGAGTCTGTAATTAACAGAGAAAAGTACACTGAGATTTTAGAGCAACATATGCTGCCTTCAAGGGCATGTTTTTTCCAGTTACATCAATGTATTTTTTTGAAATGTAAAAAAACACACTGCACACATTAAAAAAGCATGAAAAAAAGGAGGGAATGTTCAGGTACTGGCCTGGCCCAGTCCTGAGAGATATGTGAAAACTTATAAAATGAGAAATGCAACAAGAACCATATAATATTGCAGATTTTAAGACGTGCTTTCGGGAAGAATGTTACAAAATAACAAACTCTTCTTTTCTTGGTATCCACAATGCCAGAACAGCTCTCACAGGTAAGTGTTGAGAGGAGGAACGACAACACTACAAAGTGTTCAAACCTTTACTGTCCCAGCTTTTTCATTTTTGGACTGTGTTGCAGGCCTTAAATGTAAAAATTCATATATATGAAATTAGGCAGAGTGAACAAAACTGTTTTGGGTTCATTAGGTAAGAAATAAAATCAACATTTTTATCAAAGTAAAATCATTAGCCTGCCTTTCATCCAGAGAGCTGGGATCGGCTCAGGCAGAGCGCCGTCACCTGCAGAGGACTGAACAGGTGTGAATAATGGATGGATACAATTGTCCTTTTAATGAAGTTACCATACCTTTCTTTTTTTTTTTGGTTGGATTTGGGGTTTTAGATAAATATACTTTGTCAAAAGCCAAAGTAAATTGTGGTCTGTGACCAAAACATTTTAGAGTCCAATTTAGAGTGATTTAGAATACATTATACAGTTAAATGTGATTAGGCATTTTAGTTATAAACAGATTACAGCTTTCAGAGGTAGAGGATTAAATCCTCTTTAAAAACAAAGTACAACTACTCAGGAATGTTTCTCAGTCAGTATAGATTAGTTCCTTAATCTATACTACCTTCATAACTGTGAAATTGGAAAAAAAACACAATGGATTGAAAGATCTTTATTCAAAAGTGGGTACATTGTAAAGGATGTTGCTGACTGTAAACCAGAGGACATTAGGCTGAGAGTACAAACTTCCCCATCCCAGTTAAGGATCAGCCTCTGATCAAGACAACTCTACATGACACAAAAATATCAAATTTGTGTGGAGTCTAAATATTTGGCTTTAGAAATAAATCTGATAACATCAAAATGCAAAAATTGGATGGTGTAGAGTGACATCTACTGGACCTCCAAGTTAATACTGCTTATCTTCAAGCTCATTTCTGTGATCCATCTTTCGTTTTACAAACATTATAGTTTATTGAAAATGGACAACATATAAAATATAAATAAGGGCAAACTTGAAGTATTTTCTACACGGCATCAGAAAAACCTCTGCATTCAACAGCCGTCCAGACTCTGTTTTGCAGATCAACAGATATGTGTCTCCTAAACTAATTTTATCATTCAATAATTAATCTGTTTTAATTGAAAAAGAGAAATGGCCCATAAAAGATACAAAAAGAAAATTCCAGAACATCAGAGAAAGCTCATGAGTAAGCACATCTGCGCCGCTTTGTGAGCTGCAGGGACAAGATGCCACGTTTCTCCTGCTGGTGAACGTCGGAGCCGGAGGCAGAACTGGGTTTCCAGACCTTTCCCAGCAGCAGGGCTGTGGTCAAGGCCAGTTAAGACCAGTCCAAACCCACACCGTCACCGGTCCAGAAAGACCTATAGGTTAGTTTCAGGACAGACTCGATTCATGTGGCATAATGTGACTCCATCATGGTCTGAAAACTATGTTCTGATTTCAACAAGTCATTACGAAAATGGCCTTTTGTTTTGTAATCTGTGTCTGAAGCAACGTCTGTGTGTTTCAGACGGGGTGGGTAAACGAAAAATCCAACATCTGAAAAAGACTTCACTACAGTGTTTTTGTGTTTGGAGGGAGAAAGGGAATGTATCAAGCCCCTCGCCACTTCCTTTTTTTCTTTTAATTTGTCTTAATAAATGGAGAAATGCCTCAGACATCTGGACTTCCAAGATGCTGCCATGTACTGCAGCCCTGCTGAAAAGTACGCTAGCACTCGTTATTGATGGAGGAGGTGGTTATCACGGCTTCATGAGCCAGGTAAGCAGACAAACCAACAGCTGAGGAAGAAAGAAATCTTGATGTCTTTACATAAAACAAACTTTTATAATTAATCAAAGCCCATGCACAAGATGTTCATAATATTTAAGGCAAAAAAAACAAAGAAAAATACAGCTCTCTGACCAGAGCTACAGTTACAGACAAAACAAGGAGCAGTTGAACATTGGAGTGTTCCATTACATAAAATAGAGCACATACAGTGTGGTGATCAACCTAATAACAAATAAAGCACATGAATTTGCATAGGCACAATTAAGAAGTGCAGTAAGGAATGTTTAGGACGACAAGATGATCCAGGTCAGGGCTTTGAAGCGACCCTCAAAGGGGGGTTTTGTGTTTTCAATTCAGTGTCTGTGGCCCTTTTCTCCTCCCTTCTTCTATTTTCCATAAAACTTCTTGTTGAGCAGGAAAATAAGCAGGTTGACATTGATGGTGGCCTTGTCAAAGAGCTTCATCACCGCCACGCCCTCATACTGCAGCTGGAGGAGATCCTGAGAGACAAAACCAGACGTTTGAGCCAAACACTCTTCTCTTTTACTTCTCAGTGCGAGGCAGCTGTTAGAAACGATGCAGTAGTACCTGATATTCTAACTGTAATGTCTCCAAGTGCACGCCCATGAACTTGGCCTTGACTTCAAACACTCCGACGGTCTCCGCTGGAGAGATCTCAAAAATAGCATTCTTGAACCTGTGATAAGAGTAAACAGGAAATTCATAAATACGGTTAAAATATGTGGATGGCAGATAAACGTTCAAATGTTAATTTAATCATTAATAGTAAATATCAAAGCAAATGGACACTGTGGATGTAGTCATTTTCTGAGCCAAAAGTCATTCATAATGGCGAGCCACAAGGCCACAACTAAGAGACAAGGTTATTTCAAGGTTGTTGTTTTGTGCTGGATGTCAGTTTAGACACCTGCTTTCAAATGCATACCTTTTTTTCCTTTCCTAATATTTCCAATCTAAAGAGCTGTATGTGATTAAGGGAAAACTCACTGGTTGGGCTGGAGGTCCTCTATGGAGATCAGCACGCCCTTCTCATGGAGCCGAGCTGCTGTGTATTTCTGCGACACCTGTTTACTTTTCTTGGCCTTGTTGTCGCCTGGTTTCTTTGACAACCTGGGAGGAGAAAGACAGCATGAAAAAAAAAGCTCTTAAACAGGCAGTATTTTGCTTTTCGACTGGTTTCTCTGTTCCTCTGTGGCGAATGCTGATTTTTCTTTATTTTCCTTTTTTAAACATGCATGTAATTGACCGTTTCTGAGATGCCTGACTCGCCACATTGGGCAGCGCAGGCTGTTTTCCCAGATACCCGCCTGCGTCGCAGTGTCATCATTCTGCCCGGAGGCGCAACAAGGAACGAGCAGCTGCTGCATCAGGCGCAGCTTTTATGTAACCGGCCGAGCTGCTTCTGCAGACTCCAGCACTAAACGTGTCGGTCACAAACAAAGCTGTGGTTGAAAGAGGCCAGTTTGGAGCTTTTATAAACTTCAATCCACATTGTTCCTCTATGTCAGAAATACTAATACCTGTTTTGCATTCTTGGGTGTCAACCACTGATCAAGGTTTACATCTACAAATGCAGACTTCTACTTCAGAAAGTTTATTCATGCTGAGTCAGTAAGTGTGAAGGGAGCAGACAAGTTTAAATATTTCATGAGAGTGACTAAAGTAATTGTTTTTGGATTTAACAGCTCAAAGATGTCTCTTTGATCCTGCTCAGAGGTTTTGATCTGTGGTTCATCAGTACAGACATATGAGTTGTTTGGTGGGTAAACAGAACTATAAAGCTCATCTAAGTGAGCAGATAAAAAGAGTAAAATCTGAAAGAGATCGATTTAGAGCTGCCGCGCTACAGCGCATGACTCTGATGACCGTTAAAGGAACAACAAATCAGGAATGTTTCAGTAACAGTGTCCACTCACTTGCCCTTGCTGGCCAGGTTATCCATGCATGTCTTGATATATTGATTGTATGAATCAATCTGCACGTTGTAAAATTTGGTCTTTGAATTCAGGGCGGAGTTTGTCTGCTGGAGTTTCACCAGCTCGGCTTTCCTGCGCTGCCGATACCGTCGCTGATTTCTGATGTCCTGCAGAACGCACAAAGACACATCGCAGTTAATCCAAACACTGAGGAGGGTGTTCTATGAGATGTCGTCTCAGATGAAGTTATGTCAAGGTTGAGTTATGTTTGTTGTTATTTTTTCTACTTTGGCAATGTCGTTGATGAGGTCCTGGTAGCGGTTCTCGGGATGAACCTTCCCCAGCTCCGCCAGCCTCTGCAGGTTGCTCTTGATCTTGTCCTTCTTCCCCTGCAGGGTCAGGCTGTCGTCCACCACAGGTTTCACCTGCTTCATCTTTTCTGGAGTCTTTGCATCTCTGATGGCCCTCCTCTGCATCGCTCGCTGGTACTCCGCTTCCTGAAAACAGCACGGACAAGTTCAGAAAAATCTAAGGACGCCTTCGCAAATTACTGAGCACGAACCAAATAACTTCTCAATGTTACTTGATTAACGGTTTTCAATTATTATTCTATATAATTTTACTCTGTGCTGATTTACAGCAGAAAAACATAACTTTAATGAACACAAGTGATAGAAGAAATACTGTGAAAGCTTTCATTCGTGTCTGACATTTTCCATTTTCCATCCTTATTTTATTTCTTGCAGAGAGGATGTTGAGAAACTCTGCAGGTGAGGGTCTTTTTGCACCGTATCAGTTAAAGAATGAAGTTGGCATCGTCTTCAAACATGTTAAAAAAAAAAAAAAAAAAACAAGACACCAAGTTCCCGTTTTGTGGCTGAAGGCAGTGCAGTACTTTTCCACTCAGATTAAGGAAGCATTGTGGGAGATGACTAAATGCTGGGCACCCTCTGGCATTTGTTTGCAGTAAATGGCTTAAAATATTGTAATTTAAAGCATAAACACATTCTGGGTATTCAACCTGTTCTGTGCTGGCTGTAGAGTCCAGGATCTCAGTCAGAGTCTCCCCGGGCTGGAACCGGATCACATCCACGATTAGTCTCTTGGTGCTGAACAGACATAAAGATAAAAGAGATAAAAGATAAAACATTTATGACCGGAGTGGTCCAACTCCACCGTTGTTTTTTTGTTGGCTGTGAATCCGCAGAGTGAACTCACTTGAGCAGGAGGGTCTTGGCGTCCATCTCAGTGTTGGCCTCGCCGGGCACGTCAAACTTGTTGGTGAGCGTGAGTGAAACCTCGGTCTTCCCCATCAGCTCCTTGTTGGGGTCATCAGCAGGAAGAGGATTTTCACCTGAGACAAAACACCCAAACAAGTCAGATTACTGCCAGTTTTTGTTCAGCAAGTCTGACCAACCGTAACTGTGACTGGGATAACGAGGCTGGGATCACTTATACTGGGGCCACAATTCAAAACAATCAAGGTAAAATTTCTAATAAACATCTCATATAAACCAGTTTACTGGTTAACCGTCACCAAAAGCCGTACTGGAAAATCAGTCAATCTGCTCCACTGCGAACCATTTTGGATGCCTTTTGTTGATAATAGTCTAGTTATTCACTCTGCTTCATTTCTCTGACTGGTTTTCCAACTATCCCATTATATCCAGAGGCAGTTTCTTCTGCCTCCGTTGGGACTGATCCCTGGAAATCAAAGTGAAATTCAGAGGAACTGGACTAAATTTTTCGTATCAAAGAGGAAAAGAAAAAGGATGGCTGGCCAGGTGAGGCCAGAACTGTTCAAAGACAGCAACAAGCGGGTGGGGGGGGGGTGGGGGGGGGCACTGCTGAAGGGCTGTAGCCTCCGTACATGGACGCTGCCAGCTTAACCCACTGAGCTATGCAGCAGCCCATTTATTTTATTTGCCCAAATAAAATAAATAGTGTGCTGATGTTGTCTGTGTTATGTGACGATCATTTTTGCTCTGTAGCTCATAAATGTGTCACAGTTAAAGAAATCATCATCAGAAACATATCAGATATTATTAATTCATCACAGGACAATCATTTACCAACACTGTGAGAATGTAGTGAAATATGGGCCTTTTCATTTTTATTCCAACGATCCTTTAAATTAATTAAATTAATTAAACGACAAAGATGAGCTGCTGATAAACTATTTATTTTCATTAACTGAGAAAAAAAACTCGCTGTCAGACGTCGCCTCCAGAACCCCACATTCTTGTTTTCACATCAGTGCCAATACATTTTAATAAAACCTGTGGTATTAAACATTAAGCATTAATAAACATTAAATATAAAAAACCCAACTTCAGTGCATCATCAATGTTAAACTGCTTTTTAGGTCATTCATTGCTGATATTGCTGTGTGTCTTTGTTTTTTTTCTCCTCCCGATCTAATGCATGACAGTACAGATGCTTCACTAGTGACCACTGATTGCACTACTTTTCATGATGCATCATGGGATATATTGGTTGTACGATATAAGGATTAACAATATTTACAACAGAAGAGAAATGAAGACTATAATCAGCCATATTCTAATCCTGCTGTCGGACCTCATGGCCATTCTTGCTAAAGCTCAAGCTGCCACGGTTGTTCTGACTGTAAGTAAGTAAGTAAACTTTATTTATACAGCGGACTGGAACCGTCCGTTTAAAAAGAGTCTCCGCCTCCACGTCACTCACCAATCAGGGACTCCACAGTGGGAACCTCGCCCAGGTCCTCCAGCAGCTCGTGGATGGGGTCATTGTGCTCTGGAGCGATGGCATCCTGATGGTCCAGCAGCAGCTAACAGAACACCAGAACCCAACCAGCATGTTATTCATGTTGAAGAGGGAAAAACCCTGAAGCGTTTTCTACGAATTAACGAATCACCTGAGGCAGAATTATTAAAAATAATTACAGAAGGGAGGTGACCTGAACTTACAGTGTGAGTGTTGACAATCTCTCCGATGGAAATGTAGATGACAGGCTTTGAGACTGTGACCAGATCCGAGTACTGATCCACGTTGAACTTATCTTCAAGTGAAGGAACATCACACGCCGACAGAAAGAAACGTCTGGAACAAAAGATGACACAATAAAGTCAAATGAGCTGAAAAAAAAAAAACAGTTTCACACGACACAGACAACACATGGTCAGATAAAGAAAGGAAGTGGTTTACGAGGTTTGCTGCAGGTTTATTAACATGTCAGACCTGAACTTCTGGTAGGAGGTGCTGAGATATTCGTTGATGGGATTGAGGTGGGCGTTGTCTCCCAGGAACATCTTGTTGGAGGCGGCGTGCTGCAGCATCTTGGCAACGGAGCCCAGGTTTCGCCGCTGTTCAGTGGTCAGCTGACCGCCGGCGGACACCTCAATAATGTCGAAGGCATCAGGTGCCACGATGGCGGGGTTCATGTAGCGGTAATACAAAAGGTTTCCCACAATCTAAAAATGCAAATTCAGTCACTCACTTGCTTTAAATACAGATCAGACTGTGACATCATCAATGCTTCATGAGCTTTTACCTGGATTAAAACTAGATCATTAGCATAAAAAATAAAGCTCTTTGTGCTATTTTTACATATGAAAGAAACAGGTGTTAACATATGATTATTTTGAGTTTTACAAACGGATTTTTTTTAAAGCAGTAGCTAGTTAACATTTTAGTTGTCAACTTTCCATTTTAGATGCATTTTGATTAATCATGAAAGAAATAAGGAGAATGGAAGATTTAGTAAATGCTACTGCAAAATGCAGAACTATGCAAGGATGCAGCAGGAGGAGGAGGAGGAGGAGGAGGAGGAGGAGGAGGAGGAGGAGGAGGAGGAGGAGGAGGAGTGCCACAGGTGGTGGCATGGCTCACCTTAGGATCAGCAGAAAGAAGACGGACACCTGTAACTTGGAAAAAGAGACTGGAGATGGTTGGAAATGTTGAAGGAGAAGAGCAACAGCAGGAAAAGCAAAACAGCAAAGGCAGAACTAGGAGAGAGGTGAGTTTAGACGGTTAAAGAAGAAGCAGCAGTGAAGAGAAGCTAAGCTCAGTCCACACCAGGATTAAAGGGTCAGTTCAACAATTTTAAGCGCTTTCTTGTGTTACAATGTGAATGTGAGCTGTGAATGACGTGTTTGAAAGCTCATGGTTGTCATGGATGCGGTCCTGATGAAAGTGTCACTCTGATGAATGCACCACTGTGTTAAATCAGAAATGTAAACATCGAGTAATATTACACGCCCCACTTTTCAGTTTTTTATTTGTTAAAAAAAAGTTTAAAATATCTGATAAATTTCGTTCCACTTCACTTGTTATTGATTCTTGACAAAAAATTAGAATTTTATACCTTTATGTTTGAAGCCTGAAATGTAGCAAAAGGTTGAAGAGTTCAAGGGGGCTGAATACCTTTCACAAGGCTCTGTATAAACCTTCACAGATCAATGGGCAAAAAGTAACTGCTTCTCAAAGATCATTGCTTCTTCTTGGCACTTTATTAACACACAACTGTGTGCTCTAGACTTGCAAACTGCCAAAAGTACTGCTAATGTTTGCTGATGATCAATCAATCAAGTGCATTTGATTAACAAAACCCTGGCTGCAACTTACCTCTTTTATTTATTTTTTTAATATCATGTCTTGGCATGAAAGTGGGTCTAACTTCCTTCTCACATAACCAGATCCTTTTTGATTTAGGCAAACTGTCCACTAACAATGATAACGGAGTAATTAACATAAAGCCAACAAAGAAAAGATTATTGAACCTTGAGCAGCTCATCCTCTGTAGCATCTGGGAATTTCTCATGGAGGGTGTCCTTCAGCACCTTCGAGATGAACCTCATTCCATATCTGACAAAAGCCAAAGAAAAAGTGTAAGACGGGCAAGACTGTGCCGATATTAAAAACAAAAAACAGCTTCCCCAGATGTGTAAAAAATAGACGATAGAAAAGAGGAGCATACGGAATTTTATCCACGGAGACAACTATTGCAGACAGGAATTTGTCTGTGATGGTCTTCATGTTCTTGATGGAGGCCTCCAATCTGGTCCTCACCTCTTCGTGAGCCATAGCCTGCTCTGGAGTGACGTCATAAGGCAGCTTACTGTTGACAAGAAAACAGGATAGGGATGAGGGGAAGAGCAAAGGTAGAGAAGTGAAAAAAGATATCAGTGCTAGTCAGTGGTATTAACGCATTTATCTTGTATCAAACAAAACTAATTAGTTAGCAATGATGACTTGATGAGTTTTCTAGAATCTAGGGATTGTGAGACTGCAAAGATCCCACTGACACCATTTCACACACCGGAGTGCTGCACAGCAGCATTCAGCATTGTGCTGTTATGTATACACTCTCGAGCAGGACTCACACAATGCATTAAGCAGTAAGGCTTAACGGTATGCAGGCGTAAACATGTGATTGTGCAGGTGATTCGATTAGCGAGCGTCTGCATGTTCACTTGAAATGTTGAACTGCTGTCAGTGTTCCACTAAATGATGCACCAGTTAAGTGAAGCAACAGACCCATAATTCAATTTGGCAGCACATTAAAAATAAAAGGAGCTAGACTGAGATGGTCTGGACACAAAGAGGAGGGACAGTGGAAACACTGGTGGAAGGATACTGGAGATGGATCTGCTAGCAGGAGGAAAAGAGGGAGGGCAAAGAGAAAACCTCTGGATGTGGAAGAGGATATGCAGCTGGTTGGTGTGACAGAGGAAGAAGACTGGCTTATGTAGCAGATTTTACGGGTAACTTATTACTAGGGCTGGGCAACAATTAAATTTTTTAATCACGATTAATCACATTATTTCCCTGATTAATCACGATTAATCGCATTGTATACGCAAAATTAAATAATGAATTCAAAAGTAGTGTAAAATGCACTTTTATTTAAATGTTCTGCTGCCATTTGAACTAAAGTGCCATAACATTTGTTGTTCAAAGACTATTAACATCAGCACTTGTCAGTAACACATATTTAGTGTAAATCTAAAATGTCAAATGAATTAAAGCTTATTACCACTGCCAGGGCATTAATGTCATCCTGTTTTTATTAAAAAAAAAAAAGTCTACAAACAAAACCAACAAAATGATTGTGTCTCAGCACAATCAGAACATTAAAACAGGTAATTTCTGAGGTAACAGCAGAAACTTTTAACGGGGAGTTCAACTTAGCAGTTGTTACAAATAACCTTGTTTCTGTTGAATCCTCCGTCTGGGAGAACTTTAAAATGAAAATGTCCACGTTAAAGCTCAGTAACTTTACCAATCCGTGTATCATTCATTCTTTCCATTTTCAATTGTCAATCAAAAATTAAAAAAAAAATTAAAAAGTGACATTTAATTACGTTTTTCATTTTTTAATCTAACACAAAAAAATGAAAAATGAAAAAAATGGGAGGAGACCCCGGGGAAGACCCAGGACACGCTGGAGGGACTATGTCTCTCGGCTGGCCTGGGAACGCCTCGGGATCCCCCCAGAGGAGCTGGAAGAAGTGGCCGGGGGAGAGGGGGGTCTGGGCTTCCTTACTCCGGCTGATGCCCCCGCGACCCGACCTCGGATAAGCGGAAGAAGACGGTACGGTACGGTACAAAAAAATGAAAAATATGCCTGTTTTTTTTTTTATATTTAAATTTTAGACTTGGATCAAAAATACAAAATTTAAAAACGGGCCACAGGACTGAATTAGTTTTATAATGGAGGACTGGACTTTCTGTTGTCATTACACATCTGAGCCACTAGATGGAGCTGCACTGCAGTAACCAGCTAGAGAACAGCAGGACAGTGAACACATGGAGCAGATCTGATGGAACATGGACGAATGACCACAAAGTTTTGTTGCCGTCTAGAATATTTTTTTTTCAGACAGAAATGTTAATATTGATACCTGAGTTGCTACCTGAACTGTAAAGTTCACAGATTTTTACCGTTCTCCATGTCTGTTTTAGCTTTTCCTTATGTTTACTGTTTCCGGTTCCACAACAGCCAGTAACAGACTTTTCAAAACAAAAGCATGTACGCAACGTGCGTTAACGCGCGATAAAAGAAATGTTGGCGTTAATAAATTAATGCGTTAACGCGATAACCCGTTAACTTGCCCAGCCCTAGTTATTACCCAACCATCATCAGAGCTAACCAGCCAACAACAGTGTAGAGAGCAACAGAACAGACATTTGTCTGGGATAGGAAGTCTGTCCCTCAACGTCCAACTTAAAAAAAAAAAAACATCAGGAGACATTAAAACGAGGTCATTGATGGGTTTTGGAAGATAAAAATTTAGTCATCCTTAATAATGTTGCTATCATGATGATACACTGTAGGAGACAAGCTCATCCACTAACCTGGCCTCTCCAGTCTGTGTCTCCATCTGGTTCACCCAGCCCTTGTAGATGTCCACCGGGTCCGTCTTGATGTTTAGCGTTTTGTCATCCATGATCTCCTTGACAACCGGCGCCAGGATTTGTCTCAGTGCGTTCTGACCCCGGGCACCTCTGTGGAAACTCACCACCATCTTGATCACGGTTGGGTTTCCAGTGACAATCTCCTTCATCTGGTCCACTTTTGACCTGCGGGCAGTTGTTAAAGGAAACATTTAGTCTTCGTTTACAGCTGTGGTCATCTGTATTAGTTTATTGACAGGTTTCATACTTGATCTCCTCCTGCAGGGCGGTTTTGAAGAGCTTGAGAAGCAGGTATTCCTCCCTCTGGTTTGAGGCGTAGTTGTAGAGCGTGAAGATCACACTGTCCATGAACTTTGTAGATTTATTCTGTGGCATCTGGAAGATCAGCTTTGCAAGATATGTTGGGTTGGTCTGAAAGGAAGGAGAAATATAATCACTTGGAGCTGCATCTTCATGACTTGGCAAAGTGCTTTCAATGAATATGGTCTGAAAAGAAATAAGGTTTGTATTAACGGTTACCTGTAAGAGGTAAAACAGGAACTGGTAGGCCTCCAGTTTAATCCTCTTCTCCTTGCTGAGAGCCTTCAGCCCTCCCCTCTGCTTGTTCATCATCATCATGTCAGACAGCTGGCCCTTGTTCTTCTTCGTCAGCTTTTTGCTATGGGACACAACCTCCTGCAGAGTGATTTTGTTCTTCACCAGCAGGCCGATCTTGATATCCATCAGGTTCAGGTCGTTCTCCAGCTGCTGGTTGGAGCGGATGTTGGTGATGACCTCCTCACGGAGCCTCATCAGTTCCAGCTCCTCCTGGAAGTCCTGGTCACTGTGGTCCAACAGGTGGACAAACTTCCTCACCACTGCCATCGGTGGATCCTCAGCGCTGACTGTGGAAGATTGGAGAAATGACACTAAAGTTAAACGACAACTAAACTCAGACGATGAAAGTCAGTTTGATCACAGTGGGGATCCTCCTTACTCAGTGTCTTGTAGTCATCTCTGGCCTTGTTGGCTCTGATGAAAGCCTGAATCTTCACCACATCATTGATCTGTAACATAAAGCATTCATCACTTGGCTGATCAATTGTCTTCATTACAAACCAAAGGAATCTACAGTAATTCAAAGAGGGTCTGGCTTCAGATTAGTCAAAGTGTTAAATGAGCCAGTTTCCTTTAAATCGAGCCCTGCAGGCTCCTCGGTGACTTTAAGCTCGTGTGCCGGTGGATATTTCTGTCTCGGCAACATGATTTAAAGCTCTCATTAACTTACAAGCAATTTATTTACTTTGAATGAAAAATGACGTGACAGAAAATGCTCAGTGCCCTGGGTTGGCTGTTTGAAATTGTCCTTGACTCGGTTTGCAGGTAATTCAGCTTGTCATGGTTTTGGGGGAATAAGACTTACGTGATCCTGGAAGTACTTCAGACGATCCTTGTACTTCTTACGAGCTTGATGCATACGAACCATGGACTGAATCTGAGAACAGCAAAGACAA
Organism: Hirundichthys speculiger; assembly: GCA_018398805.1. Taxonomy (NCBI): domain Eukaryota; kingdom Metazoa; phylum Chordata; class Actinopteri; order Beloniformes; family Exocoetidae; genus Hirundichthys; species Hirundichthys speculiger. Next base: position 85,941 of record JAGFBZ010002391.1, on the reverse strand, counting down.
AGCCTTGAGCCCTCATTGTGTTTTCAGCTGATAATATTTAGCTCAGTGGAACCGCTTACGTTACCTTAACGGCCTCTTTAGTGTGGTCTTTGAGAAACTGCTGACGTTCGTTGAACTTCTTCCTCTGTTTGTAGCCTTTCCAGTGAGCCTGAGCAGAACATTTTATTAGACTGATGTTTATACTTATGTATGATCTCGTGATAGTGAGCGTTAATATGACTCTCTCACCTGTATGCATGTAACAGCAGGGCTTTGGGATTTCAGGAAGCTCATCCGCTCCTTTAGGCCATTTCTCACCAGGTAGCCACGGCAACGAGCTTGGAGCTTGGTGATGAGCGTCTCATTGGCCAGCCACAGCTGCTTTCGGTTGTAGGCTGTGGTTACACCAGAAACCACCCCCTGAACAAAACACATGGTTCGCTGCGGTTTTAAGAAGCTTCATACTCATCGATGCTCATGAGGAGATACCTACCTGGATGTCCTCCTTGTTGAGCTGGGTGTTGTTTTGCGTGAAGTCCTGTGGCTCCACCCATGTGCCCTCCTTGGTCTGCAGGTTGTAATAGTAGTTGTGTCCTCCTTTTACCCAGTGCTTCACCCAGTCGCTTCCATTATCACCTGGACAGAAAGAATCCAGAACCAAGATGAAACCGAGTCGTTGGCAGCTCAAACCCTCATAGCTGGGAGGACTGCTTTATGTTTTAAAAAGTGTTCCTTGTGAAATTTAACTGAATTATGTTTAGTCCTCAAAAAGAAACTATGTTGACAATAATAAATAGAAGAAAATGAACAATTTAGAAGCTGCTGCATCGCTGAAAGTGTAGCAGAGAGAAGCATCATCAATAACTCTGAGGTGAACTCACCACTGACAGAAACTCACAGCAAACAGTTTAATATCTGCGTTTTCAAGATGCTTCTTCACAGTAACATGTCGTAACGCAATCTGTTACGAACAAGCACTGCAGTCCCTCCTCCCTTACTCTCCCCGCTCTATCAGTCTGCCAGTATTATCATAAATACATTTAGACAAGGTACTGGAATCTGAAATCTGTTCCTGCAACTGTGTCTCAGTGCAAAAAAAAACAAAAAAACTGTAATAATAATACATATACAATATTTGCCCTCTTTAGTGCTTGAAGATGATCCATTTTATCTGCCAGTGATCTTTCATCCTCCATGAGGATTAAAAACAGAAATAATTTGTCCTCCTTTCTCTACATTTTTTCCCCTGTTGTATATCCTCAACACCTCCTCTTCAGCTTATCTGCATTTGCAGTCTTATTCCAAATATTTTTGATCTTTGGAAAGCTTGGAAATGTAACTAATAAATGTAAAAAAGTAAATAAAAAATGAAAACCACCAGAGTCACCAGTAGAAATCCCTAAAACAGCACCACATCTCAACCAGCTAAGACTAATGCTTGAGACCAGAGCTACTGCAACAGGCTGGAGATAATGTGTTACCAGTCTGGAACAGGTAATTAATAATCACTAGTTTCAACTGTTTCAACATCAGACTGGTAAACCATCCTTTGACAGGTGTGAAATTAAACAGAATAAATACTGAAGCAGATTTAAGATGCCACGTTTATAAAGCTGGTCCAAGTCAAATAAATTCAATACCACGTCAAGTGACAGGATAAAATATGATACAGGACTATGGATATTTAAAAACTTCCTCACCAGGCCACATAAGAAGGATCAAAATGACAAAAGAGCCTTTCTTGCAAATAAGTTTCTGGCTAAAATGCAAACTCTCAGATGAATCAGGTCTGTTGCTTATAGCGGATTTGTGTTTTTGGAGTAATTGCAGTAAACAGTAGCTGCTGTTGTAAATAAATGTCAACAGTTATCAACAGTCACATGCTTCATCCACCTGGTGAGGATTTTTTTGAAAGTGCCCCCCCCCCCCGTACTGTTGCGACCCTGTCATCGGCCACCTTGGCCATGTTGCTAATACAAACATCATCATTGTTTTAGAGCCAAACATCAATTCAGAGCTAAATGGATGAATAGAGTCCGTGAATCTGCTGCACAAGTTGTAGCTGAGCTTCAGATTAACCCGCAAGTCACTGCGTCATTTATTTATTTATCCAAGTCCCTGTGGCGTCGCTATATAATCAACGATCAATAATGCAATTAACTGCCACTCCTCATCACTTCTGGCCAACTTAAGGGACCTAACTGTGTCCGTGTGGAAAAAACCAGCTAGCTTAGATAGGCTGAGAAATAATGTTGAAAGATTTTTTACAAGAGAGAGTGTAACTGGAATAAAATAATCAATACATTTCCCAAAATTTTCACTGAGTGAAATACATATTGATTAAGTGGTTTAAAATAATGAAATATTATAGTAAATAGCCATGATTATAAAACTAGACTAGAATCACTTGATCAAAAGAAAAAAATGATAATTTTTCCACAGCTCAGTTGCTTTAGTTTCATTTCTTTGTCAGTCTGACAGCTCCAAGTCAGAACAAGCCTGCAGAGGAGCTTTGTGATCATTTTAGAGGATTTATCTTAATGTGAGGATTCCTGGAGGAAACCTTCAGGTGAGATGAGTTTTTGTGTTGCGAGAGCATAACTGTTGGCTCTGGATACACCTGTGAAGGCGTGGATAAAGGTGCGCCTGTTTACTTTTAAAGTCCAGGAGCTCATGGTGTTTGTTTTGGAATGACATGCTTTACGTTTTGGATTAAGTTGCCCTTCTTGTTCACAAAGAGGTATTATTTCACATAATTCCACATTCAGACTCCATGCATGTTGTTTTCTTTCTTTATTTGGTGGTCTTACCTTCCTTCTTTTTGTCCTCTTTAATCTTGGCCAGGTCGTCCTGGTAGGTCTGCGCACACTCAGAGGTGACGCCGTAAAGTCCTGCTCCAGGACTTCGGAGAGCAGCCAGAGTCTGGGCGGCATCTCCAGCGTCCACCGCCTCATTAATGGACTGGATGGACTGAGAGACTGCAGTCACAAACACAAACACTCTTAGGGTCACTTTTCACCCTCCTCGTAGACACAGAAGCTTAGAGCTTAGCTTAGCAAGTAGAGAGTGTTCAAAACCGAGTGTGTTCTTACACTGTAAAGCCTCCTTTGTGTCCTGATTAGCCTTTATAATGGCATCCTGGATCTCATCCAGCCACAACACAGCAGACGGGTCCTGCGTCTCCTGGATGGACACAAGAAAAAAAAAAAAAAAGAATAACAGTATAAGCAAACAGAAAAATCACATTGCTAGAGTACATTTGCTTTATATAAAGAGCTATGCAAAACTACATCCACCTTAAAAAAAACATTGTTTACATACACCTTTGTTAATGTCATTCTTTTGTAAATGATTTCTTTTTTTTTAGGTGCTTGACAGCTGTTATGAAGGTGTTTCTAGAGACCAACAAGCCTCAGATCAACCTTTCTCATTGAGGTGCTCAATCAATCAATCAATCAATCAATCAATCAGGCGCATTTGAACAGCAGTATCTGGCTACTATTTACCCGTTAACTCCCATGAGAGCAGCGAGGGTTTACAGGCCCACTCCCATTCCCAGCCCTCAGCCTGAACCTTTTGTCTTGGACATTCATGAGAGTCGTGTCCGATCCGTCTTCTGGATGAATGGGAGGAGCTCAGGCGGAGGGCACTGCAGCCCTCCAAACATATATTTTTCAGGACCCCGCTTTAAACGCAGGGGTACACAGTGAACACACACAGTATAATGTAAAGTATAATGTGCTCTAATTTGCCTAATCTTATGACCTCTGGTCTTAAGGACCATATAATTTTTAATTACACCCTGGCGCGATCCATAAACGTCACAAGGACAGTCTTGTTCACACGACTCGGACTTCCCTGCTGATTTCACGCTGCCTGGTTCTGAACTGTAGTGAAGTAAACCTGCATCCAGATGGCGCCCTGTTCCTTGGTACAAAGTCCGTGTCAACTTGTTCCTACTTGTATCTGCTTTTTTAGAGCCACTCATTAGGCCTCTCTCCTGGTACGCCCCACCCCTTCATGTTGTCCTACAGGGTAGATGAAAGGGTGTGTGGGCGGGGTCGATACCTGATCTTCACAATGTCTTACAGAGAGGAATCAGACTGGCAGATAACATCTGCAGCACAGTTATAGTAAACACAGTCCCACCTGGGCGAGTACTGATTACTGTTTGTGCTTTCGCGCTGTAATTTCTGTTTGTGGTTGATGAGTCACTGCAGCTGTAAGGAGGCGCTTGTCGGGGTGTGGTGTCCGACTGGGCCGGGGACCGGTGATGGCGTTCAGCTACGGTCACATCATGGAAATAAGAGGAAGTGAAAACCGAGGCCGTTCGAGTAATTTTAACCTTAACCAGAAACTTAATTCAAGAATTTCACTGCATTCAGCATCTCCACTTGCCTTTCCCTCCGTGAGATCATTCACATCTCTCCTAGAGGCATCGGTGGAGGATAAAATGAAAACGTATACATAAAGCACTGCCACATCCAGATGTACACAACCCTTGATGTTACAGCTACAAAGTCAACGTGGAAGCCATCTGAAGAGACATGGTAGACGATATTCATGGTCTTAGTCACCGGAGTCTGGGCAGCACTTCCTCCTGTTTATCTGGGCACAGACTCAGAGTCTAAGCCAACTTCTGCCTGACTGTCTTTCTGACGAACTGCTTTAATACTTCAGCGTTACCAAGACGTTACACACCAACACAAGCATTCGTGTTCCTCTCCCCAACCTCAGATAAACTGCCAGCTATCGTTCCCTCTTTGGAGACGTCAGAAGGCCTCATAATCCTTCTGTCTCAGCTGCATGTGTGTCGACTGTCTGAAACCAGGAAGCCCACGCTGCTTTTATACCCTCCATCTCCAGCACATCACCTCAACCAGCCACGTTCACCAGCCGCCAGGCAGAGGACGGCCTATGTGCCCATGGGTTTTTAAGGACAGAAAGCTTTCTGCCCTTTTATGGAAGCAAACGACTGAGGCCCGCTTGTTATTTCCTATGCCTGTGAAATCAGCAGGAAAATAGCTCTCTGTTTTTCCTAGTCTATTTTTTTTCTTCCGTGAAGCCATTCTGAGTTTCCAAATGATGTATTCAAGATTTGTAGATGTTAACGGATGGTGTTGACTTTTAAAACAGAGAGGGGAAAGTGACTATGTATTTTGGAGACTAGTCTTGATAAGAAACTTACTTTATCTGTGTTTACATGGGACAAAAACAGGCACAATGCTAAAATGGATTCAGTAACATATTTGAAGAACTGAGAATGAATATGCGACTCTGAGAGTGAGTAAAAACTTCCATCTTTCAAACAGTTGGTATTTCACCTCGTGTGACTTTATGCACCGCTGTATTGCTGCAGCTTCTGCACTCTGACTTGCAATTTGGCTCTTACTTTAGTCGCCTGATAAGATGACGGCCCAAATTTGGTCTCAGCATGTGACATCATATGCAAACCTGCTCTACATATACACGCACAGGAACCGCAGCCATCCGCTCATGATAACGCAGGCAAATTAGTCAGAGAGAGAAAGATGAAGCGCTCTCGAGAAAGATGGTGATCCTTGTTTGATATGTGTCTGGATTTAAAACCGATGAGGAAAGACTGGAAATGTCAGGCCTCAGAGAGCACAGACAAACGTGCATGTGCTGTTGAGGGGGAAATGAAGATGATCCAACCATGACATCAGCCTGACATCAGCGTCTGCTCCAGGCATGTGGGGTTTGAGTCACATGGAGTCATCTGCAACTCCCTTTGAGCAGCAGCCAACATTAACTACAATAGTCTTCTCACCACTGGAGGATTCCTGATGTTTCACACTCAAAATAAAAAAAACTGTGCAAATGTCTTTGGTCATGAAATGTAATTACGACGGCTACACTGAGGGAATTAATCTAAACTGGTTGATACCTAATAAACTATTTGCATGAACTTGTCATATCAGGGATACTTAATGACCATGAATACATCAGTTTTATTTATCTGCTGCTACAACTCCAACTCCTGAGAACCTCCTTCACCTCTTACAGGGGTGAATTCGGCCCTCCAAAGCCTCAACTATAATATCCTTTTCTAGGCTTCTTCCCATTGAGAGAAACTCACATCCCCTGAGAGGCAGCTGGATGGCATCCCACAGCAGATACCAGACTCATCTCAGCTGGCTTCTTTTAATGCAGAGTGACTCGACTCAGAGCCTCTACGGGATGATTTGGATCGTAACTGAAAGAAGGATGAGCAGCTGAACTGAGCTCATGCCCACAGGTGAGGGTCGCAGGTACACGGACTGGTAAATCGGCAGCTTTACATTTGAGCTCAGCTCTTTATTTTAGTTCATCCACCGGAGGAAACTATACATTCTCAGTCCACAGGGTGGAATCCAAGGCTTTCTGAACCCTGAGAGACTCTGGTTCTCAGCCAGAGAGGGCTGGATCACACCTTCAGACTTGTAGGTGCCAGTTCTCATCCCCGCTGCTTCACACCTGGCTGGAAACTGCACAACACTGACTGGGAAAAAATTTATTGACAGCAATGCAAACCAAGCTCCCACTCTGAATTATGGAGACTGAAATGCTCTTTGTGAAGGACCCAGCACCTCCCCACAGGACGCTGTGAGGGTTACGGTCATTCACCTTCTCAGTTCTACAAAACACATAAAGGCTGGCGGTAAAAAGTCCTATGAACCCACCAGTAATCTTTGTGAAGATGAACGAGATGAAAACGTCTCCCAGCTGAGTCTGAGATTCCACTAACAGAAATGTTCTTCTCCCTCAAACAGTGACTGAGACTTTCACAGGAAAGCTGAGAAACCTGATCCCCCTCCAAGCTGGAGCCTGTGCATCATGTGATGTTGCACAGGTGTGTCAACCAGCACAGCCCAACAACACCCAGAACCCTGAAGAACCGAGTCCAACTCTTTCATGGAGTTGTATACGTCAGTGACTTCAGCCTCCATCTCCACCGCAGACTCGAAGCATTTACATGGAAACAATACTGAGACAACACTATAAACCAGTTAATCTACTCCAGGTCATATACAAGGTAAATAATATTTATATTATTACATGTGGAGTATTCTGATCACAGTCACATTATCTAAGTCAACTTTAGACTTATGCAAATGTCTTAATAGCTGTACTAGTCCTGTTGGGAGTTCTTGCAGCATTTTGGCCTGCTGTTGGACAATGTTTGAGGACAAGTGTAAAATAAACTGCACATGTCCATTTGCACCCTAAAAATAAGAAACTGTACTTAAAGATTTTTTTTGCAAAATCAAGAACAAACACAACAGCATATAGTTTTATAATGCAGAGGAAGTTGTGCTCGGTGGTGTTGCATTAAGTTCAGAGGCGAAAACTGGAACATAAAAGTGTAGGAAACTGGCATTAAACAAACTATTTAACAAATAAAATTAATATTCCCAAAGCAACTCATGTAGATGCTTAAATCAGAGTACTGCTTTATAAAACTTGTACTGCGCAGTACACTGTGGAAAGAAGCTGCTATATTTTGATGCCACAGGCAGCAACAACAACAACAACAACAACAACGTCATGCTTTTCCTCACATTGCCCCAGATAAACTCGCTTAAGTTAGAAATGCGTAAAAGCAACTTAAAAGAAGTTGGATTGCATTAAGACAGGATTTTACTAAATGCAAAGAAGCACTTTTTGAAAACATTGACCTTACTGGAATCCTAGAAACGACTGGATCGACTGGATCGACTGGACACAAGTCTCAACTCTGCTGATGTTGCTTTGTATTTTCACATGTCCTCTATTTGGTGTCAGAGTCCAGCTGGTCAGTTTTGCAATTAAGAGTCTTCAGAAGCTCACGTTCAGTTCACAAAGGTGCTAGGTACATGAGCTGGAAACTCATAAGCCTTTAAACTACAGCAACACTGCGACTCAAACAAAGATAAGTGTTTTTCTACCACTTGTGACGTTAGCACTTTAGTTTAGTTAGTGTGCTGAGCATCCCCTGCCTCTTAATCATGCTCTAAACATTTACCGTTGCACATTCACGTCACAGACGTCCTCAAACATATCCTCCAGCCTTCTAACCAGCCGGCTAACAGATGTTCCTTGAGGAATATGGCAACCATGGCTCTGTGGGATGTTAGAAATGCCGAGGACAAAATTGATAAAGGTACAGTGTATTTGGTGATACGAGACCAAACGCACAGATCCCATTAATTTTCTATGGAAAACGAGGATGTGTGGTAGATCCCCACTGCAAAGCAACTCTGGGAGGCAGCATCCATCAAAACTGTTGAGTTTGGCCCAACTTTATCAGATGAAAGTGTCCAACATAAGGGCCTTCTGTGCACCCTTCTTTGGGGATGGGGGGGGAAAGCAATGCATCTGTCCTTGAAATCACTTTTGGTATAGTGGAGACGTGGCCCGAGGATACGGTGTCATTGCACTTCACTTTCTGTTCAGCATTTGCTCTTTAAAAATGCTTCATAGCCACAAACGCCATGACCTCCTTGGCTCTGATTCAAGGCCTGGAAAGCCATAGGAAGAAATTCCATTGTCTCATTTTTCTTTTTGTTTTCAACTCCTCAATCATACTAAAACTGACAAGACTTAAGATAATGAAAAAACCACGCCAATGTTTTCTGTTATCGCACGGCCTTACTTATAACCATACGGGTGGCTCACGCCATCAGACCCCGAGCACCTCACAAAGATTCACATTATTGTCTCCTTACGGTTTGTTTACAGTCACTAAGCATGAGGACATTTATCAGAATCCTAAAAATACATCAATAAGGACCACATGTACAGTCAAATAAAGCCCCGACACCCTTCAGCAATGCGAGATGCAGCAGAAGCACCTGACGGAGGCCTGGATGTAACTGTAGCCAGGCCCTGTTTGCATAAGCTGTTTGCATAGTGTTCACCGGAATATGAGATACACACGAAAAAGCAAATAACAAAGGAACACCTGAGCATCTGCTTTCTGACATCCTGCTTTCCATAGCTGCTGTGACAAAGATAAGGTCCTGTCTTACGTGAGCCTTCTCTCTGCGGGCCTCCAGCAGTTTATCGTGGTAGTGCTGGGCCACGGATGGGTCGACATCTGTGAGCTTGGCTGAGGGGTTCTGCAGCATGTCCAGAGTCTTCATGGGATCCCCCTCATCCAGGGCTTCATTGATTTGTCCAATGGCTGCAATTCCTGCAAATATGAGCACACAGATGCACATTTAGATGACTTCAAACTGCACAAGTGCTGATCACAAGATAAATTAAAGATTAAGCAACAAAGACAGCAGCAGAGATTAAACTATAAATCAAAATCATATGCCCTCCATTATATTTCATGCCTATTAGCATGGCTGTTTATTCATCAATGGTCGGGCTTATTACATTAGCAGGTAATTGAGATTTGTCTGTGCGGTTTATTACGCATCATCGTTTCATGATTTTGGCTGTAAAGCGACTGCATCAGTCTCGTACGTTCGTGCTCCTCCTGCACAGCCAGGTTGACTTGGTCGATACAGGCTTGGATGTCGTTCCAGGTCAGGTAGTCGCAGCCTTCCTCTCTGCCTGCCGCTTTGAGACGCATCAGCTCATCCATGTATCTGGACATCACAAGCAAAGCACATTAACTGACTGAAAACGCACAAAAACTCACTGCAAAGGCATCATACAGCGTCACTCTAGACTGGCTGTCACGCTCACCTCTGCGCATACTCGTCCTCCACGTTGCTCAGTCCAGTGACCAGAGCTGGACAGCTGCTTCCAGAGGGCGGCCCGGTCTCCAACATTCATCGCCTCATTCATCAGCACCACCGAAGACAGCATCTCCACGGCAACAAGCAACTCCGGGTGGGTCAGGGAGCCCTGCGGGACAGAGGATGCAAATTTACTTCATTTGTCAAGTTGCTAATGATAATAATGCTAATGGCTAGCAGAGGCAAAAGTTTAAAAGTCAAAGGGCAAACACTGCGTCACTTTTGCCTGGTTGCTCCACTTTTATTACCGAGATATTGAAAATGTTTCAAGTTGCCTTCAAATCCTTTCAGAAATCTCATTATTGGTCATCAAGTCTTTAATAATTATTCAAATGTTTCATTAATATGATGTCATAAAGTAGTCGCACAAGTTTCCCTGGTGAAACATGGTGAAATCTGTAACAAATTAATTAAAATCTGACAAATGCAGCACATGTTGAACGTCTAGATAGCAGCAACTGTGTACTCGACATATTCGACTGATGACAGATACTTAACGCCAAACACACACAACTCACACTTCCCCAATTATTTCTTTCCTTTGAATTTTTTGGGAGTCATCTAAAAATGTCTCAGATCAGAAGCAAATCCCAGTTCACCCAGTCACCAACAGCTGCAAGTCAACACTTCAACAGATGTGGTTTCTGAGGCTCAAGAACATGTTCTTACTAAATTCCTAACAATTCCAGATGTTGAGGACGGGTCAGCGGGGAAGAGTTGGTCAAACCACTGAGAGAGCGAGAGACCAGACTGGGATCCACTGGTGGCCTGTCTGCTGATGTCATCATGACCAGTGAGACATCACATATGTGTCCAGTCATAACCCATACAGAAATTAGGATTAAAAATCTGATTATTTTTTTTCTTTTTTGGGTGTTTGGGGGAATCTGTAAACACATCTTAACACAGCAGTAATAACTCAGACTGGTGTCTTCTGTTTAGAAGGTTCTTATTGTGAATACTGAATACACTAAGATAGCTATCTGTCACTGGCATCAGTGGTTCAATTAAAGATATTTCAGAAATTTTATTTGTTTTGTCACCTAAGGCCAAATGTGAGACAGCGAATAGCAGATGTTTCATGCTGCGTGTAAAACTGGCCTCAATTCAGCAATCAGCATTATAAGCTTCATTATCAGCTTCATGTGCACGTCAAACGTGACCGTGCAGATTTTTACCACCCAGTTCACTCGTTTTCATCTGCAAAGGAATAAATACAGTGTTTTACTTTAAATGTAAAGTTTAGAGAAAAACAGGTTCTCTGATGCACCAAGATATTTTATGATGGAGGGAAAAAGAGAAACGGGTTAAGGATCAGGTCTAATCTGGTCTGTGTGCTGTAATGTTCCTTCTCTGTTGGAGAACTAAGACCAGGAATCTACAGCTCTTCATTTATTTATATCTGCAGTGAAACAAAGAGAAACAAGTCATAATCTAATGCAGTTTTAGAAAAAGGTTTTTATGTTTTGTGATCAATGTTTTTTTTGGGTGTTTTTCCGGATGAATGTTCAATACAAAAATGCATGAATGTTTTCATGTGCAGTTTCTGAATAACCAAATTTTAAAAAGCAGGTAATGAAAGGACGTTTTTCACGGGCAACGAAAGATGAACAAAGGAAGAAAGGAAACTTCCTCGGTGATGTTTGTAGCGAGGACGATCACAACTGAGAAGGTGCGAACATGAATTCTACACATTATAATTTGAGTTTTATCAGTTAAAAATGACAGAGCAAGCAACTGTTTTTGTTTTGTTTTTTTCCGGTAACCCTCTACCGATATTGATCCCCATTGAGCCTCGTGATCGATTGATTTTCCTGGTGAAATGGTGCAGTTTTTTCCCGGTAACCCTCTACCGATATTGATCCCCATTGAGCCTCGTGATCGATTGATTTTCGTGATCGATTGATTTTCCTGGTGAAATGGTGCATGCGTGTACTTCTTCTGTGTTCAGTCTCAAACACCTCTTGGCTCTGCTGCTGCAGACTGGCGAGCTCTCTCTGGTAGAGGTCTGCGGCGCTCGGGAAAACCTCGGGCAGCTGAGCGTCGGGGTTCATCAACTCCTCCACCGTCTTCTGCGGCACGCCCGCTCTGACGGCGGCGTTGATGCGCTCCACTGCTTTCAACACTACACAAAAACAGGAAACGGTTATGCCTGAATGATGAACAGATGTCGGTCTTGAGGGGACACAGCAGGAATGGATGGATTACTTTTCAGGTAGCCTACTGCGATCTCGTTGGCCACATCCACACCGCTCTGCAGCTCATCCTTAGACAGAGCTTCTCCCGGAGACGTCTAAAAAGACAGTTGAAACTGTTTGAGTTTTTCTCCACACCACAAATGTACGAAGCAGATGTTCGTAAACCTGCTCCGACCTGCTCTTTACTCTCCCGGTCGCCCTGCAGCTGCTTGAGGTACCAGCCTTTGTTCTGAGGCTGGAGGTTCTGAATGCCCATCGCCTTCAGTGCTTCATATAATTTATCCTCATCTCCACTCAGCAAAGCCTGTTCAGCTCCGCTCAGGGCGTTGCTCACTGTTGGAGAAAGGTCGACATTCCACGAGTGAACCGTAGAAACTAAGACGAGCTAACAAATCTCAGACTGGAAGGGCATGTGTGGTGCTCTCACCGTTGACCGTGTTGATGTTGCCCTGGATTTCAGCCTGAGTGAGAAGCTCGTCGTAGACGTCTCTCTCTGCATCAGCGTTCTCCATTTGCTGTGAAAATCAACAGAGATGTTACATCACTTACAGATGAAACCCAACATATCAGCTTGTCCTCCTTGAAGAAACCCCGGAGCAGAGTGAACGCATTTCCAAAGGGAACTTTTGTCCACTGGGTTCTCATTTTGTGACAACGTGTGCAGGAAAGTTCAAGTCAAAACGGGACAGATTCATCTAAAGTTGCAGAAGCCATCTTGAGACTTTTGGTCATCTATTGACAAATGTTCCCTTAGAAACCAGATACCAACTCTGATGAGGGTTAATCACATGGAAATGTCATCATCTCTCAGGCTTTGAACCCCCCCATGCGCCACGCAGACGCCTCCTACCCGCTTCCGTGAGGACGCCACTTTCTCTCCCTTGGCGCGGTACAGCGTGTCGTGGTACTGGCGGGCTGAGTCGGGATCCAGGGTGACCAGCATGGCGTTGGGGTTCTGCATAGCGGCCAGCGTGCCCTCCGGTACGCCGTGGTCGATGGCATCGTTGATGGCGATCACAGCAGCATGTACTGAGGAGGGAGAGGTCCGGATTTTGGTTCAGCTCGTTTATGTAAAATACACTGCATTTTAAATTTTTTTTTTTTTTTAAAGATGCAGCCAAAAACTAGATACTCTTCCATTTTTATTTCTGTACAGTAAAACAAACAGCTTATTTTTTAATAAGTGCTGTCAAAGGGGTCTGTGAAGCTCCTAGATTTACTTTCACATAAAATAGTCTAATTTATACCCATTTTTTTAAATCCCCAAACAAACTTGAGTGCTGAAGCTACAAAGTTCATCAAGCTCAAACATTTTATGCATTTTTTCTCTTCCTCATTTCAGGGAACCTGTTCTCTGAGAACCACGACGGTTTGCCTCCTCGCTCTTCATGGTGGCATAACTTTGGCAGACATAAAATCAGTGCTATAAAAAAGCAAATAAATGGTAAAAAAAAAACACTTTAAGGAGAAGAGATCACTTACACAGACAAAAGCTAAGATTTATAATTTCATCACTTGTAAATTCCCAACAAAACAAGCCAAAGTTTACTATCATTTGTCTAATCTGACCTGTTTTTTTTTTTTTTTTTTGAGGGATTTATCATGCTTCATTGTTGGCGTTGAGAACAAACCGCCGACCTTTTTTTTGGATGAAAACGTAACAAAAGAGTGTCCCAATATCTCCATTAAGATATATTTATGTCATTATTTTAAGAAAAGTATCTCAGTGTTGTAATAGTTCATTCCATGGGCTTGATAATTTGAGCATTTGTTTATTCAGTATTAACTCACTAATTAATGTCTTTTTTCAGACTCAGAGGTGCTTTTAATTAGACATCATGGTTTCATGATTCATATTTATGATGCATTTTAAAACTGGTAATAAAAATAAGAGAATATACTTTGCAGTAATGAAAAGTTTAAAAAAAAAACTCAAGATTAAAGGTGAAAGAATAAGCCCTTAAATCATTTTAATTCATCTTTATCCAGCATTTTCTGATAAAAAAAAAAAGGGACAGCTTGGTTTACAACTGAATTCGTTTTCTTTTTTGTCGGTTTTCATTTTTGCTTCAGTCTTCAGCTAAGAAAGCGTATTCATTTGAACTCTGTCCTCTATGATGTCTATCTGTATTTTAGCTTGTTATCTTTGAGATAACACTTCCTCTAAAATTAGCAGAACTCAAAGTTAAAAGCAAGCGTCTAGGACCCGAGTCATTTCCAGTAGTTATTCTGGGAAAGAAAATGTTTTCACAGGAATGTATCCTATCAGCACGACTGGGTTTATCTGAATTACAAAAAAAACTTCACTGAACTAAAATGATTACACTTAACTTCATATCGTTTACTAAAACCGTATCTGTATCGTCTGTGGTTCTGTTGCAGTAGCTGTAACTGTGTCCCATTACTGACATTAACAGTTTAAGACTTTTATTGTAAGCTGCCTCTTTACGAGAGAACTGCACGAACAAACCTGTGTAAACTGTGTAAAAAGTGCAATGAATTACATGCATTTCATGATCAAAGCACGTATAGAGTAAATAGTCTGCAGCTGTAAGATCCTGCCCCCCCCCCACGACCTCTGACCCCCCCTCACATGCAGCTTCGTCCACTGAGAGCTCATTGGCCAGAATCCCGCCAATCTTGCTGAAGGCGGGCATCTGGATTCCATACTTCTCCAGCTCACTCTTCATGTTGTTGATCTCCTCCTCTGAGAGAGAAAGAGAGGGAACAGATCAGGGACTGCAGGAGGAAAAAAAAGAAGAGTAAAAGGAGGGAGTGAAGTGAGAGACAGACTGTTCCTGGCACATGTGTGATAATCAGATTCCTGAGTCTGGCTCTGAGACAGGAAGCTGAGCACAACGGACAGGAAAAACTCACAATTACTAATGACTTTCACATTTCCTACAGTTCCTCCTCAGGATGGCTTACCACACTCTGCTTTCACGCACTTCTATGGCGCACGTTTTCACCTTCATGCTAACTAATGATGTGGATTTTAGATGACATAATTGGGTTAATAAGGAGCAAATGAGGGGGACTTGTTCGGGCCCACACACTTACCGGTGAAATCCACTTTTCCATACAGATCCTGGATCTGAGGGGCCAAGCCCAGCTTGAATAAGTATAGACTGGAAAACAAGACGGTGAAAAATGAATAACAGGATCGTGACACAATGAACAGGAGAGATTTCTGTTAAAGGATGCACAAACAAAGACAAACAATTCGAGGGGTTAGAGATGGTTTGGAGCGCGACAGGTCAAGCTAGCATCCGTGTTTTAGAAATCATGACTCTTTAAAGCAAGGAAACAGATGTTTCAACACAGTAGCAGAGCATTAATGCTGCTGTGAACCTTGAGGGGCAGTAGTTTTCAACCGTCGGATCGCTGGTGTCAGGTCTGGAAAACAGTCAAACGGCTTCTTAAGAGCTTCTTTTAAGGAGTACGGGATTGACCAACTCAAAAGGGTTTTATTGCAACTTACAGTAACAAACATAGGTGTTAACATTATTAAGAAAAAAATCACTGCCCGTCTTCCTGGTCTGCTGACCCTTTTGCTCCTACTTTTATCTAAGTAGGTATAATATTGCTATGAGTTGACTTCATTAAGTTATTTTAATTTTGATTTAATACATACTGATTCATATCTGTGTTCCGCATGTTTTAAAGTTTTGTTTTTGCAGTTTGAGTTTTACTTGCACTTGAAAAGTGATATGCAAATGAAACTGACTTGGAAAAATGATTAAAAAAAAAGACCTTGGGTAGGAAAATCAAGGACTAGGAGGCCATTTTATGTAAAATAATAATAATAATAAAAAAGAACTTGGTGCCAAATGTGACTGCAGACTAGTGTCATGATAAAAATGACTGCCAAAGCAAAACTGTTATCAAAAAGAAGAAGAGGGTTCAATCAGAGATGATGAAACATTCAGGCACTGAAGGATTATTAAAAAGCAGTGTTTGTCTGAACAGGAACTTTAGACCCTCATAAAGTCATTTAATTCAGATATCAGATCCAAAGACACGAGGAGGAAGAATGTGAAATTATGATTTGCTGCCACATTGAATATTATATGTACATACATATGTACCATGAATATTATGTACACTACGTTTTAGTGTAGATGTTTGTTGGGGAGCTGGTTGTAAAGTCTGTAGTACGTGCGTACGCAGTGCACAGATGTACTTTCACTGCTCTTCTGGTTGCCTTCCTCCCCAGGAAGGTCTCAGCATTTACTGGAATTCACTGGTTTCCATCAGTCCAAAGTTGGACCAGCTGGAGACACATGGAGACAGTCTGGTATGATGACCAGTCTTCTCAGCAGCAGGTGCCCAGCAAAGCTCTCCAAAAGCACAAGGTAGAATTCCCAAAAAGGTGAAGAACAACACACGAGTGACAACGATGCCTGGCGCAAAAAACAAACACTACGTCTGTCTTCCCAATGGTGAAGCAGGGTGGGAGGGAGCATCATGATCTGGGCTTGCTTCACTGCCCCAGGACCTGGATCACTTGCAATCATCGAGGAGAAAATTTAATTTCAAAATCTCCAACAGGATTACGTCAGGGTGGGTGTCGACCCGCTGAAGCTCGGTAGAAGCAGGATAATGACTGTAACTGAAATAAATCCACCACCCAGACTTTAGCGCCATGGAGATGCCTCAAGAGAGTCGTTCACACCAGACAACTGACAAATGTGTCTGAGCTGTCAGTTCTGGGAGAGAGGAATAGTCAAAAATTCCCCCTGAACGTTGTGCAGATGCAGAGATACAAAAAAAAGAAGCTTGAAATCGTTTCAGCTAAAGGAGGTTTGACCAGTTATTAACGTCAAGGCTTCACCTATTTTTGCCTCCAGTACTGGGAGTGGTTAAAGGACGGGTTAAACAATGTCAAGAACATTCTGTTTGTTAACGTAAACTCGATGAAGATCAGATCATATTTTTATGGTAAATTATAAGGGTTTAAATTACAAGTTTAGCCACGATACAATATCAAATTGATTAACTGGATGATAATTTCACATTTGCAGATGTACAAAGTCTGCCATGACATGATTTTGATTTAATTTCTACTCATATTAAATCACAGTGAGCAGCTCAAATATCCTTCCACATTTTATTTCTGGGTTCTATTTGACAGTTAAATGAAAGACTAACTTCTCCTTTAATAAAAATACACCATGCAAGGACACATGAATTGATGAGGGTTACGTCCTGATGTCTGATCAATGTTTTCATCTGGTATTGATGTCATTGAATGATTAAAAGGCAGTTAAACACCTGCTACACCTGAATGCCTCTCTGTTAAAACACTGTTCACCTCATAAAAATGTCTCACTGAAACATGCGCAGGCCAAAAATGTCAACGGGCCACAGGGGAAAAAAAGGTGCAACAGCCTGCTGCAGGGCCCCCCCACACCCCCCCACACCCCACACCCCCACCCCACCCCCGCCAAATAAAAAACACACACCTGAGAGCATGTATGCAGTAGATGCAGCGCGGCATGTTCTTTCTGTCGTAGATGTCTGTGGTTTCAGGGTAGAAGATCTGGAAGACAGAGGACATGAATTCATCCCGGCAGCAGAACAAGGTCGTCGTGTTGCAGCACGCGTGGAAGCGTCATTCAGCATATTAGCTCATACACGAAGCATTACACAATATAAATATGGATTCACGCCCCGCCAACACGTCTGTGCTGCAACCAGAGAGGAACGGAGATGTTCTACTGGGGCTGCCAATCAGTGATGCACTGGGTTAATACTCTTTTCCCTCCTTCCACACCAGTATAACAACAAGTTTTCAATTTTGTCAAAACTGTACGTCTGAACGTGTGGAACTTTCTCAGAACAATCGTTCCACTGTATAGGTGCAAGTTGTCCTTTTACAGGCCATGTGGGATCACATCCAGTCACTAACTACAAACATGCACATTTTACAAACGGGGTTGCACACATTTAAATGAGTTTCTGAACTTCAGCAGAGCTGCTGGCTGCAGCCCAACATCACATTAAGCTGAGTGTCCAAAACGTTTTGTTCCTCTACAGGTTTTTATACCGTATAGGCAGCGATGTTTGGGTATTCTATACTGAAAAACTTACTGGTGAAAAAGATTTAAACATCTCAGAGCTCCATGCTAATGGTGAATTATCCAACAATAATAGATTACTCAGGGCTGCACCAGAAATTTTATTGGTTTGACCAATTCTGATCAACAGTCCAGGAGTCGGTACATCTGATTAAAGCCAATAGCTGATCAGAAACTGCTGATGATGATGTGAACGACTAAAGTCAGGATTTACACAAATGTTATGGAAACTCTAACTCTCAACTGCATTGTAATCTACTTTTAAACCAGGTTATGTCCTTGTGTGAACAGACACATAGGTGGTGTCTGATTTGATCGTTCTGATCCACTTCGACCTGCTTATCGTCCGTTAGTCCCATTTTGCAGCTACTGCTCCGTAAATATATCTTCCAAAGCCTTGTTTATGGAAATGAAGGGTTACTCTCCACTGAAATGCAAACAGTCTTTTAATGCTCACTAGGGGTTGAATTTGTATAAATATCCCATTTCAGTAACTGCACCAGTACAAATGAGACCTAAAATAAATGCACTAAAATAAAGCCAATTATACTGTATATAACTGGCACCTTGCACACCTGGTATATAGTGCTTGGAGCTCATTTAGGGGAAAATAATCATGTCAGCTTTAACTCTGATCTGAGACTGAATTCACAGGTGAATACTGTGGCAGGTGAGGGAATCCATGTAGTCACACTAACCTTTGGCAATCCTTTCTCTGCCATGGCGTTGAGCCACTGGATGACATTGTCTGTGTGTCTGAAATGGAGACCAGTCGCCTGTAAATGAGAAGCCAAACTTCAGAACAGAACAAAGACGTTGTTCACTAAAACGCTTCGGTCCATCCATTGGGAACAGCAACCGTAAAACAACGGTCCATTCAGCAGAACCCCTCAGGTAGCTCAAGAAATGTATGAAAAATTAAAAAAAAAGGGACAGTAAAAATGTAGACTTAAAGTTATAAACGCCTAAGAAGAGTCTAAGGAGGTTTGCACAACAGCAAATATCTCATTGCTGCATTTCAGAGCAAAATGGAAAAAAAAAAAACAAGATTAAAAAGATTTTTTTTTTTTTAAATGATTCACACTATGAAGGAAAGATTTAAAAATCATTGCTTTTCAAAGCTCTGTCACCTTTCAGCTTTGACACTTTGGTATGTTCTACTTTTGAAAAAATATATACAGACATTAGGGCTGTGAAGCAATTAAAAATAATATAATTTCAGTTAAAATAAATATTAACAGGCAAGAGAATTATTATATTAGTTATTATAGAATGTAGATGTTAAGGAAAAATAACGGCCATATCAATGACAGGAGGAATCTTGGGAAATCAGCATGTCAAGAAACTGAACTTGGCCCAACTTCCTGTAAATAAATGCATCCGAACGCAAGCGTGTCATCCAGTCCAAGTCCACACTCGGTAAGTTCACAGACACTCGGTAAGTTCACAGACACTCCGTAAGTTCACAGGTAAACTTTAGCTGATCTACAGGTATAACTATAGCCTGACTGGGCTCTTTTAATTGGGCTGCTTTCTACGTACCAATATGTAAACGCGTGAAGAGAATTGATTCACTGGCCAAACTCACAGTGTGATAGTAGACCACAACTTGGTTTCCTAGGTGACCAAGTTTTGCTTCACACCAAAACAAGAACTTTTAGTTTAGCTGGAACAGTAAATTGCAGCTGGTGATCTGTACGTTCTCCAATGTTTTACTACTTTTCTTTTTTTTTTTTTTTTAAATTCTCTGCATCACTTGGTTTCAGGATCTTCCAGGACGTCTGTGAAACGGTGGAGCACGTAGTTCAGTCCAGTTGAATGTTCTCCAACCCCATCATCTGGGTGCGTTAGTCTGACTGAGATAACTCATAAGTCTACATGCGTTTAAACATTACAATTTTAGTCTGACTAATGCAAGAATTTGTATTTTTATGACTTCATGTCACCGGCTGTACTCCTGTCATTGCTTGTGAAAAATAATGGAAGTTCCTCCTTTAGTGCATCTACGAGACAAAATGGAGGGAGCTCTGCAGGTAAAGGTACAGTGAAGACACCACCTGACTCCCGCTGCATCCGAGCGTCTGGTCGACTGTTAGCGCTAGAATCTGCCGCTCAGACCTTCACGCTACGCTAGCTGCTCAATACTTCGCACTGAGGTGAAACTTCCAGCCTTTAAGGACTCAGATGGTGCCAAAGTTCCTCACTGCAGAAATTCCAAAGAACCTCGCTGTCCGCTGTTCCATGCAAGTGTTTTTTTCAGTATAAACATTTTGTTCGTGAGGCCAGGCAGGTTTTCTCATTCCCCATCAAAATTTACAAAACTACTGTGGATCTCCTGTGCAACAGAGGGTCAAAGGGAACCATGAAACACACACATCACATTTGACTTTTTTAAAACCTTAATTATTTTTCTAATCGATCTAAAATACAAAACACACTGACAGCTAAAAATAAATAAATAAAATTACATACAGAATCAAAAAAGGCCGTCGAAGCAACAGCATAACAGCGCAGCAGTTTTGTTTTGTTTTTGAGTTTTCTACTTTAAAAGTCTGACCGGCTGCCTGCAGAGTTTCTTTTTATTACATCTATAATCCTTTTATTCCGATATAAATCTCTAAAAAAAAAATCCAATCTTATTTAGTGAAAAACATCTTAAAAGGTACCGATATATTCCTGGGCCCTGGATGAGATTATTTTTAAGCAGCGTAAACCACGAGGTCATTGGTCATACGCTGATCTAAGGTTGAAACGACTAAAGGCAGACTGGGTTCGTCATCTTTACTGGGTCAGACTCCTGAAACGACTAAAGGCAGACTGGGTTCGTCATCTTTACTGGGTCAGACTCCTGAAACGACTAAAGGCAGACTGGGTTCATCATCTTTACTGGGTCAGACTCCTGAAACGACTAAAGGCAGACTGGGTTCATCATCTTTACTGGGTCAGACTCCTGAAACGACTAAAGGCAGACTGGGTTCATCATCTTTACTGGGTCAGACTCCTGAAACGACTAAAGGCAGACTGGGTTCGTCATCTTTACTGGGTCAGACTCCTGAAACGACTAAAGGCAGACTGGGTTAGTCATCTTTACTGGGTCAGACTCCTGAAACGACTAAAGGCAGAGGGGGTCATCTTTACTGGGTCAGACTGAAACTAAAGGCAGACTGGGTTCGTCATCTTTACTGGGTCAGACTCCTGAAACGACTAAAGGCAGACTGGGTTCATCATCTTTACTGGGTCAGACTCCTGAAACGACTAAAGGCAGACTGGGTTCGTCATCTTTACTGGGTCAGACTCCTGAAACGACTAAAGGCAGACTGGGTTAGTCATCTTTACTGGGTCAGACTCCTGAAACGACTAAAGGCAGACTGGGTTCGTCATCTTTACTGGGTCAGACTCCTGAAACGACTAAAGGCAGACTGGGTTAGTCATCTTTACTGGGTCAGACTCCTGAAACGACTAAAGGCAGACTGGGTTCGTCATCTTTACTGGGTCAGACTCCTGAAACGACTAAAGGCAGACTGGGTTCGTCATCTTTACTGGGTCAGACTCCTGAAACGACTAAAGGACTAAAGGCAGACTGGGTTCATCATCTTTACTGGGTCAGGACTCCTGAAACGACTAAAGGCAGACTGGGTTCATCATCTTTACTGGGTCAGACTCCTGAAACGACTAAAGGCAGACTGGGTTCGTCATCTTTACTGGGTCAGACTCCTGAAACGACTAAAGGCAGACTGGGTTCGTCATCTTTACTGGGTCAGACTCCTGAAACGACTAAAGGCAGACTGGGTTCATCATCTTTACTGGGTCAGACTCCTGAAACGACTAAAGGCAGACTGGGTTCGTCATCTTTACTGGGTCAGACTCCTGAAACGACTAAAGGCAGACTGGGTTCATCATCTTTACTGGGTCAGACTCCTGAAACGACTAAAGGCAGACTGGGTTCGTCATCTTTACTGGGTCAGACTCCTGAAACGACTAAAGGCAGACTGGGTTCGTCATCTTTACTGGGTCAGACTCCTGAAACGACTAAAGGCAGACTGGGTTCGTCATCTTTACTGGGTCAGACTCCTGAAACGACTAAAGGCAGACTGGGTTCATCATCTTTACTGGGTCAGACTCCTGAAACGACTAAAGGCAGACTGGGTTCGTCATCTTTACTGGGTCAGACTCCTGAAACGACTAAAGGCAGACTGGGTTCGTCATCTTTACTGGGTCAGACTCCTGAAACGACTAAAGGCAGACTGGGTTCATCATCTTTACTGGGTCAGACTCCTGAAACAACTAAAGGCAGACTGGGTTCGTCATCTTTACTGGGTCAGACTCCTGAAACGACTAAAGGCAGACTGGGTTCATCATCTTTACTGGGTCAGACTCCTGAAACGACTAAAGGCAGACTGGGTTCGTCATCTTTACTGGGTCAGACTCTGACTGAAACGACTAAAGGCAGACTGGGGTTTACGGACTCTTCATCATCTTTACTGGGTCAGACTCCTGAAACGACTAAAGGCAGACTGGGTTCGTCATCTTTACTGGGTCAGACTCCTGAAACGACTAAAGGCAGACTGGGTTCGTCATCTTTACTGGGTCAGACTCCTGAAACGACTAAAGGCAGACTGGGTCGACTCTGGGTTCTTCATCATCTTTACTGGGTCAGACTCCTGAAACGACTAAAGGCAGGACTGGGTTCATCATCTTTACTGGGTCAGACTCCTGAAACGACTAAAGGCAGACTGGGTTCATCATCTTTACTGGGTCAGACTCCTGAAACGACTAAAGGCAGACTGGGTTCGTCATCTTTACTGGGTCAGACTCCTGAAACGACTAAAGGCAGACTGGGTTCGTCATCTTTACTGGGTCAGACTCCTGAAACGACTAAAGGCAGACTGGGTTCATCATCTTTACTGGGTCAGACTCCTGAAACGACTAAAGGCAGACTGGGTTCGTCATCTTTACTGGGTCAGACTCCAGGCAGGTGAGCGTTTTCACCTTGTAACGTGTCTGCTCGCGGTCATAAATCTTCTTGAGGGAAACTGTGTGCGGAGCGAAGAAGTTGCCCAGTTTGGCCAGATAGACACCATTCCTCAATCCCTCCTCCAGCTCTGTAGTCGGGGGCAACTCCTCGTCCAAGCAGGCCTCCATCCATCTGCAACGAGAGCAAAGCGTCAAAGAATATAGTAGAAACATGTCTTAAAGCAGCCGGGCTGGATGAAACGGAAACTCAAAGCACCATTTTGACTGTCTGAAGAAGTTTGCAAAGTTGGTTTACGTACTCAAATGAAGAGCATCCTATTTGAGAACGTACTTCTATTGATCGTTATAAAACCCTATTAAAGACGTCTCAAGTCCAGTTTCTTCTTGACCAACAGATGCTTCAACCTTGCAGTAAAACAATACACTAATCTGAATCGCAGGTGTGGAGGAGACAGTTTTTCTTCCTGCGTTTGTAGTTCAGAGGCAACAAGCATAATAACTTTGCCTGAGGCGCCCTCCCAGAGTTCCCAGCATTCCTCATGTGTGACATTTCATTTCTTTCAGGTCATATTATGGAGTCATATTCTGGCTGTGCGGCCGAGTCAGGCCTGGGCCACGGAGGCGGCGTGCTGAGCTCCCACACTGGGACGGGCCCTGCTGCACTCACATCACATTAATACAACCACAAATGAAGCTGGATTCAATGTACAGTCATTACAAAAAGAAAGTAGGACCTCTTTCATTTCTCAGGGTTTTAAGTGAAAAGACAAAAAGATTTTACCAACTCTTAAAATGAGGTATATACGACTAAACTTAAATATTACACTGCATAATTATTTAACAAACAGAAAGCCAGAAAGCAGAAGCAGTATGTGGGACAACGCAGTAAACAGCCTGATTTAATAGCTTATAGACTCCTCCTTTAGTAGTAATAACTTGCTCCTAAAGGGAATTTTCTGCATGATGTAATCAGTCTCTCACATCGTTGTGAAGGAATAAACGCTCTTTATCACGTTACTTAAATACACTGAGTTTGCACATGCGCAGCTCTTTTTAAGGTCCCACCAAACACTTGAATCAGGTTGAGGTCTGGACTTTAACTGGACCGTTGTTACAGCTCGATTCTTTCCTTTTCTAGCGTTTCTGTTTTGCAGGTGTGTTTTGGATCATTGTCCTCTTGAACCAATTCCAGTCAAGCTTAAGCTTTGATTCTAGAATATTTGGGTTTACAGAGGAATTATTGGTCAGCTCAGGTACTGTAAGGTTACCATGTCCTGCTAAAAAAAAATAAAGCCCAAATCACTACACCTCCACCTCTGTGCTTCACAGTCGGTTTGAGGTGCTTGCGGTTATATAATGCATCTGGTTTTCTTTATGGCCAAACATCTGATTTCATTTGTTTCAAGAAGTAATGTCAGCCCCATCAGAAGTTGATGAAAATTCAAGTTTTCACGCACCAACATTAAAATAAGTGTACGACTACACAGCTAGTGCTAGCCACGCAGCACGCAGCTTACTTGAGTAACAAATGGGAAAAAACGTTGCCCTTTCAGTTTCTCTGAACGTCCCGTGGTGTGACCTCGGGGTGAACTCACTCGGACGTCCACTAGAATAACAGACTTCAACCTTCCCGCAGTAACGGGCAGCAGAAATTTCTTCTTCAGGATCAGTGCTGACATCTGTCCTCCATTGGCATTGTGTTAACACACGACCTGCTTCAGACCAGCAAACTCAAACATCCTCTGCATTAACAGACGTAATCAAAGGCGTTTAACAGCAACATACATTTCTTCTGCGTTTTGGTTTAGCTGTGATTCATCTGCAGTTACATTTACGTGATTTAAAGACATGTTAAGGACCGTGTTATTCTTTATTTGGCCTGAAAGTGAAACATTTGAACTGAAAGAGGATGCATTTTCCATTTCACATGACTGTAGTCACATCACACTGGCCTTACCGTCTATGATTACTAATTTCATTTATACAAATTCTTTTTCACTGAAGCCCTTTTAAAACTTTATGACCGTTTCTTGATTGCTTACATAAAGAATTTTAAAGCAAGGACGTAAAAATGTTGCATGTTACATAAGCATAAACAGGGACATGTGTGTCTGATTAGTTGCTTTTTTAACTTAAAGCACTTTTTCCAAGACATGATCAAAACTGCAACAATATACCGTATTTTTTCCTTGTTTATTAACATGCTGTTTGACTGAAAAGGAATTAACTCATAGCTTGACATTAAGACAAATGTGTACTCTGTTCTGGAGTATTCATCAACTACTTCCTTTTATTCACATCCATTATTACTCTTCTATATGAAAAGGCCTTCCTGAACACAGAAAATAGACTTTATTGCTTCATTTCCTATTGATTTGTT
Source organism: Hirundichthys speculiger (assembly GCA_018398805.1). Classification (NCBI taxonomy): domain Eukaryota; kingdom Metazoa; phylum Chordata; class Actinopteri; order Beloniformes; family Exocoetidae; genus Hirundichthys; species Hirundichthys speculiger. The sequence continues at coordinate 60,596 of JAGFBZ010002391.1, read as the reverse complement.
ACATGTGTTCCTTTAAATGAGAAGAAATTCCTTCCTAATGTAATCGCAGGTCAGATGCCCAGTGAGTAAAATGTATATCTGTACTATAGTTTTTTAAAAAAAACCCATCTTCTAAGACCACAAATTAATAGCATTTTCAGTCGAGTCTGCTCTTAAGGCTGTCAAATATTGAGGTCTAATTACTAAACCTCAAGTTTATCCTTGGCTCTGAGGTATTTCATGGTGCGAGGGCACAGAGACGAGTCAGATAAGGCTTTCGCAAAAAGAAAACAGTCCCCCTTTTCATCTGCAGAGAAAACACTCCAGCTCTCCTGTAACTCGGGTCTTTATCGGGCAACAACAAGGTTAACCGTATCCTGCGTGAGATTAAAAGAATCCTTTCCTCCTGCAGGAAGCCCCCCCCCCCCCCCCCCCCCACCACACACACACACACACACACACACACACACACACACACAAACACACAAACATTTATGTTGATAAAACAGCAAGGGCAAAATGTTCGAGGACTCTCTGAAATTAACTGGATGAAGGAACAAAAAGTGAAATATGATCTTTATCCGAGTCACAATATATCTGGCTAATCCGATAGCTTACAAAACAGGACAAGAAAAAGTTAGTACAGTCCCGAACTTCAACAACGTTCAACAACCCTGAACATCCTCTACACAACACAACAGCGTCTTCAGTCAGAGGCTTCTTCAGATCTCCAGGAGATCCTTCCTGAACACAGCAATAAACATCTATGATGAATCTTTGAGGAGAATTCAATCAGGACAGTTACTGCAACTATTTAATTTCAATAAACGTTTTACTGATTTGAAATGAACTGGAGGATGGATGGAATCTCTCTCCTTCACGATGTTATAAATGCACAAATTGTTATACAAAAATCATTTTAAGAAAACAATAAACTAATACAATAAGGGATATGAATAGCAAATGTAAAAGAAAGTCAAAATAAAACTAAACCAAACTTTTAGTTTTGTGTTCGTACAGCTATGATGTCCACAAATATACATCAACGCACTAGTTTAACAAACTTAGGCTCAGCTGCAGTAATTATAAAATCAAAGCTGATGGATGTTTTTCAACTGGTTCAGAACTTCCAGGCAGTTTGGTAACGTGATAAAATTTACATTGGTCAGCAGCAAGATGTTGAACTTTTTCAACTTGGCAAATGATCCGAGCCAAGATATTTGTGTTTTTTATTATTATTATTTCTGGTATTAGGATAATAAATAACTCATGTCTGGCTCCATCTTCCCAGGAACATCACAGAGTAGTACACAAATGTCCGAGTGTGTCTGTATTTTATTATTATTATATTATTTATTTATGCCATACTGGTCCCAGACTCTGAAAGCCAACTCAAACATCCAACACTTTTAAAAACCACCAGGTCGTGATCGGCTGTTCTGATTAGCATTTTGGCTAACTTCAGGAGCAGCTAACTTGCATCCTGGTGCTTCCTCATAAAGTTAAAATGTCTTCAGTGAAGATGTCATCTGTCAAACTGAAAATAAAGTTATTTGAAAAAAATCTTTTACAGATTCTGTTGTCCTGACTTCTGTTAAATAAATTGATATAGTTTGCACTTAACTGATCGCTCCAGGCTAGGAGGTAGCAAAAACAGCACCAAACCTATAGTGCTCCCTTCCTCCAACCTTCCCTGTGTTTTTTCTGTTTTTTATTCCTCTCCCAACAGAATGATTTCAATAAGGTTTCCATTGATGCATCCATCTATTAACAACAGTACTGTTCAGTGTTTTTATTGTGCTAGGAACAAAGAGGTTAGTAAGTAGTAAGGACTTCTGCAGGCGAGACCCTTGAGAGAGCCTGGACTTCCTGTTCATGTGTTTTCTGAAATAATCATCTGATCTTTGCAGGACGCCTGAACATAAGCAGCAGTCCTGAACCTCCATCAGTCACAGAACTTTTCTCCCTATTATTTATTTTTACCACACCCTGTAAAACTGTATGTTATTCAATTTCTCTTATCTATCAGAACACATCTTCATAGAAATCTGACCAAACATCCTGTTAATTCCAAAGGACTCATCAAGGAATAGTTTCTGACACTGAGCCTCAATTTCAGAGACTTTCATGACATTTAAATTCTTGTTAAGACACTTGGTCCGTGTACAAATATACAAAAATACGTGCACACCCACCCTTTGTGCAGCAAAGGGCAGCTAACCACCAGCTGAAACAACTTCCCTCTCAGGAAGTCGTGACATGGGGCCTTCAGACAGGCCCGTCTTTGAGGCCGAAGTTAGGAACAAGCCCCGACTTTCACTCCGCTCCGGAGCAATGAAAGGCTCCATGAAGACGGCTAATTAATGGCTCTTTTATCAGGGCTTTACACACCCTTCGAGGCGAGCACAAACACAGTCACACCCTCCTCTCCACCAGTACGAACCGCAGCTATGAATGGGATTTCAGGATGTCGTCAGCGGCCCAGAGAAATGTCAAGTCGCCTTTAAAGACCCACAGACGCTTTCAGTCGAAGTCACACAAAAACGACAGTTTGGACATGAATCTCTACACTTGCTCTGAGGAAAAAAAGTGACATGATGCAAAAATATTTGAAGGCCAATGTCACGAACAAGTCATATCACACATCATAATTATGGGCAGTAGATCTGTGGAAGAATATCATTCAGTCACCATCCTCCATGCGAGTACGAGCTGGAGGCATTTCTAAGTCCTGAATGAATAAAAACTGCAGCTGCGTGGTTTTTAACGCTTTATCACATAACATGTTTAATTTCCTGATCATACAGGCATGAGTGCAACAGTCTGACAAAATTCAGAGCTTTAACTGTCACATTCACACACAGGAAAGCGACATCCAGACTGGAATTTCTCTGCTCATACCAGGACTGATGTTGCAATAAAGGACATTTTCCCTTTTCCTACGTGACTTGATGCAAATGTAAGGACTAGTAAGACCTGATCAGGCCATCAATGAATAAACAGATGGACTTCCTTCTGTGAAGGAACACGAGTAAAGCCACACAAGGTCCTTCCCAGATCCCACATGCGTTCAGGAAGCTGAAGTCAGTTGCTGAGTTCAGAGGTCAGTCTCATAGGAAGAAGTCTGCTCGCTGACAACTTTCACTGTCCAGGAAGACGCACCGACTCCTCGCCAGCGATCCGTTTTAGCAGATCCACACAGATACACTGGGATGCAGATGGCACTTTAATAACCTTTCGCCGACAGCGATGAAGAATCTGCAGGACTTCAGTTACACACTTCCCTTTTTTCCCAGGGTTGCACTCTGAGTCCCAGACAATGCTTCTCCAATGGTTAATGTTTAATAAAAGCTAGATAATATAGGCTCATGCTGACAGACCAAAGGCTTTATTATTGAATGGCTCAGAGGCCTTGTTGTCCCTTTCAGGGAGCGGCTTAATGGGTTTCAGTGCCTCATTGTTTACAGCGGCTGGTCACTGCTGTTTGGCTGTAATCTCATTAGATGTGAAACTTTTAGATGCAGACTTACAAAGACGACTTTTTATCATGTGCAAACTTTTGGGTTAAAATAATTTCGTCTTCAAGTAAAATAAGTTTTTAAAACTAGGAACTCCTTGTTTGACATCTTTGTTGTCGGCGTGCTTTTTAAAAACACACACATTAAGATCTGAGTCTCCAAAGAAACTTTTATGTGAAAAATATTTTCATGGATTTTATAATTCAAGTCTTTGGTGCTACCAGTTACTAAGATCAGGCTTTTAACGCACCGATAGTAGAAGTGGTCAAAGTCAGCATCTCAGTGATCAAACTAAACGCCTATCTGCATTTATATCTGGAGTTACACTGCTATTTTGTTTAGCGGTGTGGTTCTTTGGAAACATTCATCTATAGACTCACTCCACACAAAACCAGATGCAAAAACGCTGCCGAACAAAGCAGCAACACACCTTTCAGCAACCCAGTTTCAAAGTTTTCAGGGTGGAAATAAACATGCTTTTATTTTCTTCCTCGTAATTATCTCACTAAAGACTAAAATGCTGCAGCGTCGACTTTTAACCCGAGTCTTTCCCAGAGGCTGAGGGTTCATTTGCAGCGACTCGCGATTTTCTGAGTTCCCCCAAACGAAACATATGCTGTTAAGACTGTTCTTTGAAAGTGTGACAGAAAGCAACGTTTGGGCAAACCAGTCATTCAAATTAATTCAAAACTGGCGCTACGTTTCTTCTGGTCTCTATTAATACATCTGCTGAACAAGCAGAACAAACGGAGAGAAAAGACACATGTTAAAACCTCTGCATTTATTAGAGGGATTAATGAAACCATGAAACGGGCCTTTCGATGAGTCCGAGGCTGCCTGGATGTCATTCTGGTAGCGTTTAAATCAGCAGGTTAGTACGTCTGAGCCCAACGTCAGATTCATCTTTATTCCATCCAACTTTATCTTCAAGTCCTGCTGCATTCACTGTGCTTTAGAAGTTAGAAAAAGAAACGTGTTCTTGCAGTTTTTTTTTTTTTTTTGTACTCCAATTAATAGTTATTCAAAAAGAGTTTAGTTGTTCAAAAATTACACAATGATGCTCACCTGGATCTTTGTTTTATGCGTTATATCCCAAGTATCAAATCTAACTTCTAATGTGTCAGCTTGTGGGGAAAAGCAATAAAAAGTTAGTCGATAGTTATTGGTCTGATGTAGCACTGAAACAATTAAGTCGATTAGCTCCAACACACTGACTGCTTTCTTCTGTCCTTTTATCAGCAGAAATACGTCCCTTTCTGAACTGTTCGTCACACAAAACCAGCAAACACAAGGTGTCACCTTGGACTCGTCTCTGACGCTCATCAAAACTCATCAAACTGAGCGTCAGGTGAGGATCCTCGAGTCCCACATGTCCAACCACAGCAATGACACACCTGAGGCGGGAAACCTCTTGAGGTACATGCAAATAAGCTTCATGACTAGAATGACAAATGATGTATTTTTAGATAACAAGGACAATATTGTAAATTAAGCAAAAAAAAAAAAAAAGGGTTCAAGAGGTTACAGCACAATTACTTAAAAAGTGTCAATACTTTTCAACAATGCTCTTTCTTTACTGCTCCTGGCGTTATAAAAGCTTTTGTGCCTCCATGTGAGCCTGAAAAGAAAAAAGACGGAAGTGGTGTGTTCCTGCTGAATAGCTGGAAATGATAATCAAATGTGTGGAGGCTAATCTGGCAGCGCTACAATGTAAAGGTATAGATACCCTCCCCGTGTCCTTCTCCTGCACTTTTTGTTTTTATTTTCTGGGTTGTTGTTCTCAGTTTTTAACTCCAGCCCTCTGGAACTGCAGGATCATTCAAAACTGGGCTCTGAGGAAACTGTGTGCATGTATTGCACCAGAAAGAAATTAGGAGAAACAACAACCCAGAGGAAATCCCAGCCTCGGTCTGAAACAGACAGCAGTTTCACAACTGAGCACAAAGAGAGTGATGGAAGAAAACCAGGAGGAAAAATCACAGAAGGGGGGAATGAGAGAGAGCCAACTCGTCCATTACATGCTTTACTGCAACACTGGAATCTGTGCACCAACTGACCTCGTCCTCTCACCACTTCAGCAGCTCAGGAGCAGCTGGACCAGTATGAGTGATACGCTACTTAGTGGGTTTAAGTGGGCGAACTAGTCATCGGCAGCAGCCATTTCTAACAGAGAAAGGTTACAGAGAAATGGCTACAGACAGTGATTTATGACCTTTACATAAATCTACTACGACATCTTTATCCTCCTCATTCAGTCTGACCTCAGAAATATATCCCACCACCATTATCGTTGTTATAATCATTAGATTTCAGTGAGTTTAGTTTAAGATATATTAGCTTTTCTTCCAATAGAAAAATTAAATCAATAAAAATCACCAACGACTGTGGTTGTGGGGGTGAGGGTACAACCGATAACAGCAGCTATAGCATCTAACTTAAAGCAGACATAATGTGGTCTTTTTTCAAAAGCTGACTGTTTCCTGTGGTTGGAACAAAATGTCGACATTATTTGTTTCTTTTTCTTTTTTTTAAGACGTCCCTTTTCAACCGTGCCTTCACACCTCTGTTCATCACAGTTGTGTTTTTTAGGGGGCGGAGTCACCCACGACGCAGGAAACATGACAACTGCAGAAGCTGCAGTGATGTCCACTGCTGACGGACCGGGGGGGCTGCAAATCTGGTCGGGTAGAAAACTGCAGTTCCTCAGATGACCACTGGGAGCTGGCTTAAAAATTAAAAAAAATCAAGTCAGTCTCCACTGACCCCCATGTTAAAATGTCTACAACAACATCATCATTTAATTTGAGTTGGGGCCTTATCTTCTAGCTGCTTCTAGCTGTTGTGACTTGACTTCTGAGCCGTCGATAAAGACCTAACAGAGCTCATTCAGTCTTATTTTAAAGTTAATATGGCCTGTTTTGCTGTTACCTACACTAACAGACCACTGTGAGCTGTGTTGGAAGAGTCTGGGGGAAATTTAGCAGGATCACTCCCATCTGAAGGCAGCTCGCCAGGTGAAACCAGAAGATGCCAGCTGGGCTGCCTCGACCTCATCAGCTCCTTCCTGTCGCAGTCGGCTTCTCCAGTCAAGTGACCTTCGCTCAAGATCAAGATCTGCAACTGAACTAAGGAGGGTGTGGTTCCAGTCGGCTTCCAGGTCGGATCTTTCCGCCCATCTGCACATTTCTGGGCACCATTTAGGGTTGGTCGGTGTCAGTTCCTACCAAAATGCCACACAGTGAGACGAAAAAGCTTCCAAAACGCTCAGAAAAGCTACGATTGATGCCACTTGGTTTTTCCAGTTCTTTTTATACAGGCTGTCTGACAAACTCCTCCTGATTCACTGTTTCCATTCAGCCTTATGAATCAGATTAAAAACTCTAGAGCCAGAGAAGCCTGATATTTTTATTTTCTGTAATGGTGGTTGTGATGAGGATGATTATGCTTAAGATGTCGCTGCACAGTTCATACACAAACTACACAGTTTCCACTGACTGGTTTACTTTTAACAAGTGTCTGATGGTTTTGAAACATGTGGAATAAACGTTCCTCCCTGTGTTATGATCGTATAGATGCCTTCAGAGGTGGACCTGCTCAGATCAGGAGGGGCAGGACCAACCAAAACACCACCGAAGTGTCCAGTGTTCTGGATATCACGACGCCAATCATGACGCACACCAACATTTCAAATATTGACAATGGCAACTATGAACCTCATTGTCCTGCCAGGACACTGAGAAATATGACACATGTATTGCCCTGCAGCAGTCTGCTTAAAAAAGGTTTTCAAATCATTTAAGAACAGTTTCAAATGGCTCTGCAAAGAGTTCAAACAAAGTTTTAAAGACATTTTTTTTAAAACTGGTAAGGTCAATAAGCCTCCAAGCAGGTGGTGTCGCTTTGAGGGCGTTTTAACACATCACTCTTGAGCCATTGTTCCCCTTGTGACAATACCATGTTGGGACCTTGTGTTACATAATATTAAGCAGCAGAAATAGAGTTTGGAAACCTAAAAAACAGGAAATTACAGCCCAGTAGCCTGGGCTTTAGGAGGAACTGGGCTGGTCTTGCAGCAAAGGCTGTGAAAGAGAAAAATGGAGCTTCTGATAAACCTTAAATTGTAACAGCACAAACCATTGGATCAAGTTTTATTTTTAAATCATCAGTGTCGTGTTACACTTCTTCTTTAAACTGCTGCATCACCTTAAAGTCTGCCATTTTACAAGGCAGGCATGTTATTCTCAAAGTGGAAACTCCTTGAGAGTCGTCTTCTCAATATTTTGACTGTCAGCATGAAGCAAGAAGAGAAGATGATACAACAACAAACGACGGCACATTACGGATTAAAGATAAAACAGAGATTATATTTATGTTTACTGTGAGCAGTTATCGTGTTTTGTTTATACAAATGACTTTTTCTGAGAAGATTAAAAGATGAAAATGTTGCACAACACTGGCAGGCTTAGCAGTGAAGTGGTGATGTAAACATTTAGATGACGTGCTGAAACGTTGGCTATCATGTCAGAGTTAAATCAAAGATAGTTAAATCAAAGTTAAATCAAAGATAAGAAGGTCAGCGGTCCAGTTTCAACTGTCCATCACTGGCTCGCTGCAGAGATCTGCTGAAGGACGAAAATACAATACAAACAATACAAATATACTTTAAAATGAGCATCAACGTCCGATATTTCTTTCACTGGGACTGTGGGCGGAGCCAATCTTTCTTACTTTTGAAGGCATTTCTTCCTTCACTTTCTTTTGGTGATTTAAAGTTTGAACGTGTAAGTCTTCATTGCTTTTCATCATCTGATGGGAACTCACGTCTGAATTGTTTTGTCTTCAGCTGCATTGACTCATGTGTAAAGTGCCTTGAGGCGATTATTTCGCTGCGAACAGGCGGTATATAAACAGGTCAGCTGAGCTCAACTCTGCTCGATTATATATTTTTAGAACAATGCAGTGTATGTGTTAGTTGATATTTATTTTTATGGCAAAATTAAATACCTTAATGGGGGGAAAAAAACTGTATGAGGACTAGCTGCAGTCTCAATGAGCATGTGATTTACTTCACTTTATCAGAGCGCTACCTAAACCTCAACATTTCACCCCACAAGCTACCCTCTAAGTTAAATGGGACTGCAGTTTAACAACAAGCAAGACTTCAGCTCCATTAAACTGGATGGAAACAAAGTCTGCACAAAGCCAAAGATGGCTTCAGAGCTACAGATCTAAGCGCAGAGGTCCAAGCCTCCCCGCTACGTCCTTCAGCTCCTCCTGGACAATACGGAAGCATTAACAAGTCAGACAGGAGATGCAATCTTTCCAGCATGTCTTGGTTTTGCTCCAGGGCCTTCACCCGATTGGACAGGCCCAAAACATGTCCCCAGGGAGGCATTAAGGGGGTATCCATATTAGAGGATGAGTGACTCTACTCCTGAGTTCTTCCCAAATGACAGACCTTCTCACCCCATCTCTAAAAAAGAGTCCTCGTGACCCTGCAGACTAAACTCACTTCAGCCGCTGGTACCTGCAGCGTCATTCTTTCAGTCGCTACCCACAGTTCCTGATCATAAGTGACGACAGAAGCGTAGATTAACCAGTCAACAGAGAGCCTTGCCCTTTGGCCAGCTCTCTCTCCACCACAACAGACCAGTAAGCTCAGAGTCCACATTACTGCAGACACTGCACTGATCCACTGGCCAAGCTCCCGCTTCCTTCTTCCCTCACCTGGAGATGCCTGAACACCTCCACTCCAGACCACACCTCTTCCCTCACCTGGAGATGCCTGAACACCTCCACTCCAGACCACACCTCTTCCAAACCCTGACCACACCTCTTCCAAACCCTGACCACACCTCTTCCCAAACCCTGAGATGCCTGAACACCTCCACTCCAGACCACACCTCTTCCAAACCCAGACCACACCTCTTCCCTCACCTGGAGATGCCTGAACACCTCCACTCCAGACCACACCTCTTCCCTCACCTGGAGATGCCTGAACACCTCCACTCCAGACCACACCTCTTCCCTCACCTAGAGATGCCTGAACACCTCCACTCCAGACCACACCTCTTCCAAACCCTGACCACACCTCTTCCAAACCCTGAGATGCCTGAACACCTCCACTCCAGACCACACCTCTTCCCAAACCCTGAGATGCCTGAACACCTCCACTCCAGACCACACCTCTTCCCTCACCTGGAGATGCCTGAACACCTCCACTCCAGACCACACCTCTTCCCTCACCTGGAGATGCCTGAACACCTCCACTCCAGACCACACCTCTTCCAAACCCTGACCACACCTCTTCCAAACCCTGACCACACCTCTTCCAAACCCTGAGATGCCTGAACACCTCCACTCCTGACCACACCTCTTCCAAACCCAGACCACACCTCTTCCAAACCCTGACCACACCTCTTCCAAACCCTGACCACACCTCTTCCAAACCCAGACCACACCTCTTCCCAAACTGAACCCCATTCTGAACCGCAACTGTGATTTCTGATTTGGAGATGCTGATTCTCATCCCTGAGGCTTCACACTCAGCTCTGAGCTGCTCCAGTGAGAGCTGAAGATATCCAACAGGACCGCAGCGTCCCAAAAAAGCAGAGACATGATGCTGAAAAAATCTTTTGAAAACATTATGTTCTCTAAAATAAATGAATGAATAAATAAAAAGTCCAAGTCCAAAGTCTTCCACTCCAGGATCAAAAACAGAAGAGGCATGGATGCATGTCAGTAACGTCACCGTAGAGATATCTGCATGTGCTGTCAGCGACAAACTCGCTTCAGGGTTAATTCTGATCATTCTTCAGCGACAGCTGCTTTGAAAACAAAGTTCGAGTTGTCAGCTACATATTCGTAGGAGGTGACAAATCTTTTCTGTCCAACTCAAACAAAGCCGTTTCATGAATAAACACAAACTGAACATGAGCAGAACACGCTGCACATTCACTCAGAGGCATTGAAGCGAAATTTAAAAAAAAAAACATACCATTAATACTCCAAAGAACAAAAAGTCACAATTAAAATAGGTCTGGTGAAAAAGAAGCCAGACAGGGAACAGGTAAGTTCTGCTGTCACCATGGAAACATCCATGACATCAACAGAGAAACTGTCATGTTAACAGTGATTTCTCTGTTTATTTCAGTTTAAATTAACATGCAGAGAATAAATGGGAGACAAAGCAAAAACACAAGTAAACTAGGTAAAAATGAGGTATTGTTGAACGATCAAGTGTTGCGTTGACATTAATATCTGAAGGCAGGCTGACAGGCTGGTGAGACACTGCGAGATTATTCAGCTGGATAACGTGAAGCAAACAAACCCGCCTAAAGGCTTTTATTTCCTCTGTTAAGAGCGTAATCAAAATACCATTCTGCTGCGGTGTTTTGAAGTCAAAGTGAACAGTCTGGAACCAAGAAACTCCCACGTATGACACGACAGCATGATCAGCTTTGAGTTTGGAAGACTGGAAGAAAAACAGTGGTGTGAGAAGAGTTTTTCACGATGATTTTTTAAAAAGTTTTTCCTCCCAAAGAAGCAAAACAGTAAAACATTTCAGAAAAAAATTATGTCAGAAAACTTAAAACACAGTGGTCTCATTGTAAAATGGAATATAGCTGCAAATGTCAGAAAATACCATAAAACATCCCCACCTTCTGCTGACTAGACTGTGGGAGCTGATGGAAAGTTCATGATGTGTTAAATAAATGCTAATGACTAAGTTTAGATGCAAACAATAAAAGGGCCCAGAGAAGTTACATGAGTTTAACTCAAAATATTGCAGACATGCATTACAACACCTTCCTTCCTCAACCACATCTTTACAGCTCTGTTCATATCCATAGGTTTTAAGGGGGTGGAGTTAGCATATTAGCCCCACCCACTTCCTCTCTACGGTGTACTTCTTCCAAAATAAGTGCTGAAGATTTCCCTAACAACTCCAAAAGTGCATAAATACAGCAAGATGTGAAACTGGAGTGAAGATAAATGAGGTAAAGTGGATAATTCAGCTCTGATGTGGATCTGTGACGTTTCCGTACCCTTCAAATCTGAACCAAACTCACTGACATTTTTCTGAACCCTAACCCTTTAGGTCACAAGGTTGCATCGTGCTAATTATTATGATTGTTGTAACTTCAGACATTGAAACATATGTTTTCATGTACACACAGTATTTTTGTGTTTTTTTTTTTGTTTTTTTTGAATATGTCCCTTTTCAAAGTCTTGTAACAGACATGATAATGCAACAATACAGGAGGTAAAAAGAGGACGACCTCTAGCATCTACGGATATTAACTGCTCGGTTTCAGGCAACTAAAACTCAACCATTTTTATCCACAATAGATTCTTCATTAACAAAAATATCCATCCTATAAATGCCAGTTATTCACATTTGTTCCCATGCTTGAAACACCTTTCCAGGGTTTCCATCCTAACCATTTGTTTATTTGTCCAGCACGTCATACACGAAGATAACAAAGTTCTTAAACCACCACGGTTGACTCTTCTCGATGTAGCGAGCAGCTGCTCTACTCTGAGTCTCTCAAATGACTGAACCCCTCTCTCTAAGGAAGGTTCACGCTGTCTGAGACAAAAGATTCACAGCCGTGGGCCTCACACACACACACACACGCACACACACACACACACACACACACACACACACGCACACACACGCACACACACACACACACACACACACACACACACACACACCCACACACACACACACACACACACACACCAAAAAGGAAAAAAAAAGCCACTGTAGCTAAAAAACAGTGGACGTACATCTTGCAGTAAGACAGGAACTAAGACGTAATGCATAAGCAGTGCGACAAAACAGTGTCAGAAATTCAGAAGAATCATCTGCCTCTGACCTCTGACCTCTGACCTCTGTGCACCGTGCACCCCATGAAATGAAATAAATATCAGTGCATCCACACAGCACAGAAACCTACCAACAACAACCAGATGCTGCGTTTAGAGCCTTAAATACACTCAGGTTCACTTCTGACACAGTCAATCACACAGCATAACATCCAGTAAATTAATTACCCATTTCACACTATTTTCATGCAGTTTGGCTTGCGTTAATCTTATAAGACTGCAGAGGTGTATGATGGGAACCAGCGTCTCCATCTGAGGCAGCAGCTCAATCTCCACCCACAAAGAGCTTTCCACCCTCTTTCTGAACGAAACCCCTGGTTTAACTGAAAATGTGCCTTCTCATAAAATATTTATGAACATAAAAACATATTTACAAAAGTTATATTGCACACACCAATTACACCAAAAGGCTTTTTCAGTATCACAGAAAAAATAAGACCTTTTTATTTTCAAAAGTGCACGCTTTTCCTCAAACGCTACTAGATATTTTCCTAATTCTGACAAATCTGTGTGCCATAAATAGATCTGAAAGTGAACCAGCCTGTGAAAAAAAAAAAAAGACACCTCTCTGTGCTTTTTCTCACCACACTATGAGAGGAAGGATAAATACCACAGAAGGCAGCTGGAGGACAGACACAGATGTGCAGCAACGTGGTAAAGGAAGTGTGTTTGGGTTGGTGAAGTCGCAGAAACAGAAGGGAAAAATACTTTATTTATCCCATAAAGGGAAATTTAATCAGAAACAGAAGGGAAAGGTGATACGGCAGCTCTGAGACATCCAGAGGAAGACGGCCAGTTGGTCCTGCTGGTTTATACATCAGCTCTGCTGGTTTATACATCAGCTCTGCTGGTTTATACATCAGCTCTCCTTAAAAAGCAGCTATTACATCATCTCACACTGTTTACAACTGAACTGCTGTGGGCAGGACAGAAGACAGGGAAACACAAACGTGTTCAAAATCATTTAAATCCACCAGCTATAAAAAGCAGGGTCTAAAAATGTTAAGCGTTTTTTCCAATTTTTTAATTTGATCTCAACAGTGAAGCCGTCTGACTGGATGCTGACGACAAGCATGTAGTAAATCTGTTGACTGACAGTTCAGCTGGAGTAACCTCGCTTCAGAATCTCCTTCATAGGAAACTACGACCACAAGACTGCAGCCTTCACACTAAAAACTGCCTGCTTGTTTTTTTTTTGACAACCGCCTTTAAAAATCCACAAAGAATGCATTTACAACATCTGCGAGTATGTTCTTGCGCGTTTGCCCTTCAGTTCAACCACAACATGTTCCCACTTGACAACTGCTGGGCCCTCGCAGGACCGAGGGAGCAAACAAATGACCGCTCTGCAAATTGAGAAACGTCTTCACGAACTGGATAGGAATATTAATCTCAAACGTGACAAAGTGCTGAAGGACAAGTGCATGTGCAAGTAGAACAGAACATTCTCAGAACATCCAGGGCAGCTGGAGCTGTTTGCGATGGGTGGCTGTGAACTAGGGATGCACATTTTGGATTTTTTTTTATGACCGTTAACCGACGCCCTTTAACGATTAATAACCGTTAACCGATAATTCCGGGAGGGTTGGCTGCCGCGATGTTGCGCGCGTTGTCATGGACACATGCGGACACTTCCCCGTGTTTACTCTTGCGACAATGTGTCGCCGTCAGCTTGTCGCAGAAATGTCGCCGTCACTTTTGATTTATGCTAACGCGGTCTCCGCTATGTTATTCCACGCCACAACACAAGAGCGACAATCACGAACTAGCTAAACTTACTAAACGTATCTCTTGCGTGTTTCCACTTCCTCACCGTCTCGGCCGTATCCAGACCCACATTCATCGCTATCTCCCTCCATGAATTACTAGAATATGTGCTGTCTTTGTAGCGTGGAGAACCAGAATCGTACAGATGTGGGTACTTCCTCATTTTTTCAATGATGCGCTCTTTTCTACGCAGATGTAGAATTGACCAATCAGAGGCCTGTAGCACCTGTTGACACGCCCCCATGAGTTGATTGAATTACGTAACTTAAAACAAAATTGACTGTTAGTATTAATTGGTTAGTGTTACTGTTATCGGTTAACCATGTGCATCCCTACTGTGGACCAGTGGGCAGAGTCGACCGTCGGATCGATCCCCACACGTCCAAGAGTCCGGTGGCAGAACAATGAACCACGTATTACCAACTCACTGGGGTATGAGTGTATGTACAACAGCAACTATGTAATAGTAGAGCTGTGTGTGAATGGGTGAAAGACAAAACATCACATAAAGATCTTTGTAGAACCTGGATAAGGTGAAGAAGACACCATAAGGGTTTCCACCATTTCCACCAGTACAGAGCGTACCAAACCAGTAGAAGCAGGATGAGGACTTTATATGGGAGCATCCAAAAACCAATACTCAAAACAACCAAATTGGCTGCAGAGTTGCTAATACTCCACTGGAAACATGACCTTACTGCTAAACTTCTAGGCATCATCATCTTAACAATGCATCTCAAAATATTGCAAATATGTTTTTAAGTCCTATCATCGTCATTGAAAGACTTTCTATAATGATCTATAATGACCCGAGGTTTTATCAATAAACATTAGTATGTACTGAAAACACGTCTGGCAGCATTCCCGGGAAGACTGAGCACAAAGCAAAGAGTGAAAGCAACTCAGAGAAAGTGCAGAGAGAAAGCTCAGATACAGATGGATAAGTTGAACAAATGCATTGTTGTTGTAATTTCTATGAATATCCATAATATAAATATAATACCCTCCTCTTTGTGAGAAAATCAAGGTGTACTTGCTCCTGTCTGTCTATTCAATGTCCTGCGGTAATGCTGACATCACAGAAGTATGATACAACTCTGTACCATCACAGATCCTGGTCTGAACGGTCCAAAGTTCACCCATCCATCCATCCATTTTCTATACCCGTTTCATCCTTGAAGGGTCACGGGGACCAAAGTTCACCCATTTCTTCCAGTAATAAATAAATGCTGCTCTGTCCATTCCTGAGACATCAACACCTGTCATGGATACTGTTTTTGAACCACATCATCACTACAGCCAGTATTTTTTCCTTTAACCATCTTTCTAAGCACTCAGTTGTCCCCGTTACAGCTTTTTACTGAATGTTTAATCTATTTTTGCATTTCAGGCCGACAGCACAAAGATGACAAGACATACCCAGGGTTTGCACTGCCTGTAAAGAAATAAATACCAATGCAAATTTAAGAATAACTGCATTTGCATTTTCAATGCCATCCTGTGTTTGTCTGGTTTGATTTTTCACAAAAAAAAAAAAAAATCCCTGATGGGCATCGACTATAATCCTAGCAGCCGACTGTTAGCACTCAGTTTTTGGCTCAGGCTTGAAAAGACACGAATCGGTCCGTGAGCATTCAAATAAGACGTGATAATGAGAGCGGCAGGTCGTCCCTGCCTCACACTGTCCCTGTTCAGTTCACCGAGTCATTAAAATTAAGAGCGATAACACAATTTGCATCCCTGCCGTGGCGAGCAGTGATGAAGCTTGCGTTCAAATCCACGTCAGTACAAAACACATCCGACAGTGGTAGGTTCACAACAGAAACCCAGCTACAGCACATTCCTGCAGCCACGCTTAAAGGTATGTTCTCACACCCTGCTACACCTGTTGCATGCATTCCCATCATGCCACACACATCAACACACACAAATCCCAGCCTCAGCTGTTCGCCACATGGAGCCCCGTCTACCTGAAACTCCTGACAGATGGAGCCCCGTCTACCTGAAAGGGTTAGGGTTGACAGATGGAGCCCCGTCTACCTGAAAGGGTTAGGGTTGACACATGGAGCCCCGTCTACCTGAAAGGGTTAGGGTTGACACATGGAGCCCCGTCTACCTGAAAGGGTTAGGGTTGACAGATGGAGCCCCGTCTACCTGAAAGGGTTAGGGTTGACAGATGGAGCCCCGTCTACCTGAAAGGGTTAGGGTTGACAGATGGAGCCCCCTCTACCTGAAACTCCTGACAGATGGAGCCCCGTCTACCTGAAAGGGTTAGGGTTAGGGTTGACGGATGGAGCCCCGGCTACCTGAAAGGGTTAGGGTTGACAGATGGAGCCCCCTCTACCTGAAACTCCTGACAGATGGAGCCCCGTCTACCTGAAAGGGTTAGGGTTAGGGTTGACACATGGAGCCCCGTCTACCTGAAAGGGTTAGGGTTAGGGTTAGGGTTGACAGATGGAGCCCAGTCAGTCAGTGAGAGATCAGCAATGCAGAGAAGAAGAAAAGCAGCAGCCCGATTCACCGGCACAACAGAAAATAATCTGAATGAAAACAACACATGTACTTGATTTTACTGAGAGGAAACTACAAAAGCCACGGTTCAGTTTTTATAGAGGATTAAACAGTGTGGTCTACTTTCAGTGTCATAGATGCCATCTGTGTTCCTAACTTACTAATCAGCTGATAGACTAAACATCATGTGAAAGTGTCATGGCCAAAGCAGCAGATCTACTTACTTTAATCATTGTGTATGTTTTTTGGCTCTACTAAGTGAAATGAGACACATCTGTCTGCTCAGTGAAGCAGCAGTAAATGTTTGGGTTCAAGCTGGAGCCCACAAAGTTATGAACTTGTAATTAATGTTCACAAACTGGTAGTTTGTGCATGCCAAGAAAGAAAAATTAAAGAGAGAAAAAAAGCTAAATTAAACAAAAAGAAAGGGCTCAGCTCCCATGATGGGCCTGTTTCACCTATATGGACTCTATGGATTTACTCATTAATATTTTCTAATGTGCAGCAGAGAGGACAACATTATTACACACAAAACACAGCCTTCAAACTGTTTTTTTTTTCCTGCCACAGTGAGACTGATGGCTAAAACAAAATGAGCAGCATGAGCAGTAACACCTCACTACCTCACTGCACCTCCCATGCAAGATAATGGGAAATATTTGAAAACATAATTGATTGAGTGTCTAACTTTTAATGCTTAGACTCTGTTTTTCTTTCACTTTTAACTGTTTTACTCGTCTCCAAGAGAGTCCTGCACAGGAGTTCCTATGTGCCTGGACCGTCTGAGCACAAATGGCAAATAAAAAAAGTCTTGATTCTTGAATCTCTAAGGGAGGCCCACAGACCCTGTATGAGTGCATCCTAATAAGGGTTACACTTGTATCCCCGTCGGCCCCATATATAGGGTCCACATACGCTTCCTATCTGGAGCCCATAACACTGAAACCATCTGTGCCAGTTGCACATTTCAGGTGTCTGGACCTAAGCAGCCCACTTTTAACCTAGACGGGCCACAGTGGTCACGCCAGCTGGACCATCCGTCCTTTTGACCGTTGTGTCTCCATGACAGCGGTGCAGGACCCATGGAAGGACCTGAGACAGCTGCTGCGTTGGTGTTTAATGCATTTACATAGATTGTGATGGTGGATATGAATGAGAAGAGAAGACACAGTCACAGCGGACAGTGAGGTGGCTGAAAGTCATCTCCTGCCTACAGCGTACCCAGTCATGTACAAGGTTAAAGCCTTCACAAAGCGACCAGAACAGTTCTACGAAGCAACAAAAATCACTTCCACTCTCAGCAAATCCACGACAAAGAGAGACACAGGACACCAAAACACAGGACACCATCGACTGAAACACGCGACACCATCGACTGAAACACGCGACACCATCGACTGAAACACGCGACACCATCGACTGAAACACGACACCATCGACTGAAACACACGACACCATCGACTGAACAGACACCACGACTGAAAACACGAAACCATCGACTGAAACACACCGTCGACTGAAACGAAACCTCGACTGAAACACGCGACACCATCGACTGAAACACGCGACACCATCGACTGAAACACACGACACCATCGACTGAAACACACGACACCGTCGACTGAAACACTCGACACCATCGACTGAAACACACGACACCATCGACTGAAACACACGACACCGTCGACTGAAACACACGACACCATCGACTGAAACACGCGACACCGTCGACTGAAACACGCGACACCGTCGACTGAAACACGCGACACCATCGACTGAAACACACGACACCATCGACTGAAACACACGACACCATCGACTGAAACACGCGACACCATCGACTGAAACACACGACACCATCGACTGAAACACGCGACACCGTCGACTGAAACACGCGACACCATCGACTGAAACACACGACACCGTCGACTGAAACACACGACACCATCGACTGAAACACACGACACCATCGACTGAAACACTCCAGGCTCATGGGCCAGAGCGAGCGAACTCTTCCACATGGACTCTCTTCGCTCTAGAGTCGAGACGACACTGGAGCCTACTGGTGGAGCTACCAGAGGCCCGTTTCAAACTGGGACTGCCTTATCATGACTTGTGACTGTGGCTCTTCATTGCGTTCAATGGTGGCGTTGCTACAGGTGATCAAAATGAGTTATTTTAGTGTTTTAGAGTTCTAGTGGTACTGAAGCAGCTCAGTCGGTACCAGAAAGGTTTTCATTTTCAATACCCAGCCCCATGCATAGCACATGAGATTATACATTTCATCACATGACTGCCGGTTAACATGTGTCAGAAATGGCTTCCTCTCTTGTCATCTTTTCAAACAAGGACTTATAAATAAGAACAACCTTTTTTTGAGAATTCAGATACATTAAAATACAGATTATGAGAGCACAATAACAGAAGAATAACAGAAGAGCTCACAATGACAGTAGCAGGAGAGAGAACAACACTCAGTATTACATCATACAGTCATGAAGATTAAATACAAAATATTTGGAGAAAGTAAGGCTGTACATTATGATTCCAAATTCAGCTTCGGCAACAAATCATAAAAACTGTGTACAAAGATCATCTTAAGGGACTACGGTGTTGCAATAAAGAGGCAACGTGGAAGCACAAGTTGAATCAGCATGGTGTCTTCAAGAAGACTTGACCAAAGAAAAGCAGAAGCCTAAAACCACAACTGTCCAACATCAGCACATCCCATCCACCTCATTTCTGAGTGAGGAATGTAAAACGCAAACCCTTCTCCAACACATGTGAATTTCCTGCAGGAAGTGCTGTCACAACACTGGTGGGTTTTGAAAGGAAGATGAAGAATGAGGGAGGAGATCGTTCAATAAGCACCAGCTGAAGATGTGACTTGTATTGCTCTGTACATTTTGCATTATCTCTTTAAACCATAGCGAATCACTTCCGTCACCAGCAAAATAAACACAGCTCTGAATCAGAGATCCTGGTTCCTGCTGACTACATCTATTACATCTGCTCTTAGGTCCATAGGAAAGGTTCTGATTTACAAACTATGAATAAACATAGAGTTTTGATACATTCTCTCCAAGTTCCTGGAAAGCAAACCTGGTGGGGGGGGATGGGGGGTAAATAAAATGACTGCGTTAAAGAAGTCTCATGTGGAAGGAAATTAAGTGGAGACAAAACAAATAAATCAGTCCACAATTTCCTGAAGATCACAGCTGGCTTTTAGCAGCAGATCAGGTGGAGGATGTTGGGTCAAACACATTCGATCACCGAGCTTCTTTAATCAGTGTGCGACTCACACAGGAACCCATCACCATGGCAACTGTGGGTTTCTGTGGCAACAGGGGGAGATACCAAAAATCAACAGAGTGAGTCACTTCCTGTCAAGCATGATCCTTCCTCTTTTGAATCTGCAAGCCCGCGGCCGAGTCAACTCCAGAAGTACCGAAAACAAACAGAAACGGCCGCCGACAGGCTCAGGAAACCACCAACAGGCCACGCCCACTTCTTCATCAGCTCTAAAAACTGACCCACGGAAACAATCTGCTCTCTGTTAAAGATATGCTCATTTTAGACTGTTGAGTTGTGCTTTTTATTCAGCAGAGATTTGTAAAAAATAGACTTGACATAAAAGCAAAACAAATATATAGTCCGTTTGAAATTAGCTCAATACAACACATCAAGATGATGAAATTAAACTGGCTAGAAAGAAAAAACAAGCTACAACTCTGTGTTTGACCTTATTTCTCCACCTGCAGACATCTGTGATATTAGAGCTCATGCTCTTTTTTCTTTTTCTTTTCTTGTCAGATAACAGCAGCCCAGCTTCAATTTAGAATTTTAAATCCAGCTGGAGTTAATTAGATTATGGATTGTAATGAACTGAATTATGAATTGGAATACATTGGACCATGAACTGGAGTGATTAGAGGTCACCTCCGGTACCACAGAATTCGTTGTCTTAGAGGGCAGAAGTCTCACTCTTCTGGGGCTTTGCAGGTCTGTATCCTTCCACACTGCTGGTTTCCTCCAGTTATTCCAGACAAAGCAGACAGGATCACCACTACAATCACCGTCAGCGTTGATCTGTTCCTTGACGGGAACATCGCCTGGAATTTCTCGTGAGAGTCGGCACGTCGACATTCCTCCCTGTTTTGTTTTTACCCTAAATCAGCACCTTCTGAGTGAGTGGGACTTTCCTATCTTTTTTTTTTCAAAACCAAAAGTCTTCGTATCTTCTAAAAATCCCAAATACAGCAGTAACCACTGGTGCTGCCCCCTAGAGGAGACCATTTTTGTGGTACTCAGGTAGCCCAGATTGGACGATGAATGAAACCTAACAGTGAATCAGTACCCTACAAAAGATGCTAAAATTATTTGTGCTACCAAGAATGACAAGTCCAGAAATCCAGCCGTACATGTTCAAGCCCGAATCAGATCAAGAGTATTAAAGCCGTCAACTGGAGGAATCACATTAACCAAGATGACACACCAGCATCTGTTTGGGAGGCTCCTGAAGCTGGATTTCTAAAGTAGTGCACCTAAAGCCAGAAAGGGTTACATTCCATTCTTACTAAAGGCATGTTTATTCCAAGAAAGACATTATGGAAACAAAAACAAAACGGTGGGTACATAGTAGGGATGGGACAGTTACCGGTATTACGGTAAAGCGCTGTAAAATTTTAAGCGATAACGATTACCGTTTATATTTGACTTCATCTCATTATCGCGGCCGATTACCGGGATAATTAATATCAGCCTCATTCAAGTCTGCGAGCGACTAAAGACTGTGTCTCGCGTGAATATGTAGCTTGTAACATCGGCATCGTAACGTGAGCATGGCGGAAAGGTGGTGATAGCACGCAGGACATTTACCAACCCACTAAAAGGACGAAATCCAAGGTCTGGACATATTCTGTTTTTTCTTTCTTTTTAAAGAATGCAGAGGAACAACTGGTGGAGGACAGTTATCTGTCTGCAGAGCACTTGTTTACATTTTATTGTGATTTGTAGAAGCAACTTGAAGGAGCTAAGGCTAATGCTTCAAGCTACTGAGATGTTTGACCAAGAGTAACCTGGTCGACGCGCTTCGCTAACTCACATTTCGTAAACGTTACTATTGCGTGTTGATCGAAAAATGACCGGAACGATGTTCTTCTGATGCAGTTAAAATATTAATTTATTCCAATAACTGGTCCGACAACCATAACGCCGGCAGTTAGCACCACAGTGCTAACAGCTAACCAATAACAGGCAGCTACCTTTATACCTGACCCTCAGGTAACAACACAGCGACACCCACAGACACACAGAGTGAACTACAATTCAGAACAACATATTTGGCTCCTATACAACTGTTTCTTTATTTGCACATTTATACTTATTTAAGGTTCAAGTCCAAAGTTTATTATTTGAACTTGCACTATAATTTTTGTTCCTGATAACTGTTTGCATATTTTGACCTACTATGGTTGTTAAAGTGTTTATTTAAATTTGCACCAGACACATAAGCTTTGTTCCTGTTATTTATTTTGTTCATTTAAAATAAAACCTCTTTCTGTGCCAGTTGTTTCTCCGTTTAATGTGAAAGTTTTATTTTGATAAGATTTGGGCTTCTGATGTTTTAGTATGACAAGAAAATGACAAGATTTTGTGAAATTATTTAAATGTGTGTTTTTTGGACATTTGTACAGCAATTAAGAATACCGAGATAAAATCGTAAAAAATAATTTGGTCACTATAATTGAGATATCACATTGAGATATCACATTTTCCATATCGTTACACCTCTAGTACATAGCAGAGGCTGATCACTCCTTTCCCAGCATGCAGTGGAGAACTTTCACTATTAATATGAACGCAGTGTCCACGTATAACTTGACACTAAACAGACTGTATCGCCGCTTCCCATTGGCTGGATGACATCATGATGCACAGCCAGTGGCGTCCTGATGTACATGACGTGTATCTGGAAGCTGTCGTGGATACACGCATCATGAACTTGCTGTGCCCCGTAGATCTGACCAATCAAGGTAAGCCCCGTCATTATGACAAGTGTTGCACCACCAAGTTTTTAAGATTCGGATACATCATGTTTATTCTGCAGGAAAACACAACAAATCATTCCTTGTTTTTTTTTTTTTGTGAATGGTCACCATTCGCAAAAAATGTGATACCATGTCAAGTAAAGTGCCATACAAACAGCTACCATTGCAATTCACCAGCGACATGCTCTAGTTACACACATACAAGTACAAAAACCACTGTTATCCATTCAACTACACAGTCCTTTTAATTTTATCAGAAAAGCAGATCAAATGCTGAATAAAGGCTCACACTAGTGAAACATGTCTGTGAAAATATGAACACAGCAGTTCAGACTTGTGCTGAAAGTGATATGTGAATATTACCAGGTCCAACCCTGAATGATCGCTGTTGCAATCTGTTGCTATAAAAGCAGAACACTGAACGAGACACGAGGCTGACAGACTCAACCGTTCTCAGATGAATCTTTTTTTAAAAGTCCATATCTGATTGAAAGGAGAGTCTAACCAGTTAACTGTAACGTATGCATGATTGCACAAGTTGAATTGCAAATGCTTCTACTTCACTGACTTGCATAAAAGTAGGTGAGAGACGGTGAGAGACGTCAGTAATGATACTTCTGCTCAGGGCATCTTCCTGCAGATCCTACCGCTTCATTTTTCACATGCTGCCATGAACACTTCACTGGAACCGTTTTTATGAGGCGCCACATGAGGCCAAACACTCTGCAGCACGAAGGGCCCAATCCTGCTGCGACTGAATTACCGTAAACTTACAGAAAACATAACTAAAGTGGACTTTCTGACAGGTCTTGTGTGTAATTATGTCAATGCTGGGGCCAATATCAACCTCATGCACTGCATCAAAGCCAGACTCGTCAGAATCAGAAACATAAAGATGACAGCATACAGTGGAGGAAATAAGTATTTGATCCCCCGCTAATTTTGGCAGTTGTCATACTAAGAAATAAATTAACAGTCTCAGACTTCTATGGCAGCTTTATTTTAACAGTTATAGAAGGAATATTGAAAAAAAAATTGAGAAAATTACATGAAATGAAAAATAAAAATCTATTTGCAAGTCACTGAGGGAAATAAGTATTTGATCCCCTAGTAAAACATGATCTAATACTTGGTGGTAAAACCCTTGTTGTCAGCTGTCAGACGTTTCTTGTAGTTGTTTACTAGGTTTAAACACATCAGGAGTAATTTTCGTCCACTCCTCTCTGCAGATCATCTCCAGATCCTGAAGGTTTTGAGGCTTGGAAACTCTCAGCTTCAGCTCTCTCCATAGATGTTTAACAGGATTAAGGTCAGGAGACTGGCTAGGCCATTCCATGACCTTGATGTGCTTCTGATGGAGCCACTCCTTTGGTTCCTTGGCTGGATGTTTTGGGTCGTTGTCATGACGACGACCCGTCCACGACCCATTTACAATGTCCTTGTGGAGGCAAGGAGGTTGTCACCCAAGATTCTGCGGTACATGGCCCCGTTCATCTTCCCATCGATGCGGTGAAGTCCACCTGTCCCCTTAGAAGAGAAACACCCCCAAAGCATGAGGCTTCCACCGCCATGCTTGACAGTAGGGATGGTGTTTTTGGGGTCATATTCAGCATTTCTCTTCCTCCAAACACGTCCAGTTGAGTTGAGGCTCAGTTTTAGTCTCACCTGACCACAGCACCTTCTCCCAGTCTCTTTCTGAGTCATTAATATGTTCGTTATCAAACCTGAGTCGGGCCTGGACCTGAGCCTTCTGGAGCAGAGGGACCTTGGACCACTGCAGGATTTTAAACCATTGTGTCTCAGTGTATTACCAATAGTTTTCTTGGTGACTGTGGTCCCAGCTGCCTTGAGATCATTAACCAGCTCCTCCCGTGTAGTTCTGGCTGATCTCTAACCTTTCTCATGATCATTGAGACCCCACCAGGTGATATCTTCCATGGAGCCCCCAGCCCAGGTTGATTAACAGTCATGTTCTTCTTCTACTTCTGAATAATTGAACCATCAGTTGTCACCTTCTCATTCAGCTTCTTATGGTTTTGTAGCCCATTCCAGCCTTGTGGAGTTCAACAACTTTGTCCCTGACATCTTTTGACAGCTCTTTAGTCTTGATGGTGGAGATGGTGGAGTATTACTGAGTCTATGGGCAGATGGCTTTTTATACAGGTGACTATCTGGAACAGGTGTCTCTCATGCAGGTAATTACTTCAGTGAGATTAGGAGTATGCCAGTGGTCTGTGGGAGCCAACACTGGTCAAGGTTGGTTTTCAATATTCTTTCTATAACAGTTAAAATAAAGCTGCCATAAAAGTCTGAGACTGTTCATTTATTTCTTAGTATGACAACTGCCAAAATCAGCGGGGGATCAAATACTTATTTCCTCCACTGTAGCTCTGAGTCAAATTCAACTCCAAAACTTCCAGCGTCACGAGCAAAGAGCTCAATCAAGATAAGTGCAACTAAAACCTGGTAAGAACCTTTACTGAATGGACTGATGTCCAAGTTTGAACGTGAACTGTAACAGATTTCAGTCAAAAGCAACAACTGTGTTAATAAAATGCTGCACTTTTCTCCTTTGACTTAAATAACAGAAGAGCAGAATGTTTATTTCTTTATTTTTCTTTTTGATTATTGGTGAAAAAAAGAAGCTAAATCAACACATCTCATATCATTTCTTAAGATATTCTCAATGAAATTATTAAAAACTCCAAGCAGATTCTTTATCAAGTCAAAGACGGCATGATTCTGCCATTTTGTCCACCTTCATCCGCTGAATAAATGCCGATATCAGCCGCAGACGTACAAGCGACTTGTACGCGTAAAGACAATCAGCCTCTTACCTTTTGGCCTCCTCCAGGTGACACAGGTACTCATAGGCCATGTTCTGCTGCCGCCGCTCATCCATCTCCTCCGCCGTGAGCCGCTCCACGCCATCCAGGACAGCTGGAGTCAGACACATATGTACAAACTTACATTTCATAAAAACAGGAGCAAATAAAGACAATAAAAGCTCTAAGTCGCTCACAAAGTCACCCATAAACAACAGAAAGATTAAGATGCTGTATAACATCTTCACTGAGGGCCACATCAGCATCATGGTGGCCCTCCAAGGGCCAGATTGGCAGCATGAATGCAATATAAATCAAAATAAATTAAACTACACTTTGTTAAATAACAGTTTCTGTATTTATTATGTATTCAACTGTCATACATTTAACAATTATTATAATAATTATTATATTAAACTCAGGGTTTGTGGTTGTAAACCTGCTCTCGCTCAGGTGATGGTTAGAAGCAGGAGTGATTGTTTGTTTTTCTTGCAGGCTAAATTTAGCATATTTAGCATATTTAGTCCATTTAGCATACTCTTCACCTTGAGGTACAAACTTGTATTCGTTTTCTCATCGTTCATGAAATTGTCTTCCTTGTGCATCAAATTTTCTTTTCTTGGACATGTTGGGGTTAAATTGTAGAGGCTTTTCTTAAGTTCATCTGTTCTGAAAATCATCTTGATGTCTTGCTCATGGTTATATACTGTTATCTTGTGAATAATGACGAAATGCATTATGGGAGATGTAGTTTATTGTCCATATGCGCCTTAAACCACCATAAGCTTATTTTAAGTCTTAAAATATTGGTTTAAAATTTAAGCCAATAATGCACAAGCTCTCGAGGGCCACATAGAATGACGTGGTGGGCCACATTTGGGCCGCGGGCCTCGTGTTTGACACACGTGCTGTATAAAGTCTAAGTTGTTTGTATAATATTGACTGGTTATCCATTCTACATGGCTTCTCATAACTTCAGCAAACAATGACTCCTTGCAAAAGAAACCAGCCTAGTTTATTAGTCATCTGCCAGTTAACACATGCTCCTAAAACCCCCTCAGGGCTGTATTCCTGCAGGATCACTGGAATCCCATCACTTCTTAGGTGGGAGATTTCTTCCTCGGCAGGTAAAACCGGATTTGGACACAAACTGATGGGAGAATGCTGGAAAAAGATCAGGAATGACTCACAGGGGGCACGACTTCAGACTAAACTAAAAACTAAAAACGAGATTCAAGGACGTGCCTGTGAAGAGTGCTGCCCATATGTGGTGGAGTTTTACTGGGCCATCCACCCATCCATCCAGTCATCCATCCATCCATCCAGTCATCCATCCATCCACCCATCCATCCACCCATCCATTCATCCATCCATCCATCCATCCATCCACCCATCCATCCATTCATTCATTCATTCCCTTCTCCAGAGGATCTAGACATTGTTGGGTGGTTCCTCCATTTGAGTAGTCACAAAAACGTGTTGAAGGGCTGAAACCTGACTAATATGTCCTGTTTCCAGCACAAAAACACTACAGTATCCATTTACTTCAGTGGTAAATTTAAACTTGAATGCAACTTGACAAAAGGAGTTTTTAAAAAAGTTGTGTGAACTGTGAAAGCAGGCCTCCCTCCCTCTGCTTTAGATTATTGTAAAAGAGGCGGAAGTTATAAGAGAGCATGCTGTCAGGAGGTGAAACCCAGACCTGACTCTGAAAGCGTCGCCCTTATGAAATAAACTTTTTTTTTTCAGGAGATTTTGGAGAGTTTAGTGTCGGCAGAGAGCGGACCGGGCCGCCGGAGCAGTGAGAGAGGAGGGGGAGGACGCCACGGTACCGGGACCGGGACCGGGACCTGAAAGGTGGGCAGAAGGAGGTGAAAACTTACAGCCATATCTCGGCCGGAGCCCGTCCGTCTCCTCGGAGGCTGACATGCTCCTCTCTGCGCTCCACGACTCAGATAATGAAGAAGTTCACAGGCGGTCCTGCCGGTCCACTTTCCAGACTGTCCGGAGCTTCAAAACGCACGACACCGACGGAAAAACAAAACAAACCAAACGGTAAAGGGGACCTCTCGGCCCTCTTGTTCCTCCTGTGAACAGTTTGAGAACAGAGAGGAGTTTTTTTTTCTTCTTGAAACCTCACTGATGTCACTGGGTGTGTTCTTAATCCTGAAGTATGCGTTTCAGGAAACTGGAGAGACTGCGGGCGCAGCGCCTCCTGCTGGACACCCGAAAAAGACCCCCTCAGGATCCAATGGAGTACAATCAAACTTTATTTGGATTTTCAGGCAACTTGTGCTTTAAAGAATTAAAAACAAGACAACAGATCTAGATGTGGTCAAACCTGCAGCAAATCATTTACAAAAAAAAGGCACAATCACCCACATAATCTCACCAGTCACTTTATTAGGTTTTCCTGTTCAGTTGCTTCTTAACACAAATAGCTAATCAGCCAATCACATGGCAGCAAGTCTGCATTTAGGCATGTAGAGCTGGTCAAGAGGACTTGCTGAAGTTCAAAGCAAGCGTGCGGACGTGGCATGGTTGCTGATTGTAGTGTGGACAAAAATACCTGATTGATGTCAGAGGTCAGAGGAGAAAGGGCAGGCTGGTTAGAGCGGATAGAAAAGCAAGACTAACTCCAATAACCTCTCATTACAACCAAGCTATGCAGAATACCACCTCTGAACGCACAACACGCCTGACCGTGAAGCAGATGTTCTGCAGCAGCAGAAGACCACGCCAGGTGCCACTCCTGTCAGCTAAGAACAGGAAATAGAGACTACAATTCAACAAAACTGGACACAAGAAAACTTTTCTTGGTCTAGTTAGCCTGGAACAACTTGAGCTGTCGTTTAAAACCATCCAGACTTTCAGCTGGCCTCAGGTCTTCTGGTGGATCGTGACTCAAATGTGGGCCATAATAGCAAAAGGAGACTTCAGTGTATGTTTATGTCCTTACTCTGAGAATAATGAAAAGTCCGCCACCAGAGGACTCTGAGAGTTCGAGGAGGTTCATGAGAATCACTCAAGTCTGACAAATGAGGAGAGAAAACGTTACGAGGTTTGTAAGTCAGTAAAAGGTTCTTAGAATCAATCCTGAAGTAAAAAGGTCACCAGTGCAGAGATTTCAGAAACAGATATAATATGTGCTCTCTTCCTGTTTTTAATCAGCATACCTGCTGCTCAGTTTTAACTGTAACTGAAATCCTCTTCCTGGGGAGACCAGAAAGAAGAGCATTGCAGTAACCCAGTCTGCAGTTATGAAAGCATGGACCAGTGTCTCCGTGTTGGTTCAAGGGAGAAACAGTCTGAATCTGCAGATATTTTTCAGCTGGTAAAATGTACTTTTAGTGACAGTTTTGATATGAGACTCCAAACTAGGTCTGAGTCCAGGTGAGTCTGAGGGTTTTTACTTGATATCTTGGATTCAGTGCTAGGGGTTTGCACATTTATTTTGATGCATCATCCGATACAAACAACCTTTAAAAGATACGTCATGTATGATACGTCATATACAAAAAGTTCTTCTTCAATCAATCAGTCAATGAACAAATAAAATGATGTATATAATACAAGGAAAGAACCCCAACAAACATGAAGGAATCATATGACAAAGGCTTCACTGGTTCGTGTCAGTGCTTATCGTCTAACCTGATGATGTTAGTTTATTAGGTTTATTAGTTTATTCAAAGACACTTAACTGCTCAGACTATAAAGAGACTGTGGACACAAGTGTTCCAGACCATCTTAAAAACCATTCTTGGAGATCTGAATCATCCTTGGATCCATTAAAACCTGCAGCACCGTCCAATAGCGATCCCAGGACACAGTAAAGAGAAGGTTGTCCTCCTAACATCTCAGCATTTCATTGTAAAGTCAATAACTGTGCAATTTCATGTCACATAATATGCATTGACAGTATTTTGGATAATTACAGATGTATATCAAAGTCAGAAAAGTTGGTACATTTATTTGCTTGATTTGAAATATGTGTTCAACAGTGATGTCACAATATCCTGCAAATCTGAGCAGCTCAATGAAAGTGTCATTTTCAAACCGGGCTGTAGCGTGACGACTAAAGAGTCATTATAGAATTGCCAATAACGTTTGGATCAGCAAGTTTTTGTTCTGCAAAACCGACAGTAGTCATTCACAAGTGTTCCTACTCCACTGCATGACACTTTGGACGTGTTTGGTTGAAATTGGTTTGGTTGAGTCTCTGTCGATGTTGCATGCTCTGTTTCCCTGATCGTTGTATGAAACCAATCAGGGTTCGATTGTTGTATGAAACCAATCAGGGTATGATTGTTGTATGAAACCAATCAGGGTATGATTGTTGTATGAAACCAATCAGGGTATGATTGTTGTATGAAACCAATCAGGGTATGATTGTTGTATGAAACCAATCAGGGTATGATTGTTGTATGAAACCAATCAGGGTATGATTGTTGTATGAAACCAATCAGGGTATGATTGTTGTATGAAACCAATCAGGGTACGATTGTTGTATGAAACCAATCAGGGTACGATTGTTGTATGAAACCAATCAGGGTACGATTGTTGTATGAAACCAATCAGGGTACGATTGTTGTATGAAACCAATCAGGGTACGATTGTTGTATGAAACCAATCAGGGTATGATTGTTGTATGAAACCAATCAGGGTATGATCGTTGTATGAAACCAATCAGGGTACGATTGTTGTATGAAACCAATCAGGGTACGATTGTTGTATGAAACCAATCAGGGTATGATTGTTGTATGAAACCAATCAGGGTACGATTGTTGTATGAAACCAATCAGGGTATGAGGGTATGATTGTTGTATGAAACCAATCAGGGTATGATTGTTGTATGAAACCAATCAGGGTATGATTGTTGTATGAAACCAATCAGGGTATGATTGTTGTATGAAACCAATCAGGGTATGATTGTTGTATGAAACCAATCAGGGTACATCGTTGTATGAAACCAATCAGGGTATGATTGTTGTATGAAACCAATCAGGGTACGATTGTTGTATGAAACCAATCAGGGTACGATCGTTGTATGAAACCAATCAGGGTACGATTGTTGTATGAAACCAATCAGGGTACGATCGTTGTATGAAACCAATCAGGGTACGATCGTTGTATGAAACCAATCAGGGTACGATTGTTGTATGAAACCAATCAGGGTATGATCGTTGTATGAAACCAATCAGGGTATGATCGTTGTATGAAACCAATCAGGGTATGATTGTTGTATGAAACCAATCAGGGTATGATCGTTGTATGAAACCAATCAGGGTATGATTGTTGTATGAAACCAATCAGGTATGATGTTTGTTGAAACCAATCAGGTATGATTGTTGTATGAAACCAATCAGGGTATGATTGTTGTATGAAACCAATCAGGGTATGATTGTTGTGTGAAACCAATCAGGGTATGATTGTTGTATGAAACCAATCAGGGTATGATTGTTGTATGAAACCAATCAGGGTATGACTGTTGTATGAAACCAATCAGGGTATGATTGTTGTGTGAAACCAATCAGGGTATCATTGTTGTATGAAACCAATCAGGGTATCATTGTTGTATGAAACCAATCAGGGTATGATTGTTGTATGAAACCAATCAGGGTATGATGGTTGTATGAAACCAATCAAGGTATGATTGTTGTATGAAACCAATCAGGGTATGATTGTTTTATGAAACCAATCAGGGTATGATTGTTGTATGAAACCAATCAGGGTATGATTGTTGTATGAAACCAATCAGGGTATGATTGTTGTATGAAACCAATCAGGGTATGATCGTTGTATGAAACCAATCAGGGTATGATTGTTGTATGAAACCAATCAGGGTATGATCGTTGTATGAAACCAATCAGGGTATGATTGTTGTATGAAACCAATCAGGGTATGATCGTTGTATGAAACCAATCAGGGTATGATTGTTGTATGAAACCAATCAGGGTATGATTGTTGTATGAAACCAATCAGGGTATCATTGTTGTATGAAACCAATCAGGGTATGATTGTTGTATGAAACCAATCAGGGTATGATTGTTGTATGAAACCAATCAGGGTATGATTGTTGTATGAAACCAATCATATGATGTGTATGAAACCAATCAGGGTATGATTGTTGTATGAAACCAATCAGGGTATGATTGGTTGTATGAAACCAATCAGGGTATGATTGTTGTATGAAACCAATCAGGGTATGATGTGTTGTATGAAACCAATCAGTGTGAAACCAATCAGGTATGATTGTTGTATGAAACCAATCAGGGTATGATCGTTGTATGAAACCAATCAGGGTATCATTGTTTGTATGAAACCAATCAGGGTATGATTGTTGTATAAAACCAATCAGG
The DNA here is from genome assembly GCA_018398805.1 of Hirundichthys speculiger. Taxonomy (NCBI): domain Eukaryota; kingdom Metazoa; phylum Chordata; class Actinopteri; order Beloniformes; family Exocoetidae; genus Hirundichthys; species Hirundichthys speculiger. Next base: position 28,689 of record JAGFBZ010002391.1, on the reverse strand, counting down.
GTATGATGGTTGTATGAAACCAATCAGGGTATGATTGTTGTATGAACCAATCATGGGTATGATTGTGTATGAAACCAATCAGGGTATGATTGTTGTATGAAACCAATCAGGGTATGATTGTTGTATGAAACCAATCAGGGTATGATTGTTGTATGAAACCAATCAGGGTATGATTCGTTGTATGAAACCAATCAGGGTATGATTGTTGTATGAAACCAATCAGGGTATGATTGTTGTATGAAACCAATCAGGGTATGATTGTTGTATGAAACCAATCAGGGTATGATTGGTTGTATGAAACCAATCAGGGTACGATTGTTGTTTGTCAATCCAACAGCATCCAGAGGCAGTTTCTTCTGCGTCTGTTGCTTCTGCCTTCTGGAAATCAAAGTCAAATCCAGAGGAACCAGTCTAATTCTGTGTATTGAAGAAGAAAATAAATGGCTGGCCAGACTTGTGTTTTTCTTTTCTTTTCTTTCTCTAATACAAGAGCATACATGTAGCCTAAATATTTTTTGACAAGTTGGCCAACATTTCTAGAAATCTTTATTTGTATCCATCTTCAGTAATATTCTAATTTTCTGGGATGCTGAATTTGGGATTTTCATTAGTTGTCAGTTATAATAATCAATGTTAATAGAAATAAACACTTGAAATATGTCAGTCTGTGTGTAATGAATTAATTTAATATACAGGTTTCACCTTTTGAATGGATTTACTGAAATAAATCAACTTTTTTATGATATTCTAATTTTATGACCAGCACCTGTAGGCCAAAGGACACCTGCACACACAGACTGCAGGTGGGGCTTGAGCACCCCCCCCCCCCCCCCCCCCCCCCCCCAGCTTGACCAGTTGTCTTTCTGCAGAACCACCACTGAGCAGCTGTTTCACAATCAAAAGTATCTCTTTTATGTCAAGTTATGATTTTGCAGGTGTTGCAATTTTAGAAAAAAGTTTGTGATTTTTTTTTTTTTTTTTTTTTTTTTTTTTACCAAAAAAAAATTGCAAAAATTTGGGAACTTTCCGAAAAAGCACAGTTGTGTTTTTACAACATAAACTCGTGATTTGATAAGTTGAGTTGGGAAAATTTGAGGTTTTATGAAAAAAAGATATTTTATAACGAAGTTCTGATATTGTGAAATTTGTGATCTTAAAGCATAAAGTTGTAATTATATTTTTTTAAATGTTGTGATGTGAAAGTCAATATTTTTACAACCAAATGTTCCAATGATAAGTTAAAATATTCACAATTTTGTAAAATGTTATTTTACAGAAAAATGTTGTAATTGTAATACATTAAGTTAGTTATACAAAATTAGAAATTTTTCCACATTAATTCATGAATTTGCTTTTTTTCAAAAAGTTAGAATTTTGAAAAGTTTGAGTTTTATGACTAAAAATGGCTTTTTATAAAACAGGACTCTAAATTTGTGATTTTTCATCAAAAGATGCTTTTTTTTTTAACCACTAAAAGTTGCAATATTAATTTAAAAACTTGTGAAACTAGTTACTTTTACAATGAACTTATCAAGAAACGTGCTGTAGATATATTATAGCAACTTTATAACTGGAGTGCTTTTCTCTTGGCCCCTAAAATGTCTGCGCGTGGCCCTGCAGGGATGAGTTTCTTTTACACATCTGCAGAAACACAGTTTCAGTTCATCTGTGTGCCTTCTTCACTTGAAGGGCGTGAACTGAGCTCGTGCAGGTTTGAATCCAGCCCCCGCGGTGCAGCTTTTCGGGCGGGGTTTTACGCGTCTATAAGAAGGGAGAAGGTCTGGCGCGTGGAGGTAGAGTCTCCTGTGGAGCTGCCTGAACCCTCCGCTCCTCCAGACCCTGATCTGCTCCCTCCTGTCTGGACCTTCGCCCTCCTTCTCCTCCTTCTTCCTCCTCTTCCTCCTCTTTCTCTTCTTCCACCTGCACCAGAACCATGCGCTCCAGGGCGCTCCGTGTCCGCGCGCGCTGCTGCTCCTCGGCCTGCTGACCGTCGGGTGTCACGGTGGTCCCGGTCAGACGTCACAGCAGGTCTCCGCTGAGGACTTTGAAGTGGACAAAGCAGAACCGGCCGCAGACAGAGATCTGGTCAGTATCAGCAGGGAAATGAGGTGTTTTATGTAAAAATGGGAAATGCTGAGGAGATTCTGACAAGACAGTTGCAGGAAGCAACAACTTTGGCACGATTCTGATTTTGTTTGGTGTTTTTGATGATGATGATGATGATAACTGTTGACCTTATTTTTTTCTTTTGATTGATCAAAAGCACGTTAATACGCTCCATGTCAAAAATATACCTGTCTCCACATGTGGAGCAGTCAGAGAGACTCAAAGATGTTAACAGGAAGAAATTTCAAACTGGAAAACTGATTTGAACTGATGCTAAAAGCCTGTGATGTTTCAGTTTGTTGGAAAAAGTCTGTACACTTTTCAAATCTCCTCTTCAGAATAAGCTTGTGTTTCTAAATATAAGGGACCTCATCCAAATATTTGAGGCTGAAGTTTAACTTCATTGATTTGCCATAAAATAACTGAATTGTCAGTTTTGAAAGAATTGCTGCATCACACAATAATATTATCCTGAGGTTATTTTAGAAACACTGACAGTGCATTATCCTTTTATTATCTGCTACCAGTTTTTGTATTTTTATGGGGGAGTTACATCTTGTCTCTTGTACTTTTAATGTCTCTTCTGATGTGCTTTAATTCCTTTTGCACCCGTGCAAGTAGTTGCGTAAAAGCCTTAATGACATGAAAAGGCGTTTTCTTGAAGCCGAACCTTTCCTCCCTGATGTGGCCTCTTTGCTCCACAGGTGGAAGCGTTGGAGGTCCTGCTGGGCCAGATGCATCACCGGGTTTCTTCTGCAGAGAAAAGAGGGAGCATCCCACTGGTAATTCAGCATTTTTTCACATCTTTTATGTGCTTGAATAACTAATATACAAAAACACGCTGAGTCATTATTCTTTATCACATACATCCCTCCACTGCTTTTTAATTAAACTCGTTAGCAAAGGATACCTGCCATTAATTAAAAGAGAAGCAAAATGTCAACAGCAGTGTTTTGCTCTGTGCAATTATAGACTAATAAAGATAAGTGCTCAGTTTCAATTAGCTGAAAGAGGGAAACTTAGAGGCTGCAAACACCTTTCAGTCCTCCTGATCAGTGAAAATAAATTGGCCTGTTGCTTCCAGGTTCAATTTGAGCTAATTAACACAATCTAATTATTTTGCTGAAAAATGCTGGAGGGATGTAAATCCCTTCTAAGTTCTGTCTCACTCTTTTTTAATTTATAAAACCAATTCAATAAAAAGAGGAAAAAGATGATGGATCAAAGTTAATGTAATGTAATGTAATGTGATTTGATCGTTTCTCCTCCTGCCAGTGCGGCATGGGTGACCGCTGCGCCATGAAGTTCGGACCTCGCATTGGGAAGCTCTGCGACTGCAGAAGAGGAGCCACCTGCAACTCCTACCTGCTCAAGTGCATCTAAGCACCTGAGGACTTTGAGTTTTGGTTTTGTATCTGCAGGGCTGAACATCCTTCAGCTGTCTCTCAATAACTGTCTGTGTCATATCATTTATCCTCCTGGTCTGCTGTTGTTGTCAGAAGATGAGCATGTCCGTTTCTACTGCTGACAGTCCTGATTATGTCCTGTAGCACGTACTTATGTGACGTTCAATAAACAGAAGGGTCATCATGTCCTTTTGTTGTTTGGTTTGCTCACATTGTTTATATAAGATCTCAGAGAGCTTGTTGTTCTAAATGTGATTTCTAACGTTACTTTCATTTTATAACCCCAGTTCCAAAAAAGTTGGGAGACTGTGTAAAATGTAAATAAAAACAAAATGCAATGATTTGGAGTTCTCATAAACCTATATTTTATTACCAGTAGAACATAAATAACATATCAAATGTTGAAACTGAGACGTTTTATACCATTTCATGGAAAGCTCATTTTGACTTTGATGGCAGCACATCTCAAAAAAGTTGGAACAGCAGCAACAAAAGGGTGAAAAAGTAGCCTAAAAATAAGCAGCATATAAATCAAAAACAAATGAAGGAGCATTTGTCAACTAATTAGGTTAATTGGCAGCAGGTCAGTAACATGAGGAGCATCTCAGAGAGATGGAGCCTCTTGGATGTAAAGATGGGCAGAGCTTCACCAATCTGCAACAAACTGCATCCACAAATTGTGCAACAATTTCATAAAAATGTTCCTTCAATGTCAGATTGCAAAGACTTTGAAGATCCCACCATCTACAGAACATAATATCAACAAATTCAGAGAGTCAGGAGGAGTGTCTGTGTCAGGAGGTGTCAAGACTGAAGGTCAAAACTGGATTCAATTCAATTCAATTCATTAATACTTTATTAATCCCCCAAGGGGGAAATTCAAGAAGAAGGAATTTCAAGATTTCAGTGTGTGGATGATCGTGATCTTCAGGCCCTCAGGCAGCACTGCATTAAAAACAGACATGATTCTCTCCTGGACATCGCTGGACCCAGAAATCACTGTCTACGAACACAGTTCACTGTCTGATCCACAAATGCAAGTTAAAGCTGCATCATGTGTAGAAGAAGCCATATGATCCAGAAACACTACTGTCTTCTCTGGACCAAAGAGAAGACAACTGTGGAAAACTGTTCTGTGGTCAGATGAATCAAAATGTTAAATTCTTTTTAGAAACCATGAACACTGTGTCCTGCAGACTAAAGAGCAGCGGGACCATCCAGCCTGATATCAGCAGACCGTTCAACAGTTCATCATCTCTGATAGTACGGGGTTGTATTAGTGTCAATGTTGTGGGCAGCTGGAACATCTGGAAAGGTTTCAGAGCAACATCTGCTCCCATCTGGACAACATCTCTTTCAGGGAAGATCTTGCATATTTCAGCAAGACGATGCTAAACCACATACTGCATCCATAGCAACAGTATGGCTTCACAGGTGAGAGTCCAGGTGCTGAACTGTCCTGCCTGCAGTCCAGACCTTTAACCAACAGAAAACATTTGGCATCAAATAACTAAAAAATCTGGCAACAAAGATCCAGGACTGTTGAGCAGCTAGAATCCAGGATCAGACAAGAATGAGACAATATTCCTCTACAAAAACTCCAGAAACTGATCTCCTCACTTCCCAGAACTTAACAGACGGTTGGTTGAAAGAAGAGGAGATGATACATGATGGTAAACATCACCCTGTTCCAACTTTTGGGATGTGTTGCTGTCGTCAAAATTAAAATGAACAGATATTTTCCAATTAAATGGTAAAATGTCTCAGTTTCAACATCTGATATGTTTTTTATGTTCTACTGGGAATAAAACATGGATATGGATTTATAAGATTTTCAAATCATTGCATTCTGCTTTTATTTATATTTTACACAGCTTTCCAACTTCTTTTGGAACTGGGGTTGTAGAATCAATGTGTCATCACAAATTTCAAATTGTCACTTAGAAATATGAGAAACTTTGTTATATCAGGTAATTGAAAGACGGCCATTTCTACCAGAACTTGATCAGTTCTGACTTTAACTGTTCATGAACTCTTATTAAACTTAAGAAAAGACATTGAAACCTTTCACCCAGTGGGTGCTGGGGGGAGCTTTCTTGGATTTCCCGTTGAGTTGCAGGCAACATCTTGTTTGTAAGGAAGAAAATGGTAAAACAAAGTGTTCAGGTCCCAACTGAGTCCAGTTTTCTGCAAGCCCACAAATTTCTACATAATGGGAGACAGGTACATCAGGTGAATGCATGTTGGTCTTTGTTGTGAAACACCTTGTCCAGGACCTGTGAGTGATGTGAAAGAATAAAACATATGGAAGAGGTACTGCATTTATCACAATCTGATACACCTGGACAACCTGACCTGTGACAAACGAACTCTGTAAGGCTGTTACCTGTGTCATTCTTCCTGAATACAAGAGTTCTGCTGCTCAGCCATCTGTGGTCAAATGTTGTCAATTAACCTATCAGGAGCTTCCGAAGCCATGACATCATCATCAGTCTTTACCATAGTGTTTTAAGGTTTTTTTTTTTTTTTTACTTTTTATTTATTTTGCTTATTTTCAACTCCACAACAATGCAATAGCTACAAGGGGAGGTAACAAAATAAATAAATAAATAAATTTAAGCGTGTTTTAAGGTTTAGTAATCTGAGTGTTTATAAACTTCTGATTTTGAATGAAGCAATGAAACATTATCTAAAAAAAAGAATCTCTCATTATTCTGGCATTTAGCAAATAGAAATAATTTTGTTAATCCTAGCTGACCTAAAACAGGAAAAGTTTAGACTTGTTTAATGTCACACTGAGAAAAAAAGGTTGCCTTTTTATTCAGTGTGTGTAAACTTTCAGCTGGTTTCAGCTGTGTATCTTTATTTCCAGCCTACTTTACATTAGATTGTCAGACGTGCAGTACTTGAGTCTAGGAATCAAACTTGAGTCGGACTCGAGCGCCGGTTGGAAGGACTCGTGACACAGCTGCAGCTGCAGCCCAATGATGTTAGAATGGAGTTAAGGTCCAGATGAGCTTTCAGTTTAACTTTTTATTTGTAAGATAATGTAAGTCTTGATTCTGACTAAACTCAGACTCAAAGTCAAGGCCAGCCTATCTTCTTTAAATCTTACCTCATATTTCTGTTTCACATATTCGCCTCTTCTGCTGTAACAGCTTCAGTACCGATCTTCAAATTAGTCCCTAATCTTTTTCCACTATGACTGAAAAAAATCCCCATATTTTACACATTTTATTTTATTCCATAGTGCAAACCTTTTTTTAACATTACATTAGATTGCTGTCTGTCCGTTTTGCTGGGATCCAACACGTGCAAACAGTATCTGTTGTAAATTAAGAACTTTTAAAGTGACACAAAGGAACTCGGTGAGCTCCATCAGTGCTGATGTGCGACGGTGCTGTGAACTGATGCACAGCTGCAGCGAACTGGGACAGGAGCCCAAAGATCATTTAGGTAAATAGAGACGGGGACGTGCAGGAACGAGATATTTCCTAAAAATGATCAAATACTCCTTCAAATAAAACTGAAATCTATCTATCCATCCTGATAGATACAGATTCAATCTGCTGCTGTATGAACCTTGGTCATCACCTTATAATATCAAAGAAAACTGTAAAATGATAACAGTATTTGGTTTATTTCTTTTTTTTTTTTTTTTTAGAAAATGTCAAAATCAACCATACAGTAAAAAACATGATTTATGAACAACTAATGGTTACACACAGTACTGAGATGTAGAAACAACAGACAGTCATGTGACAGATGTGTGTGTTCAAGAGGGGACCCAGATGTTGCCGTGGGTGTCGGGTGCCTGACTGTGGGGAATATTCCAGATCCACGGCCGGTCTGAAAGCACAGAGCGAAAAGAGGTGACTTAATTTAAATGAATACTTCGATTACAAAATAAAAATGACATTTTATGTTCTGGACATGACGGCAACACTTGCTCCTACTGTCATCTTAAATCAGTGTTTAAGATTAGTTCAAGTTTTCTTTGATTCCTTTTCACACAGTTTAATTTTAAAATAATAAATAAATAAATAAATTAGTTCAAATATTCAATATTTTTTCCACATAAGACAGTAATAAGATTAGTGTTTGTAGAATCAGTCTCCAAGCCTGCTTGCTGGATTTTACACACCTGTGATTGTGGAAGTGAATGGAACATATCTGTGATTTTGCACATACACATACCTTTTGGAGAGTAGCTCGTAGGCGGGAGGTCAAAGGGCACCAGGAAACCAGAGGTGGATGACGACACAGGAAATGGATTTTTATCAACAGGGAATGTCTTCATGTCCTATAAGAAAACAACGATGACAACAGATCACTGCAAATCAGCTACGTACAGCAACGCACACCTGAATCAGACAGCACGTTTAGCGCTGGTGAACAAATAACGCTTGATTGTAAAGTCACCGGTGTCACGTCTGCCTGAAACAAACATGGTGGAGTAACAGCATCAGTGTGTCTGTGCGTGGCACTCACAAAGGCTGAGGGCAGGTAGAGGACTCCCAGCTCATATGAACGCACCATCACCTGAGTGTTGTTCTTCTCCAGTGCACCCCACGCTGCCTTGGACAGGTTTGCACTGGTTTACATGAAAAAAGACAGGACACGCATGCATATTTTTGCAGAAGAAAAAAAACATGTTTTTCTGTAGATTAAGACTTTTGTCATTTGCTGATTATTCACTGGAAATTCCCCACAGTAAAAAAAAAACAAAAAAAAAAAAACACACACACCTTGTAACGAGGAACCAGGCGAGCTGTGTGAAATCTGGTGACACCCTCATGTATGTCTTGATGTGTGGCATGGCATGACTCCTTCCTGTCTCATTTGCCTTCCAGCGACTACACACAAACACAAAAATACACACACACAGTATTTCCATGGATGTGGTCAGTTTAACTTGAAAGAAAGTAGTTTTGATGATGTTTAGTAAACTTAGCTACACTTATCCAGTACATACCCTTCTCTCATAACTCATTCAAACTTCAATGCAATAACACTTGTTTAGCATGAGCAGAATCAGCGATACAGGCTCATAAACGACAAGCACAGTGATGTAAGAATGAGTATCTAAGCTCATTAAGTAGTTTTCAAAGCCACGCATCAATAAAAATCAGTATATAAAGCATCTCTCTTTGGAATTAAATGAGCAGGTTTATAAAAGAGGTCCTGGTCCAGCACCTCTTTGTTTCAAAGCTGGACTAGTATTCATCGAGCAAGTGATTTGTGCAGATCAGTTGATCAAGTTTCAAGATCCTGTGTGATAATAAAAAGCATCACTTAATCTGACTAAGTGAACAGAAAAGACTGCAATCATAATAGTCAACAGGAAGCGACCAGCGGGACTGAATTTTCCTCAGGAAGAGAACTTACTGGAAATAGGAGTGGAGCCAGAGCTGTTTCTGAGCTGTCTGGATGCTGTAAGGAAGAGAGCCTCCAGCTGGGGAGCAAAAGATTAATCACTTAAAAAAAAAATCAACAGCTTATTCAAATCTTCACATTATTGCGTTACAGCCAACTTTTTCATAAAGGTTGGCATGCAACAACAGGGGAGTATCATGGCTGGTTATCCAGGCTGAGTCTTCAGAAGAGTTATGAGGACAGGTTCAGATATTCTAATAATTTAGTAGTTATGTTTCTCAACATCAAATTTCAAAAACATTTATGGATTTCATTAAGTGCAGAACATAGCATTATGAGGACATTCAAATAATGTAGAGAAGTCTCTGTACGTCAGCGACGCAGCTGAATGCTAATGTTACCTGGATGACATCTCTTTAAAAAGGTACAAAAAAGGATGAACAAGATGTAAAAAGGGGTTTCAACATTAAGGATGACCATTCTCACCTGGGTAGCCTTCTAAACTTGTTCTTACATCTTCTACTGAGGGATACAGCTGCAAAAAGAGCACCTCATTAGCTTCTACCTTTAGAAAGCCAGAGATTTTTAATATTGAAAGACAGACTATGTAAATTTTGATAAACAGTGGTCAAACACGTCTGTCTGGTGTTGCTAAGAATTCAAGTAGAGCTAAGTTACATGATCAGTGAATCTGTCTCATCAGGATGTGTTTATTCATCTTTCCACATCAAAAACAAATAAGAAATGTTAACTTCTCCATCAAAAGTTACATAGTTTTGACTTTTAGACATATATGAGGTACATATTTTTCCATATTTGTAGGTCATGAAGCTGATTAAGTGAAGAACAAACCAAGTGTACAGGCGGGTCGGGACGAAGAGAGGACTTTCCTAAAGTGGTCAGCGTGCGCTGAAACTCCCCCGCTAACCATTTGGTCTTATCCAGTCCCATAGAGCCGATACTGGAGAACTGGCCAATCACGGGCCACCTTTCCTCACCAGGAATAGGACTTGTGTGTTCGGACAAGAGCTGTAAAAATAAAAAGATAACAAAAATAAAATAAACACGGGAAGATGGGAAACTCTAGCTGGTTGAGACCTTTTACAGCACATGCTGTCACAATCTGGAGAATACTTAATAATTAGGATGAAATTAGACTTCACACAGCTTTCTAGCATTCGCAAATGAATCTGGTCAGTGATGTCATCTGTTAATGTAGAAAATGCAACCATGTTCCAAATTACATTTCTGCTATAAATGCTGAAGATTCTGTTGCAAAGACTAAGAGATATTTTTGCCTATTTGACTGTTATAAGCATTTATTTTCATGACTAAAACCTGCAGTGACTTCAGAATAAAAGAGAAATGAAAACAAGGAATAGTAAAGATAACGAAAACTCACTCAGGTTTAATTAATGGCACAGCAAGCTCTCTAATACGAGAAACAAAAAAGTATCTCACACTAATATTTCCACAGCATCCTGGTTTAAAACCTAATTTAATTAGAAGAAACTAAGTGTCCACTCAGAACTTTTTTAGCTGCAAATGGAATTTCAGACGGTAAAATGTCCTAAAAATATTTAATGCCGTCATTTTTGTGGCAAAAATGAGGTTGTTCAAGAGGAGCAGACCGGAGCTCTTTACCTTCCTCAGCCTCAGGTGGCCCCAGCGCTCCATGTTTGGTCCTACGTACCTTCCTGGGGTTGATCCAACCAAATACACCCTGACAACAGAGCAAGATGGGAGCGTGCTACAAACTAAATGTTTTTTTGTTTTTTTTTTAATATTATGAAAGTGTGTCTGAACCTATTTACCTTGTCTCGGACAAGTCATGCTCTTTGATTCGCTGGATCCACTCCTCGAGTTCTGGTGAGCGGTAAGAAGCCAGGTACTCCAACAGATCCCTCTTAAAAAAGGTGGGCGACTCGCCTGCACTTGGACTGCTTCCCTTTGGTAACCGTGGAAACAGAGGGCTCATCCACATCCTAGTTTTTGAGAGAAACAGGTTCAGGATGGCAGCTGAAAAACCAAACGTTCCATCAAAAGTCAAAGTCAAGCTACGGCCGGGCAATTCATGGAAAAAATCAATCAAAACACGATACTCAGAACCTGTAACCAACCTAACTGTGTCCATGTCAATTATTTTAGTTGTTTGAAATATTCATAGTTCATCTGCATCCATTTCACTTGACTCATTTTAAAATCACAAAGGTATGCACCCTGCCATTAGGGAAATATCCCAGCTGTAATCGTTGAGCATATCAAAGCAGAGATAAAACTAAAATATAATAATCACTGGCTCATTGTAATTGAGGTAATGCATGAGGACGTCTTCTGCTAATGTGGTTTATATAATTCAGTCTATATTACGGATGGAAACGTTACCGGTATTACGGTAAAGCGCGATTAAATTTTATGTGATAACGATTACCGTTAATGTTTGACTTCATCTCATTATCGCGGTCAAATACCAGGATATGTAATATCAGCCTCATTCAAGTCTCACGAGTGACTTGCGTGAACATGTAGCTTGTAACATCGGCATCGTAACGTGAGCATGGCGGCGGTGATAGCACGCAGGACATTTACCAACCCACTAAAAGGACGAAAGGTCTGGGCATATTTTAGTTTTTTTAAGAATGCAGAGGGACAACTGGTGGAGGACAGTTATCCTGTATGCAGAGCACTTGTTTACATTTTATTGTAATTTGTACAAGTAACTGTTTCTTTATTTGCACATTTATACTTATTTAAGGTTCAGCTTAAAGTCCAAAATTTATTTCATTTGAAGTTGCGTTATAATTTTTATTCCTGATAATTGTTTGCATATTTTGACCTACTATGGTTGTTAAAGTGTTTATTTAAACTTGCACCAGAGAAATAAGCTTTGTTCCTGTTATTTATTTAATTCATTTAAAATAAAATCTCTTTCTGTGCCAGTTTTCTGCCCTTTTAATGTGAAAGTTTCATTTTGATAAGATTTTAGGTTCTAATGTTTTAGCATGACAAGAAAATCACAAGATTTTGTGAAATTAGTTTAATGTATGCGTTTTTTGGGCATTTGTACAGCAATTAAGAATACCGCGATAATATCGTAAACCGTGATAATTTGGTCACAGATATCTAATTTTCCATATTGTCACAGATTCACAGATGCTCGGTTGTTGAAGACCCACCCTTGTGTCTTCTGGTACCAGTCGGCTCTGATGAGGTTGGAGGTGAGAATGATAACTCTGAAGCCTTCCTCATACCACAGCAACATCATCTTCCTGCACAGACACACACAACAACGACCAAATGAAGTTGCACACAGGTTGCGCTGAATTGAACCTGAATGCCTAATATAAATGTGCATAATTATCCTCAAAGATCTAAGTTAAAGTCTCATTTAAGACGAGACTAATAGTGGAGTCAAAGAGAGACGATTACGTGTGGTGAGTTCCAAAAGCAATGTCCAGCTTGGCCTGTCAAAACAATTCACAGTACAAGAGTTTAGGCCCAGTGTCTTTAGCAGCACTGGTCTGAGTGGCTGTGTCATTTTATAAACAAGAGAGCATGTAAACAGCTTCCTGTGGTAGCGAGTATGTACCTGGCAGAAACGAACATGTGGAAAGGGCTGAGCTTGCTGGAGCAGCCGTGCCTTGGCCTCCCTCTTATCTCCATGCACGATCAGAACTGGACGATCCCTAAAAACAAAAGCTGAGCTTTAAACTTCACTGGATTAAATAACCACAAAAAAACAATAAAGTTCCCTATTTTGGTCCAGAATGGGACTTGGCATTGTTGAAACTACTAAAAAACTATTAATTATCATGTATATATCATCAGATGCTCCCTGATCAGGAAAAGGGAGATACTATATTAGGCAGAATGTCATGGTACCAAATACGAAGCCAGACTTACCTAAATTCTGAAGGGTACTGCTTTACCATCCATGCTATATCAAAGCAGTAGTTAAACTGTAACAAAGGACAGAAGACCCGTAAGTTCCCTCTTACAATGCAAGAGTGATGTAGATGAGAGTGTAAATCCATAGCTTGTAAGTCTTGGTAATAAACTAAAGTAGAGACCAACAGATTCATCATAAGAACCCTGTACCATATTTCATTCAGGTTCCTTTTTTTTTCATAGAAATGATTATACAAAATGGTTACTCACCTGAACAGACTCTTTCAGGGTCCCAAATAACGGTGAGAGAATGTCTGCGTAGATAAGAAGCAACAATGATTGTTAGACAAAAGTGTAACTGACTGATGACGAGATGAGAGAAAGTGACCTCATCACTGGGCTATCAGGTGTTAGAGACAAGAGAAATGGGAACTACAGAATGATAAAAGGGTTCCCTGATTCCTAACTCACAAATTTACACCATCAGTCAGTCCATGGAGCAAAATTCAATACCGCCCCCACCTTTGATGTGCAGAGCTCCAGTGTTGTACTTCCTCTCCAGGCCTGTGACCTTGTTCAGGTAGAACCTGTACTTGTCATTGAGACAAGGAACACATGACTCAAAAAAGTCCTCTGGCTCATCGATATAGTAGAGTCGTCCATGAGGGCTCGGGGGACGCTCGCTCTCCACCTTCGTTTTTTTTGCCTTGGGGCTCGGAGGCGGTCTTTTAGGCAAGTTACTGAGACTGTTTCCTTTTGCACCCCCTTCATCTTCATCGCTGTCTGAGAGAGCCCAGCCTGTGCTGTCAGGAAACCTCCTTTTTTCTCTTTCCAGCTAACGAAGGGCTAGTTTCATACTTAATGGGATTTGACTGGTTCATGGCGGCAGACTGTCTGGCCTCGGAGCCGATGGTGAGTGAGGTCACAGGGGGTCTGGCTGGTTCTGCTTTCACCTCTGCTGTGGCTGGGACTCGAACTGGAGAGGAAGGCCTACGGCAGCCGAGACTGGATTCAGCTGGCCGACAGGACTCAGATGTTGTCCTCCCAGAAGGAGGAAGTCCCTCATCATCATCATCATGTCACTGCTGGAGATTGTCCACTTGCCATGTTGACTGCCCTGAGACATTCCTAAAGAGATAGAGAAGCCACATGACGGTTCCACCTGTTGTTAAATGCATGAACACTGATGTGTACTGGATCTTTGTTAAATTTACTCTAATAAAATGCTTTCGTTAAAACTTATAGCCTTGCAATAAAGAGGACAACTGATCATACATTAGTCTTATGCTCGAAGCAATTACAGTTTGGAACTAAAAGACATTGTGATGTTAGGATGACTTGGTGCTGAGGACCAAACTGGCGCGACATAAAGTATTTTATTGGACTCATCTTAATAGAACGCATAATTAACATGTAACATCCAAAATAAACTCGGGCTCTTCCACTCAGACTGGTGTCAAAGTCTAAATATAAAGCCTGTAAGCTGCAGACTTTAAAATGCATAACATCAGTAGAAGAAAATACAAAATATTAGTGGCACAACAAACAAAGCGTAAAAGCGCGAACGCAGAACGCAGAAAAAACATGAGATAATAAGAGAATGTTAATTGCGTTGATGTTTTGGAGAAGCGCCGTTTTTGCTTTACCGAGTCAGATTAAAGAGCAGCAGAGCACGTCCACACTGCTGCAGGGACAATAATTAGATCCACCACTTCAGACTTTCTGCAACACAAAAGTAAACACCGCCTGAGTGCAGCAGAAGGCGAACTTAGAAACAGTCCCGGCTGGAAACAAGCACCATTCCTTTAAGGTTCCGCTAATACGGCGTCGTCAGAGCGGTGACGCAGTGTCACAACCGTTTTAACCGCTAAATACAGTCTATGGAAAAACAAAAAAAACACACACAAAAAAAAACAAAAAAAAACAAAAAAAAAAAACACAAAACTGTCTATGTTCATAACACATGTACAACCCAGGGCTCGACAATAATCCAATAACACTATATGTCGCAATGGAAAGCGTTTCAATTATTATCGTATTCAATTATTCAATTAAAAATGCCCACTATGATAACTTTTAAACGCAGGTTTGATATAAATAATGACTATTATGACAATACCAAGAAATTTTTCTGTTTGATGGTAGTATCACGTTTCTTGGCTATGAAATAATCCCCCTCCTTTTTTATTATTATTTTTTTAATGTTATACACACGTGGACAAAATTGTTGGTACCCCTCAGTTAAAGAAGGAAAAACCCACAATTCTCACTGAAATCACTTGAAACTTACAAAAGTAACAATAAATAAAAAATTATTGAAAATTTAATAATCAAAATCAGCCATTACTTATGAATTGTTGATTAACATAATTATTTTAAAAAAACAAACTAATGAAACAGGCCTGGACAAAAATGATGGTACCTCTATAAAAGATTGAAAACTATTTGACCAGAGCATGGGCGTAACCACGCATTCTTTGAGGGGGTCGTGTCCCCCCCAATACTGGGAAAATACCAATCTGTCCCCCCCAATATTATGTGTAAATATATTAAATATTTCCTCCTTTTATGAAACCTGGCTCGACAGTCCGTCTCTTGTTATTTCCGAATATTTACCGATCAATTTATTTCCGTTTATAAGGAACACTAAAGTGTGTGACCTCCCCCTCTGTAATGTTTACGAGTCAATGAGGAGCCATCTTGAATCAGACTGAACAGTGTTTACTTGTGCCGCTTCAACATATACAACACAGTCCTTGTAACCGTATAGCCCCACCTAGTGGTGACTCCAGTACTACAACATAATACATGACATCTCCCTTTCTTTAGCTTTTTTTTTTCTTTCTTTCACAGTTCTACTTACTCAACAGGTTAGAACTTACAGAACACAACACTGCTTTCTTCACATGTTTTTTTTTTTTTTTTTTTAACCCAATGTCCTTCAATAAAACATATTTGAACATTACACAGTTTCTGCTATCATTCCCTGTACCTAAAAGGAACTCTAATAGGTCTACCAAAACGTGAAGTTTTTTCACGACAATCAGTGCTCACAGTCTCTGTTATCACTGATGACTTCGGTGTTTGCGGTGGAGTCTTTGCAGGCATGTGACTTTCTTGGTATTCCATCTGTCCTGGTTCAGTCCCTGCAGTCTGCTGTCCGCTTTCCATCAGTGGCAACGAATCGTGAACACTTTCCACTGTCTCATGTTGTGTTTGTTGTGGTGAACTTGACATTTCTTTGGTCTTCAGAATGTGTCTCCTGTTTCTTCTGTAAATTTGCTCATTGTCAGTTTGTACAATGTACGACCTTGGCTGATCATGTCTCTTCAGTATAACAGCAGGTTGCCAATGTTTTTGCTGTCTGATTCTGACTCTTTCTCCTACATCCACCAGAGGGAGTTTCCTTGTTCCACGGTCAAAGTAGCGTCTCTGCTTTTCCTGTCTGTTCATCAATCTGCTCCGTGCATGTCTGTACACTCCTGGCTTTAACAGTTTCCTTGACACAGGTATTTTTGTTTTCAGCCTTCTTCCCATAAGGAGCTGTGCGGGGGAGTACCCCACCCCGTCCACTGGCGTGTTCCTGTATTCTAAAAGAGCAATGTATGGGTCTCTGAAGCTCTCCTGAGCTTTTTTCAGCAGATTTTTTACCGTTTGTATGGCTCTTTCGGCTTGACCATTTGACTGCGGAAACTCTGGACTCGAGGTCGTGTGTTTGAACTCCCAGCTGGCCGCAAAGTCTTGCATTTCTGCACTTATCAGCTGGGTCCCATTGTCAGAAAACAGTTCATCAGGTACACCGTGTCTGGCAAAAATAGACTTGAGTGCTGTAATGATGTGTTTACTTGTAGTACCACTTAATTTTGAAATCTCTGGGTACTTTGAGTAATAATCTACACACATGATGTACTCTGCATTGTTGAAATGGAAAAGATCAATTCCTACTTTAGACCACGCTCTTGAAGGAACTGTATGTGGTATCAAGGGCTCTCTGGGATTGTTGTTTTTATGTTTGTTGCACACTGCACATTTCTGTACAACTTCTTCAATTTGTCTTGCCATCCCTGGCCAAAACAAAATGTCTCTTGCACGTTCCTTGCTCTTCACAATTCCCATATGTGCCTCATGAATTTTTTCAAGCATCTCCTCTCTCATCTTTGTAGGAACAACCAACTTGGAGTTTTTGAACAGTAGACCATCTGAGTATGTCAGCTCCTCTCTGAACGTCCAATACTTTTGGATTGTCTTTGGGACTTGGCTCCGTGACTCAGGCCATCCATTTTGAACTGCTTGTCTGACTAGACTAAGTTCCTCATCCTCTTTTGTTGCATTTTTGAACTGCTGACTTTTTTCTTCTGAAACAGGTAACTGTTGGACTACATAGCTCACGTCCAGCTCGTCCTCCTGTCCGTCCTGTGTGTGGTGTCTCAAACTGGCTCTGCTTAATGCATCCGCAATGTGCATTTCTTTACCAGGTTTGTATGACACTTGCAGGCTGTATTTCTGTAGTCTCATTAACATTTTCTGCAGCCTTGCAGGAGCTTTGTGGAGTGGCTTTTTGAATATAGTCTCTAATGGTTTGTGATCTGACTCAACTTGAACACATCTGCCAAACAGATATTGATGAAATCTTTCACACCCATACACAATTGCCAGCAGCTCTTTTTCTATTTGAGCGTATCTTTGTTCACACTCTGTTAGTGTCCTTGAGCCGTATGCCACTGGATGTTGTTCTTGCAGGATCACTGCTCCCAGTCCACCTGAACTGGCATCGACTGACAATGTGACAGGCTTCTCCACATCATAATACTGTAACACAGGAGTGTTACTCACCAGCTCTTGCAGTCGTGTGAAGCTTTTTTGTTGTTCATTCTCCCAATGCCAGGCGGTGTCTCCTTCCAGCAGCTTTCGGAGTGGTGCAGATACTTCTGAGAGGTTTGGAATGAATTTTGCTAATTTGCCCATGAATCTCTGAAGCTCTGTTTTGTCTTTTGGCTGAGGCATTTCTTGTATGGCTCGCACTTTATCCATGTCAGGTCTCAGTCCGTCTTTACTCAGCACATGTCCTATGTAGCTGATTTCACTCAGTCCAATTTTGCATTTGTTTCGATTTAGTTTCAAGTTTATGCTCCTCAGTCGATCTAACAGCTTCCTTAGTCTGTTGTCATGTGACTCTCTATCTTCACCCCACACCAGAATGTCATCCATCACGTTGACGACTCCGTCAAGTCCTTCTAGATGCTGTGACAAGCATCTCTGGAATACTTCTGGGGCAGAAGATATCCCGAAGGGAAGCCTCTTAAACCTGTACCTTCCTGAGGGCGAGTTAAAGGTACACAGTTTTGAGCTCTCATCATCCAACTGGATCTGCCAGTAGCCTTGGTTAGCATCAACAACTGAGAAGACCTTTGCTCTGGGCATTTCAGCCACAACTTCCTCCACAGTTTTCAGAGGATAATGTTCTCGTTGTATTGCTTTGTTTAAGTTCTGAGGGTCGAGGCATATTCTTATTTTGTTTGGTTTCACAACTGTCACCATGCTGCTGACCCATTCTGTAGGCTCAGTTTGTTTTTCAATGACACCGAGATTTTCCATCCTTTTTAATTCTTTTTCCACATCTTTTCTCAGGGCTACTGGGACCTTTCTAGGAGGATGAATCACTGGTGCAACAGCTGGGTTTACCTGAATATGGTGAACTCCCGGGACACAGCCTAGTCCGCTGAATAAATCTTCATATTCACTCAATATGTCCGTCTGTGTGTTTTTTCTTCCACTGCATAGATCCTCTTCACCATACCAAATGCAACACTGGACTCTTTTCCCAAGACTGCTTTTGTATCATGCTTTATGACTTGAAAGTCCACTTCTAACTCTTTGTCTTTGTACTTGCATGTTATGGTCTTCTGCCCTAATGGCTTCACTTTTTTTCCCAAAAAACCCCACTAATTTATAGCAAGATTTGTTCAGGTTCTTTTCAGTCAGTTTCAGTGCATTCAAGTCTCTTTTGGATATAACATTACAGTTTGCACCTGTATCTATCAGTACAGTGAGTGCCTGTTTGTTTATGTTTAGTGTTGCAGTCCAGTCATCATTATTTGTTTGATCTTTCTCTTTGTCTAGCCTGTTAACATGGCTCTTTTCTTCTTGTTTCAGTTCAATTGTCCCTATAAACATATCATCATCATCATGTTCTGTGTCACATTCAATACCTTGTATTTTCCGTCGGCTTTCTGTCCGTCCACGGCTCATACACATCTTAGCATAGTGATTCTTTCTGTGACAGGAGTTGCAGGTTTGGCCAAATGCAGGGCACTTTCTTGGCTCGTGTTTATATCCGCATTTACCACAGTCTGCTTGTGTTTTTCCTGTCTTTGGTTGGAATTGTGGTCTTTCCTTTTTTCCATATGCTTTTTGTTTGTGTACTTTCTGAACCGGTACTTCAGTTTCTTCATGTAGTTTTTTTAGTTGAGTTTTGCTCACTTCGCTAGCACGGCAAATGTCCACAGCTCTTTGTAGCGACAGCTCCGGCTCTCTCAACAGTCTGCCTCGGATCTGGTCATTTGTGATTCCACATACAACTCTGTCTCTTATTAATGACTCGGTTAATTCTCCAAACTCGCAGTCTTTAGCTTTGTTTTTTAAATCTGTGACGTACGCATCAATGGACTCTGTATTCCCTTGCGCTCTCGTGAAAAACAAATGTCTCTGGTACGTCAGATTTTTTCGAGGCTCACAGTAGTTTTTAAATAAATCTTTCAGTACTTCCAGATCATCAACATCGTCGTCAAACTGAAACGTGTTGTATACCTTGATGGCGTCGTCTCCTGCAACATGGAGAAACGTGGTGCATTTGACTTTGTCCGACTTCTCTGCTATTCCGCTAGCGATGAGATATATGTCGAACTTTTGAATCCAGACTCTCCAGTTTTCAGACAGATTACCTTCTAGGCTCAATGTTCCTGGAGGTTTTTGAAGTTCCATCTTTCATCTTCTGGGTTCTTTTTGTCTTTTTTTTAATCTCGTTTCTGACACCATGTAATGTTTACGAGTCAATGAGGAGCCATCTTGAATCAGACTGAACAGTGTTTACTTGTGCCGCTTCAACATATACAACACAGTCCTTGTAACCGTATAGCCCCACCTAGTGGTGACTCCAGTACTACAACATAATACATGACATCTCCCTTTCTTTAGCTTTTTTTTTTCTTTCTTTCACAGTTCTACTTACTCAACAGGTTAGAACTTACAGAACACAACACTGCTTTCTTCACATGTTTTTTTTTTTTTTTTTTAACCCAATGTCCTTCAATAAAACATATTTGAACATTACACAGTTTCTGCTATCATTCCCTGTACCTAAAAGGAACTCTAATAGGTCTACCAAAACGTGAAGTTTTTTCACGACAATCAGTGCTCACAGTCTCTGTTATCACTGATGACTTCGGTGTTTGCGGTGGAGTCTTTGCAGGCATGTGACTTTCTTGGTATTCCATCTGTCCTGGTTCAGTCCCTGCAGTCTGCTGTCCGCTTTCCATCAGTGGCAACGAATCGTGAACACTTTCCACTGTCTCATGTTGTGTTTGTTGTGGTGAACTTGACATTTCTTTGGTCTTCAGAATGTGTCTCCTGTTTCTTCTGTAAATTTGCTCATTGTCAGTTTGTACAATGTACGACCTTGGCTGATCATGTCTCTTCAGTATAACAGCAGGTTGCCAATGTTTTTTGCTGTCTGATTCTGACTCTTTCTCCTACATCCACCAGAGGGAGTTTCCTTGTTCCACGGTCAAAGTAGCGTCTCTGCTTTTCCTGTCTGTTCATCAATCTGCTCCGTGCATGTCTGTACACTCCTGGCTTTAACAGTTTCCTTGACACAGGTATTTTTGTTTTCAGCCTTCTTCCCATAAGGAGCTGTGCGGGGGAGTACCCCACCCCGTCCACTGGCGTGTTCCTGTATTCTAAAAGAGCAATGTATGGGTCTCTGAAGCTCTCCTGAGCTTTTTTCAGCAGATTTTTTACCGTTTGTATGGCTCTTTCGGCTTGACCATTTGACTGCGGAAACTCTGGACTCGAAGTCGTGTGTTTGAACTCCCAGCTGGCCGCAAAGTCTTGCATTTCTGCACTTATCAGCTGGGTCCCATTGTCAGAAAACAGTTCATCAGGTACACCGTGTCTGGCAAAAATAGACTTGAGTGCTGTAATGATGTGTTTACTTGTAGTACCACTTAATTTTGAAATCTCTGGGTACTTTGAGTAATAATCTACACACACATGATGTACTCTGCATTGTTGAAATGGAAAAGATCAATTCCTACTTTAGACCACGCTCTTGAAGGAACTGTATGTGGTATCAAGGGCTCTCTGGGATTGTTGTTTTTATGTTTGTTGCACACTGCACATTTCTGTACAACTTCTTCAATTTGTCTTGCCATCCCTGGCCAAAACAAAATGTCTCTTGCACGTTCCTTGCTCTTCACAATTCCCATATGTGCCTCATGAATTTTTTCAAGCATCTCCTCTCTCATCTTTGTAGGAACAACCAACTTGGAGTTTTTGAACAGTAGACCATCTGAGTATGTCAGCTCCTCTCTGAACGTCCAATACTTTTGGATTGTCTTTGGGACTTGGCTCCGTGACTCAGGCCATCCATTTTGAACTGCTTGTCTGACTAGACTAAGTTCCTCATCCTCTTTTGTTGCATTTTTGAACTGCTGACTTTTTTCTTCTGAAACAGGTAACTGTTGGACTACATAGCTCACGTCCAGCTCGTCCTCCTGTCCGTCCTGTGTGTGGTGTCTCAAACTGGCTCTGCTTAATGCATCCGCAATGTGCATTTCTTTACCAGGTTTGTATGACACTTGCAGGCTGTATTTCTGTAGTCTCATTAACATTTTCTGCAGCCTTGCAGGAGCTTTGTGGAGTGGCTTTTTGAATATAGTCTCTAATGGTTTGTGATCTGACTCAACTTGAACACATCTGCCAAACAGATATTGATGAAATCTTTCACACCCATACACAATTGCCAGCAGCTCTTTTTCTATTTGAGCGTATCTTTGTTCACACTCTGTTAGTGTCCTTGAGCCGTATGCCACTGGATGTTGTTCTTGCAGGATCACTGCTCCCAGTCCACCTGAACTGGCATCGACTGACAATGTGACAGGCTTCTCCACATCATAATACTGTAACACAGGAGTGTTACTCACCAGCTCTTGCAGTCGTGTGAAGCTTTTTTGTTGTTCATTTTCCCAATGCCAGGCGGTGTCTCCTTCCAGCAGCTTTCGGAGTGGTGCAGATACTTCTGAGAGGTTTGGAATGAATTTCCCATGAATCTCTGAAGCTCTGTTTTGTCTTTTGGCTGAGGCATTTCTTGTATGGCTCGCACTTTATCCATGTCAGGTCTCAGTCCGTCTTTACTCAGCACATGTCCTATGTAGCTGATTTCACTCAGTCCAATTTTGCATTTGTTTCGATTTAGTTTCAAGTTTATGCTCCTCAGTCGATCTAACAGCTTCCTTAGTCTGTTGTCATGTGACTCTCTATCTTCACCCCACACCAGAATGTCATCCATCACGTTGACGACTCCGTCAAGTCCTTCTAGATGCTGTGACAAGCATCTCTGGAATACTTCTGGGGCAGAAGATATCCCGAAGGGAAGCCTCTTAAACCTGTACCTTCCTGAGGGCGAGTTAAAGGTACACAGTTTTGAGCTCTCATCATCCAACTGGATCTGCCAGTAGCCTTGGTTAGCATCAACAACTGAGAAGACCTTTGCTCTGGGCATTTCAGCCACAACTTCCTCCACAGTTTTCAGAGGATAATGTTCTCATTGTATTGCTTTGTTTAAGTTCTGAGGGTCGAGGCATATTCTTATTTTGTTTGGTTTCACAACTGTCACCATGCTGCTGACCCATTCCGTAGGCTCAGTTTGTTTTTCAATGACACCGAGATTTTCCATCCTTTTTAATTCTTTTTCCACATCTTTTCTCAGGGCTACTGGGACCTTTCTAGGAGGATGAATCACTGGTGCAACAGCTGGGTTTACCTGAATATGGTGAACTCCCGGGACACAGCCTAGTCCGCTGAATAAATCTTCATATTCACTCAATATGTCCGTCTGTGTTTTTTCTTCCACTGCATAGATCCTCTTCACCATACCAAACGCAACACTGGACTCTTTTCCCAAGACTGCTTTTGTATCATGCTTTATGACTTGAAAGTCCACTTCTAACTCTTTGTCTTTGTACTTGCATGTTATGGTCTTCTGCCCTAATGGCTTCACTTTTTTTCCAAAAAACCCCACTAATTTATAGCAAGATTTGTTCAGGTTCTTTTCAGTCAGTTTCAGTGCATTCAAGTCTCTTTTGGATATAACATTACAGTTTGCACCTGTATCTATCAGTACAGTGAGTGCCTGTTTGTTTATGTTTAGTGTTGCAGTCCAGTCATCATTATTTGTTTGATCTTTCTCTTTGTCTAGCCTGTTAACATGGCTCTTTTCTTCTTGTTTCAGTTCAATTGTCCCTATAAAACATATCATCATCATCATGTTCTGTGTCACATTCAATACCTTGTATTTTCCGTCGGCTTTCTGTCCGTCCACGGCTCATACACATCTTAGCATAGTGATTCTTTCTGTGACAGGAGTTGCAGGTTTGGCCAAATGCAGGGCACTTTCTTGGCTCGTGTTTATATCCGCATTTACCACAGTCTGCTTGTGTTTTTCCTGTCTTTGGTTGGAATTGTGGTCTTTCCTTTTTTCCATATGCTTTTTGTTTGTGTACTTTCTGAACCGGTACTTCAGTTTCTTCATGTAGTTTTTTTAGTTGAGTTTTGCTCACTTCGCTAGCACGGCAAATGTCCACAGCTCTTTGTAGCGACAGCTCCGGCTCTCTCAACAGTCTGCCTCGGATCTGGTCATTTGTGATTCCACATACAACTCTGTCTCTTATTAATGACTCGGTTAATTCTCCAAACTCGCAGTCTTTAGCTTTGTTTTTCAAATCTGTGACGTACGCATCAATGGACTCTGTATTCCCTTGCGCTCTCGTGAAAAACAAATGTCTCTGGTACGTCAGATTTTTTCGAGGCTCACAGTAGTTTTTAAATAAATCTTTCAGTACTTCCAGATCATCAACATCGTCGTCAAACTGAAACGTGTTGTATACCTTGATGGCGTCGTCTCCTGCAACATGGAGAAACGTGGTGCATTTGACTTTGTCCGACTTCTCTGCTATTCCGCTAGCGATGAGATATATGTCGAACTTTTGAATCCAGACTCTCCAGTTTTCAGACAGATTACCTTCTAGGCTCAATGTTCCTGGAGGTTTTTGAAGTTCCATCTTTCATCTTCTGGGTTCTTTTTGTCTTTTTTTTAATCTCGTTTCTGACACCATGTAATGTTTACGAGTCAATGAGGAGCCATCTTGAATCAGACTGAACAGTGTTTACTTGTGCCGCTTCAACATATACAACACAGTCCTTGTAACCGTATAGCCCCACCTAGTGGTGACTCCAGTACTACAACATAATACATGACACCCTCCCAGTTGTACACTTGGTTGCGCCCATTTAACGGCTCTCGGTTTGAAGCGGCTCCGACAGACGAAACAATAGAGCGTTGAATGTGAAAGAGGAGGAAGCAATGTCTTTACCCAAAAAGCAGAAAAAACAGGACATACAAAGTTTTTTCAGACAGTAAGCAACTAGATAGCTAAAGAGGAGTGATGTTGTCATACTGAGTGTTAAATTTTAAATTAGTTTGAAATATTTAACTCGTTAAAAAGGGCTCAGTTTGTTAGTTGAGCTAGCTAGCTTGAAGTGAAGAGGCTGTATCATATGATATGATGTGTCTTCCGTGTGTGCTGCTGTTTTCTCTCTCCGTGTGTCGTGTGTATGTGTGTGTGTAACGCTAGTAATACAAGCAGAATATTCAACGTATCAAATTAAAAAGATCCTCAGGGTCAGTTACTGTTCTTCTGGTACAATAATAATAATATCTGGTCATAATGCAGGCAGCACAGAGACAGGGAGAGGGACGCTGTAAGAACAGGACAGACAGTCTCTGAAAACATGGATGATCAGGTGAGACACTGGAATACAAGACTCAACAGCTTGATGACATTTGTTTTAACCTAAGCCTACGTGTCAGCAGTAAATAAAACTAGTAAGAAAAGCAGAATATTCTAAATAAAATTTTCCTCAGGGTCAGTTATTCTTCTGGTACAATAATAATATCTGGTCATAATGCAGGTAGCACAGAGAGACAGGGAGAGGGATGCTGTAAGGACAGGCCACGCTATTTTTTTAATGTCAAATGAATAAATCTGTATATATATTCAATTAACAACAATATTTTACTTTTAATTCTTTGTACAAATCTATGATTTCATTCACATTAAACGTTTCAGTGTAAATGTGCAGACATTCATTTTGAGACAAATCAACAAAATACAAATTAACTTGGAATTAAAAGTCTATCGTTTGCTATGGACTTTTTGTCGTTCCAATCACAATATTTACATCAACATGTTTTAGGCATGTAATTTTTCCCAGCTGGAAGCTATCCTATTCGCTACTATCTCAGAGAAATTGCAGACTATTCCTTTAAATGTGATTTCAGATGGTCAATAAATAAAAATCACATAACTGTGGGAAATGCACCTTTAAAAAAAATTCTGGGGGAGGCTCTCATTTGGACCCCCCCAATGTCTATACCATGGTTACGCCCTTGCCCCCGGCTGATGTTGAAAGGCAACTAAATGAAAACATCACCAAGCTTGGAGTCTCGCCATGCAAAGTAGCCCGAGTCAGCGGCAGAGACAAAGCAACATATGCCAAAAAGAAAGCCAAGAAATATTCTTGAAGTTTCGACCAAAAAAAAAAAAAAAAAAAAAGCTAATTTTTTTTCAATCGTGTTGAAAAAATGCCCAGTTTTTGCACTTATTGTATTATTAACCAATTTTTTTTTCTTCAATTCAATTTGCAACCCTTAAAGTTGATTTGGAATGGTCTCTACAGCACTTCATGGAGACTTGCCGGTGAGCCTATGCTTGTACTTGGGTCTACAACAAGAAGTGCTGCCGAGACTCTTCTTTTGTGATCTTGTCACTCTTGATTATTATCAACCATCACTTTCTGCAGCTAAATGTTTTTCCTCACTGATCCTCATTGGAATTTTCACATCAGACTGATGGGTTGTTCCATATCAAGATTCTATATCAAGATATTTGCCATTTTTGAAATTTAAAGTTCTGCACACAAAACAAGCATATTCTTGAAATTTCAGAAAAATGGCAAAAATGCTCGATTTCAGAATTTTTTCTAGGTAACTTAGAGACTTAGGGCCCGATCTTACACCTCCCGCTAGCCGCTACCCACTACCCGCAAATTGCTAATTTAGGAACCTCCGCCAACCGCTAATGCAATCTTCCGCTCCCTAAAGCCGCTACCCATTATGCCGACTCCCTTACTCACATTGAAGGCACTGCAATGGGCGTGTCTCTTGCGCTTTCCACAAATTTGGTATATTGCGATCAAGGGGTTAGGATAGAGGGTAGCGAGTGGTCTGACCCGCTAACCCTCTATCCTAAAAACGAGATTACCGCGAGATACCACACATACACAAGAGTACCGATTTGTGGTGGAAAGCGCAACCGGCATGTCGGCGCGTAAAAGAGCGCGTCCAAATCGCGTCATTGCACGTCCACCCAGTCACATGTGGACTGGACAACCGGCTCTACCTCTCGATTATGCATCACTGTATTACTTGCATACGTTATTATTCTCTTAAGGGCAGATGATGTCTGTACAGCTGTGGCATGATCTCATTCAGATGTTTGCTGTGGAGGGAACAAGGAGATCACAGAACATTGTTTTTTTTTTTGTGATCAAATGTTTTTTATTTATTGCGAATCTGAGTCAGCGATTACAACCATTATGAATACTGACAGGAAAAACAACAACAACAAAAAAAAACATAACAAAACAAAAACACAGCTTACCCACCCCCCCACCCCCACCCCGCCACCCAGGTCCAACAAGAAAAAAAACAAATGATTCTGTGACAAAACCGTAGGTATATCAAACCATCTCCTTAATCTTTTCAGCAATGTACGACCATATATTAACATTATCTTCCCTTGCACCATGCAGCCGAGCAGTAGATAATTCAAGGTATCCAATGTCTAAAAACGTGAGTGCCCATTGGTGGAATGACAGCGAGTGAGGGGGTTTCCACCTCAGGGCCAACAGCTTCTTGGCTGCTGTCAGTCCTGAGAAAAAGACACGTTTCTGTGCAGTCCTTAGGTGAAGTTGGGATATATCGTTCAACAGTAGCACTGATGCCGAGCTGGGGATAACAGTCGCCAGAAGAGTTGAGAGTTCTTTCGCAACCATAGACCAAAAGTCCGTAACTCCCGGACACTCCCACATCATATGGAAGAACGTTCCAAGTGCATTTGAAGAACATAATGTACAGTTGGGACTGTCCAATAGCTTCATAGCGTGAAGCCTGCGAGGCGTGAGGTACGTCCTGTGAATAATGTTCAGATGGATCTGCTGGTGGTCCGGGTTCCTGGATGTAAGTGGGATGTTATCCCAGACAGAGTCCCAGCTAAACTCTGGGTCCAAATTCGGTAGGTCATTCCTCCACATCGTGTCCAATGTCAAAGGTTCATAGCTATGTTCCAACAGATACAAGTATAACCGTGATACCAAACACCTAGAAGACCTAAAACTGCTGATTACTTTATGTAAAGGGTTCATTGCAAGGGAAGTTTGCCAGGGGACCCCATAGGCTTTCATGGATGATCTCAATTGCAAGTAAAAGAAGAAAGAAGTACCTGGTAAATTAAAACTCTCTCGTAGATCTTGGAATGTGCGTAAACCATTCTCATTAAACAAGTCCCCCAAAGTGTGAATCCCCCTAGCACTCCAGCCTGGGAACTTTATCGGCTGTCCACCTAAGAGAAGGCCAGAATTATTGAAAACAGGAGAGAGCAGGTTCCATTTTGAAGAGATCTTACATAGTTTCTCTGCAGTTCTCCATACACTTACTAGTTGGGAAACTATAGGTCCAAAACGAGCCCTTCACTGGTGAGTGGTTACATTAGAATATAAGACATCCTTTAATTTAATGGGATGTACCAAACTTTCCTCAAGTTCTCGCCATGATATATTGGCTGCTGGGTCAAACCACTTAAGAAGCGGGCGTAATGTGAAAGCCCAGTAATAAAATTTAAAATTAGGCAATGATAAGCCGCCGTGAGCTTTAGCTCTTTGTAATAAGGACAGCTTGAGACGGGGCGCTTCCCATGCCACATAAACTTAGAGATGACCAGAGTGTAATTTATTCCAAAATTTGCTCGGGGGGGGGGGGGGGCAAGGGGAGCATTGAACTCACAAAGTTGATACGAGGAAGGATATTCATTTTTATTATTGACACTCTAGCTTGAAGAGAGTTGGACAGGGAAGACCATCTGTTCAAATCAAGGCAAATTTTGCTGAGGGTGTCCTCAAAATTGTGTTTTATAATAGATTGCAGAGAAGGGAAATTTTCTATACCTAAATATTTGAACTGCTTCACAATTGGAATCAAAGATGATACAGTGGCAGATTTCATTGCTTCATTCAATGGCATAAGGGCAGATTTCGACCAGTTTATTTTATAGCCTGAAATGGCACTAAACTGGTCAAAGATAGAAAGCACGTGGGTCACGGACTGAACAGCATTCTCCACAAACAATAAGATGTCGTCAGCATATAGGCTGATATGATGCTGTGTGTCGTTTATTGATATAGGGGAGATCAGAGAGGACCGCCGAATTGTCTGCGCGAGAGGCTCCAGTGAGAGCGCAAAAAGAAGAGGACTCAGGGGGCATCCCTGACGGGAGCCCTTGTCTATTTTAAATGTGGAGAG